>BSBK01004543.1:1642500-2060644 GCA_027943335.1 Chamaecyparis obtusa | reverse complement strand
GTACAACTTTGATTCACACTTATTTTTTTGTAATTGTAGACTTTTGGATTGTCTCATGTTGCACAATCCATTTATGTCTTGACTCATCGGTGACATTAGCTATGTGTCACACACAGGTAATGTACACATGTTTTTTATTCCATATTTATATATTTAATCAAGTTATATATACTTTATAATTTATGTATATATGTACTATAAGTTTTATTCATGCTTTATATATGTTGTTTAGGTTGACACCACCATGAGTCTTGGCATGGCTACAGGATAAGCCAAATGCATCCATCGATACTATCCTTTGAGGTGATGATTAATTTAAGTAATTTTTCAATGTCCTGTGTGTATCTAGATCTTTTCAATGTCTTGTGTGTATCTAGATCTTAGATGATTAATTTAAATAATTTTTATTTGTACTTTAAATTTGTTTACAGGACTTGGCTTCATCCACTTTTCATGTAGTTGAGGATGAGGGTGCTCGAGACCAGACAGAGCATGTTGATGCATCGCAGTCCTCTTCATGTGGAGTGAAGAGAACTGTAGATCAGCTAGATGAGTAGAGTTAGATTATGATGACTATTTGGACTATTTGGACTTGTTTTACGATGACTATTTGGACTTGTTCATTTTATTATGATGACTATTTGGACTTGTTTTATGATGACTATTTGGACTTGTTCATATTATTTTTGATGACTATTTGGACTTGTTTTATGATGACTATTTGGGCTTGTTTAGACTTGTTCATATTATTTTTACTTGTTGTTAGAGTAGGACTTGAATTATATACTAGTCCACTTGTTATCATATATTGTACTTGGACTTGTTTTTAGAGTAGGACTTTGTTTTGTGATTGTATGTATATATCATGAGTTGATATGATGGACATTATGATACATGTAAATTATTTAAGGACTTGTTATGTTATTTATCTTAGTCATGAGTTGTTATGTAATTTATCAATTTATCTTAATCAGGACTTGTTATGTAATTATCAATTTATCCTTAAAAAAACATCAATCTAACAATGAGATCTATTAATTCATGTGTAATTGATCTAAGTACAATATCTAGATATGTGTTACAAGTAATATGAACACTTTGATTAACTATAAAAAAATCTCTAGATCTAACAATGGCATCTATTAATACATGTAAAATTGACAAGAACAATATGGATACATTACAAACTTAATAACTATTAAACAATGAGATCTATTAAGTGAACATAATCTGACCAATGTGCATAGTTTATATTTGTAACAACAAAATTAGGTGAATACAAAGTTATGAATTTAACTTAAATATTTAAAACAAAATTCGATGTATAAAAGTGAGTTCATGTGATCTTAAATTATTAACCCAAAATTGTACGAATACAAGAGTGCATTGTACTACATAAATAGTTCATGTCTATGTTCTTCCAGACATCCTGCATCATAAAATAAACATGTTGAAATGTTAGAATTTATAAACGTTCATTTAAAGTTAATTTTAATTTTAATTTCAAATCTATATCTCTAAAGTATAAATTATGACACTTCAAAGAAGACGTGTAGAAAACATATACAAATATGACAATTGAACAAAAAATTACATGTATAAATTTGATTCAACTAATGTACCATCAACATCCTCTGTTTTCTACAATGTAGATCTATGTTCTTCTTGACATCTTGCATCATAAAAATAAACATGTTGAAATGTTAGAATTTGTGTACTCGAGTTCATTTAAAGTTAATATGACAATTGAACATAAACTTACATGTATAAATTTGATTCAACATAATGTACCATCAACATCCTCTCTTTTTTCAATGCATCTAGATGTTCTTCCCGACATGGACTGCATCATAAAAATAAACATGTTGAAATGTTAGAATTTATGTACTCAAGTTTATTTAAAGTTAATTTTAATTTTAAAGTTAATAAGACAATTGAATAAAAACTTACATGTATAAATTTGATTCAACCTAATGTACCATCAACATCCTATCTTTTTTGTAATGCGTCTATGATTGCCTCATGCTCTTCCATTGAAAGTGTCCATAAAATTTTATTAGCAGGTCTCCCTTTGTATCTTTCCAATTTGATATTTGTTGCCACTGCCAAATGGGAATAGTGTATAATCTTCTTTTCTGATTGGTAGTCTTCAAAAGCTAGTAAACCATTCCTTCTTGTTAGGTATTTGCATAGCCATGTACCAACTACCACAATAGACCCAATTGGATACTGAAAATTATCATCGTCTACTTGATGACATATCAACTTTTTCTTGGGTTCTACACATCGAGCTAACCAATACTCTGTCTGCTCTTCATTATCCTCAGGTGCAACAATAGCATACACATGTCCTGCAAAACCAAATTAAGTACATGTGCACTGTAAATAAAACTTGTTTAAATTAAATTTTTATAATTCAAATATATATAATCATAAATTATATGACATACACATGTAACTAATATATAATTTAAAGTTTTACAATAAATTGTATTAAATTACCAGGTTGTATGAGATCTGAAACACGATCATAATCTTCTGATGCAAAGGCATGATCCAAGTCTTCATTTATTATAACATCTTCATCTTGTCTCTCACTAGGTGTTAATGATTTTTGTTTCCATTCTTCAACCCATTCTGTATTCTCGCATTCTTCCCATTCACCTGCAACACAAAATTGACAAAAACATGCAAGCTCCCTAGTCCATATAGTCCAAGTGTTAGAATTAGAACTCCTAAATGAATGCCATTTAGTCAAAACTCTGATTGTATTAAAATCATATCTTGAAAGGATATTCTTCTCTTCAACTAGCCAGAAAAAATGTCTAATTGTAGAGTTCTAACTTGATCCTATAGACAAACTTGTTTTACAACATTCAACAACTACACATGCATCTTTAAATTTTGATTTTTCCTCAAATTTGAGTTGCTTTCTACAAAGGGCTCTCTTAACACATGCACCAGCACCATCATGTTCTCCCTTCCTGTGTCCGGCCTCAAAAAAACTCCAGATATGTTGGATATTTATTTTCTTATGCATCCTACTCAACAATAAAACATTCTAGCATTCTTGAATTATCATGTGCAATTATCTGACCATATTAGATGTTGTGTTATATGAATTTCTCTCTCCCATAAATTTTCATAAAAGGTATTAAAGCAATACTAGACAAACTCCAATGAGTGTAACTTATTATCACTCATATAGAAATGGTACTCTCTCAATAATTTATGATCCTCTTCTGTACTATCAGGTGCATGTCTATAGACAATATGAACAAAAATTGTTACTTGCACTGAATTATAATATTGTGGTTGGATCTCATCTTGTGGTGCAAGTGTGTAGTTCTCTGCAAAGTCAACAATTGACAGTATACTACCAATTGGAAATGTATTCTTGCATATGCGAAATTGTCCATCAAGCCATCTAGAATTGTGAGAGTGTTTCACATATTTAGGTATGATCTTACTCTTGAATTCATTCATAAAAGCATTAACACTAAGTTTTTTAGTTATTAGGTCACACCCCGTTTTCCAACTTTTCCATCCTTCATGGATACTCAACAGTTTTAAATCTTTGTACATCAACTAATTGTTGTCCAAAATCAAATGAAATATTTTCATGCAAACATTCATCTAATGATGTAAGATTGCCACATACATCACATACACCAAAAACACATGCATTCAAAAGATAAAATTGCTCATTAGGTGGGTTACAAAACAAATTTGATATAAACATCCTTTATAGTTTCAGGTGGTATATTTATACCACATTCCTACAACATTTCATTAGTATGCATAGTAGAATGTATAGATCAAAAAATATCATAATGATAACAAAATTGAACATGAGTTTTGCAACAACAGGTGATTCTTTCTTTGTCAATCCTTACATACCATGGTTTACATTTTTTAAAAGATCTTTGATTAATACTAATAGTTAACAACTTATCATCCACAAATTTTTTATACAATTCTGTTTGAGTCATATCTAAAAGGTGTTTTGGATGTGGATCATGAAATTTTGAACTAACTCTTAATTTAAGAACATCTCTGGCATTAGGGGATACTCTTGTATTATCGTGCCAAAATTTTTCAATCAAAGTTTTGACTTCACCAGTAAGTTTCATGTCAGACCTCGGGAGTCTGCCACTGAAGGTCCATAAATGGTTTGCCGGATCACTTTCAAAGTTAACTCTTCTCTTTACAGCTCTTGCTAAAGTTTTACGATTAATATTAAGATATCCACTTATGTTTGAAATCATTCTTTTATCAGTAGTATTTTTGTTTACTAAAGCTGTTGTTATTGCTCGCCGTGCCACATTACTATCTTTAGAATGACTTTTCTTTCCAATTGTGTCAAAGGCACTAGCAACAATTAATACAACTTGTTTAGAGACTCATCCTTCTTCTTAGTTTTCACATAAATGCCTAACCTCTTCATCACTTTTCACATTTTAGACATTTTAATTAATTGTAACATTAATTGACATTGAAACCCAAATTTCTTATTATAAAAAAATTGTCTAAACAATCTGCTCGCATGTGTCCTAATCTGTCTCAATGAAACCAAACCACGCAGATTGTCTAACACATCAAATTTTAATTGAAATTGTTCATTTATTTCATTATCATTCAAATGAGTTTCTTTCTCAATTGGTGTTTCTATGTCTACATTTACATTGTTGATTTCAATTTGAATTGGTGTTTGATTTTCAATTTCAATTGGGGTTTGACTTTCAGTTCCTTTATCATTATGATTAACATTACTAATTTCTAAAATTTCACGTGCAATTAAACTTGTTAATCTATTTTTAGGAATAAAATTTAAATCATTTCTATTGTAACCTGCTTCTAGCAAATCATGAACATCTTTATCAGAATAAGTTGTAACAATTGGATGCGAAGACATACCTGTATCCAATACTGGATTAGAAGATGCACTTGATTTTTCTTCTTCAACCTCTACATCCATTATGGTGTCTTCATTGTCCTCCTCTTTTGAAAAAATTGTTGAACTTGATGCTCCAACATTATTCGGGTTTCGAAGTCTTTCTCTTCTTTCTCGTTGTCATTTTGCCTCCTCTCTATTTTCTGCAATCTCCTCAGGTGTCAGATTCTTCTTTAACCTCTTTCTACGTTGATTTGATCCCATTTTTGCACCAAAATTCAAATTGAAACAATCTTTTCTGAATGTCAGATTCAAAATAAGACAAATAAAAGGAATATTGGCAGAAATATTCTCTTTGTCTGCTACGAATCGATAGAAAACAAAATGAAAAGTCGCAATCATTAGATCAGGCCCATAGTCTGGTTTTTTTTTATTGCAATGACTCTTTAAGAAACGGGAGCTTGTTTTTAGTTTCAAAAAATGGGTGCCCATTTTTAGTTTCAAAAAATGGGCGCCCATTTTTAGATTTACAAAATGGGTGCCCGTTATTTGAATTTAAGTAACGGGCACCCGATTTGTAAATCTATGGGCATGAACCTTACCTCCTAGCTTAGGTTTTGGTTCGGGACAGGCTTGGTCCCACCAAGCCTGTGCTTGACCTTGCAAAAAAATGGCTAAGGCATTACAGAGTAAAATTTTTGCCTTGCCATAATTTTTAGGACAACTTCCCGAATGAATTTTTTAATAAAATGAAAACCCAATTTAGCTCTTATTGTGCAAATTATAAAAATATAAATTTTATAGTGATATGATGAATTTTAATATTTATTAAGCCAGCGTGGTACCTAAACTTGAAATACCAAGGTTAAGTAAAACTTTAATAACTTTTTTAATTTTTTGTTTTTTGAAAAATGAGTTATATGTAATCAAACTACATATAATTCTTTTCAATCTTTAAAAAAAAAATTGAAAAAAAGTGAAGTTATCATCAAATTATGGTGTCCGTACACTAGAGGTTTAAAAATGTACTTTATAGTCAATTAAAAATTAATAAAAAAAAATATTCAGTAAAAAAAAAGATAAAATATTCTCATCAATCTTCAATGTTTTAGGTACCTTTTCCCAAAAGGATTCCCAAAAATACATTCATTTACTTCAAAAAAGGGTGTCCGTACACGCGTGAGGTGTGGTCCTGAAACAAGCATTTTGAAAAAGTGGTTTTTAGACATGCATACTAAAATTCAATTTATACCACGTGGGTATTGAAATAAATTACATATTTGAAAACTAGATTCCGAGCACTAAATTTTATATTACGGAAGTTTTTCAAGATTCAATCTTTAAGTGCTTCAAATTTGGACATCAATTGACAGAAATTTTGAAAAATAGAGAAAACACTTCCACTTTTTGGCCAAAAGTGGGACCCAACTTCTTGCAGCCACCCTATAATTAGGTCTAATTGGGTGTGATTAGGTCCTAATTGGTCTAATTGGGTCTAATTATGACAAAATTGATCTAATTGGGTCTAATTAGGTGCTAATAAGTCTTAAGGGGTCATATTACTCATAGTGGGTCTAATTCGGTATTAAAGGGGTCATATAACAGTATTATAGGTCCTAATAGGTCTAATTAGGTCATAACAACTAATTGGGTCTAATTAGGTACTAATAGGTCTAATTAGGTGCTTTAATATAGGTCTTAAGGGGCCATGTTACTCATAGTGGGTCTAATGGGGTCTTATGGGGTCATATAACTTGTCATAGGTCCTAATAGGTTTAATTATGACATAACTAGTTTAATTGGGTATTAAATTAGGTCCTAATAGGTCTAATTGTGTCTATTTAGGTGCTAATTAGGTCATAATACATCTAATTGGGTCTAATTAGGTCCTAAAAGGTTTTAAGGGGTCATATAACCTATCATAGACCTCTTAAAATAGACCTAGATAACTAGGAATTATGATGTCCTAATAGGTCTAATTGCATCTAAGCAGGTCTAATTAGGTTCTAATAGGTCTACTTTGGTCTTAAGAGCTCATATTAAGCATATTGAGTCTAATTAGGTTTTAAAGGGTCATGTAGTATGAGTATATTAGGTGTTAATTAGTCTTTAAATTCGATCTAATTACAAGGTTAGAAGGGGTCCTATTACTCATATATTACATACATAATTAGGGCTTATTATGACTAATTTTGTCTAAGGGGTCCTATTAAGTTCATAAATATGTCCCTAAGTAGGCATTATTACTATTCAATATTAGTTCCTATTACTTATATTAGGTATGTATTACTCACATGTATTTAAATGTAAATTAAATAGTATAAAATTAGGTATAATTTAAAGGTCTTGTTATGGGTTAATTAGTCTAATTATGCCTAAGGGATCCTATTTCTCATATTAGGTGTACTAGCAGGTCCTATTACTCATGATATTAGGTGTTAATTAGTCTTAATTAAAGGTCTAATTAGGTCTAATTAGGTCTTAAGGGTCCCTCTTACTCATATTAGGTATACTTGGGACTAGTTACACATGTCTTATTAGGTGTTAATTGGTCTTATTAGGTCTAATTACGTCTTTAAGGCCCATCCTATTAATGATATTAGGTCCTAATTTGGGTCTTATTACTCATATTAGGTCAGGTATTAGGTTAAAAATTAGGTCTTAATGGGTCACAATTTACTCAAGTGGTCTAATTTTAGGTATATAATTATGTCTTCTTAGTCAAGTATTAGGTCTAATTAGTCTTATCTAGGTCTTATTAGTCTTAATTAGTCTTATCTAGGTCTTATTAGGTGTAATTAGTCTTATCTAGGTCTTATGTACATACACATGTATACATAAAAATCTATCTATACACATGTACATATGTATACATACATATACATGCACACATACACACATACATGCATACATGCACATATATATATATATATATATATATATATATACATGCACATACATACATATACATGCACACATACATGCACACACACACACACACACACACACAAATATATATATATATATATGCATACATGCACATGTATATATATATATATATATATATATATATATACACACATATATATACATACATATAGACATGTATATATATATACATGTATATATATATATATATATACATGTATATATATATATATACATGTATATATATATACATGTATATATATATATATATACATGTATATATATATATACATGTATATATATATATAGACACATGTATATATATATATACATGTATATATATATATATATGTAATATATATATATATATATATATATATATATACACACACACACACATGTGTACATGTGTATATATGCATATATACTATTTATGCATCCATCAAAAACTGAAAATAATAAAAATGAAATGTGAAAATACCTCAAAACGGCGTTTGCAAATTTGAAAGCCGTCCACAGGTTTCACTGTTGAGTTTCACGGTCACCGAAAGTGACAGTGAAAGTCACTTTCGGCGATTATATTTTCGCCAAAGTGACTTTCACTATCACTTTCGGTGACCGTGAAACTCAACAGTGAAACCTGTGGACGGCTTTCAAATTTGCAAACGCCGTTTTGAGGTATTTTCACATTTCATTTTTATTATTTTTAGTTTTTGATGGATGCATAAATAGTATATATGCATATATACATGTGTATATATGCATCTATACACATGTATATATGCATATATACTATTTATGCATCCATCAAAAACTAAAAATAATAAAAATGAAATGTGAAAATACCTCAAAACGGCGTTTGCAAATTTGAAAGCCGTCCACAGGTTTCACTGTTGAGTTTCACGATCACCGAAAGTGACAGTGAAAGTCACTTTCGGTGATTATATTTTTGCCAAAGTAAAACCCTAATTAATGACTTTCGATCTAAAGTCAGCTAGTAGAAACTTTCGATCGAAAGTTCATAAGTAACTTTCGATCGAAAGTTACTTAGAACTTTCAATCAAAAGTAACTTACGATCGAAAGTCCTATGTCTAAGGACTTTCGATCATAAGTTTAGTACTTAAAATTGAAAGTATACTAGAGTTTCTATCGAAAGTTGTTAAAGAATTTTTTGCCAAAATCGCTTTTCAGGATGAATTCCTTCCTCCGAAAAATTGTAACCCACTAGTCTAACCTTTTGTTTCTTCACATAGAAAAGGGCTAGAAAATGATATTAAAATGAAATCTAGAACCTAAGGGGGTAATACATACACCAAATGTACTTGCCCTGTACTACTATTTTTGCATACACAATATGTTTGATGAACAAACTCAACCATGCACAACTCAAATTTTTGTCATATTTGTGCATGAGTGCTTCATGAAAAAGTTGTATTTCCACAGTCATAAGAGGAAATCAAATGTTTTCACGAATAAGAGTTGTATAAGCAAATGGCATGACCTACAACCTCCATAAAATATACACATTTCTGCATATAGGTGCTTGGAATGAGATAGGAAATAAAGGACTGCATGTGCTGTCACAAAACAACATTAATCATTTGTAGATTTGAGAAGGAAAAAAACATTTGTTTTATTGCTAAAATGTACTTTTACAACCGTATACAAGTCTATTTTATAGTATTTTCTCAGAAAGGCTGACTTTTATCTCCTAAGACAATGCTATTTTGCCTAAATAGGCATGAATCCTACATAACTAACCAAAACTAGAAAATATAGAATACTTGTCAGACAGCAAATGAAGCTTTCCTTGAAATTCACTAACTTTGTTGGGTGCTACAAAGGTCAACCAGCTTGTTTGATTGTTGAAACTACACCAAGTAGGTGTTAGTGGAAAGAATCTTGACCTTTTTAATCTATTTTTCCTGTGTCAGCTCCTAAAGAGACTCCAAGATGCTGCCTCCACTCTCCTAAATGGGTGGAACGGTTCAAAACTGTCTGCTACATGTGTCATTAATTGATATCTTCCTCTTAACTTCTCATTAATGCCTTAATATAGCCACTTGCATGCACATAGTGCATGTTCCTGCTGAGTTCAAGGTGAGTTAGGTCTCTTTGAGTACATGGAAAAAGTCTTCTTTAAGGCTTCATAAACTACCTTACTTCTTTATTTAAGTCTTTCCTACATTGAACACTTGATGATACTTCATTCTCTTCTGATGGGACAGAGACTCTCTGTGGCTTCTTTCCAAATTCAAGATTGCAAGCTAGCTTGCTTTTTGTAATCCTCAATGCAACATTTTTTAGGGAAAAAGATGCAGACATATTACCATGTTACTTGACATAACTAAAGCTTCTTCTCTTTCTTTGCCTATACAATGTATGTCAATACTCAAACCTACTATTAGGGATAATGCATTACACAATTCTTTCTCTCTGGGACCCATTATCTCTTCAAAGCTCAACTTAGGAGGGTATTCACATGTAAATTTGTAGTGTGGATATTTTCATGTATGGTTCTCCTTTGAAACACTATCCTGCATTCAATTTTACTATGTATAAGGTTGTCATGTGTGCTTTAGAAAAGTTTCATCAATATTTGATTCCCTTTCTCTTTTAACTTCTCAAGATAGGGCTATGGATCTATGTCCTATTCATGGACTCCTTTTATTCTTCATGGCTATCCTATTGACTGCTATCATAATAGAATGTGACAGCTTTAAGACTGCTACTTGTGATTTAACAAGGCTCTTTGGGATGACTATACTGTCGTCTTAAGGATTGTGTACTGATTAATTGTTTACTAGTCCTTATCCACGCTTTTGCTGATCATTACTCTCATTGCTATCTTTATTATTCTTAGCTTAGACAAGGCTACTGAGTCAACCTCTGGTAAGGACAATTGAGAGAACCTGTCTCATAAGGAAAAATGGCAAGATCTCAATTTTATCACACTATCATGCACAAGGTCTCTTCCTATTCTTCTAGTCTTCATGGACAGTACTATGAACTGTCATCATTAATACTCTTTTGAATAGTCACATTTTTGCATATTCTATTTTCTTTGTAAACTTCCTAGCCTTATAATTACTTCTAAAAATATTATTTGAGAATAACAAATTTATATTGTTTGCATCATTTTGCTAACCTAAAGACACTCATAATTAATGTGCATAAGGACATTAACCCAAGATTTTCACTTTTCAATAAAAACATAAGAAGATATCGCAAGAGATGATTAGACTGACAAGAATTAATCGATATATGGTTAATCTTGATTGATCCTTTCACTAACATGTGTTTCCTTTAGGATGACACTATTTTCTAGCAAAGGTCTTACTCATTCTATTTAATAATTTAATAGGCTGTGTAAATATGCCCATAAAATATTATAGATTGGCAACCTAATCATAGATTTAACAGCAAAGGTATTCAACTTACACTTGTATAGGTTTCATATTTTCTCATAGTATTAGTTTGAATTCACATTTTTTTAGATCTGTTTCAAATTCCAGATTAAGTAACCAAAGACATTATCTATCATCATTTCTAGATATTAACGACATTATTGTCAAGTGTCAACATAGATCTCAAAATATGTTCAAGATCTCAATGAGTCGGTACAATTAAATATCTCAAGAAATGTGGTAATCGAACAAGTTTGGCATGAATTGGCCCCTATCTAAGTATTGAACCTTCTTTCTTAAATCAACAAAAGGTCATTACTACTTTAGAAAATAGTTGTGAAAATCACCAGATAATCTTTTCAATAATACAACCACCTTGTATTAGTACCATATACATTTTTGAATTTGCATTTTACTAGGTGAGCCTTAAATCCACTCTTTTTTAACCATTTGTGTAAGGTAACATAAGAGTTGATGGAAAATAGCAGAATGCACATCAACATCATAAATACCTATGGCAGGGAGATGGACAATGTGATTGTTACAACGAAGCTTCTTCCCACAAACCTAAAAACATTTATAGTCAATTCTAAATTATGTTAACAAAAAGCACAGAATCCAAAAGGATAGTGCTAAAGGCAATGATGAATGAATGATTCCCAAAGAAAAAATATTTTAGGAAAAATTCATACTACAATGTCAAACACTAATTATGCTATGCAATCAATTGTAGTGGGATTTAGAAAAGATGTTATACCTCTGTGCAAGGGGCACATTCTCCACCACAACAATGCCGCTAGCAGAAATGATGCCCACAATCATGTAACTGTTGGCATTTTCTTTAACAAATTAAATCTTCATAACAAGGAACCTATTCATAAATTTGTCAGGTAATTAATCATCAATCAATTAGGTTTAATGGACTCCATTGCACAGGCAAAATACCAAATATAACCAAGTGAACTTAAGTATGGTTCTAAGAAATTTCTTATATGGTAGAGGAATCCAGCTTGAGGAATTTTAGTTGCCATTTAGAAATAATAATTGAAAAGATATTGCATGTAATATTATATTGCTTGACAATTATAAACATGCCAATAGTGACAATTTCCCATAACATGGTTGCACATCGTAACTGCCAATCATAATTATATTGTACTTGTGGAGAAAGCTCCACCAAGCTAATCCAGGTTCCTATGGATTTAATTTGATTTAAACTCAATCAAGTATACATCAAAATAAGTAATCCACCACATAAGTAAACATGGGCTCATATATAACAAATGCAAATTTCAGTCTTCAAAATGAAGATAATTATTTCAATCCATTTTAAAAATACAGCTTGCAAATCTCAAGCTCTCTAATTCCCAAACTCATTCTTACAACTTTCAAAAAATATATATTAAAATAGTACCAAATTAATATTCAAATCTTGAATATGAGGGATATTGGACACAAAAGGCAGAATTTTAATTTGGTATTCTATAGAGACTGACTTTAGATTATTTTATAGAAATAGGAAATTCCAAACAAATGTTAGCGTGTAATTCTCAAGAAGAAGATTTCCCATTTTACAATCATTTATATTTTAAATGACCATAGTTTTCATTTTTCCAATCCTTTAAATTTAAAATATCTCTAACATTACTATGAAGATAACATACAACAAATTGATCATTAAATCCCTAGCATCTTCAATCAAATATGCCAGTAATTAAAATGCCCTAATGACACAGAAAAAACCATATAATCAAACCAAAAAAGGAAAATGTAAAATTCATATAAGTAAAAGACAACAAGCTAAACAAACTAAATCAGGAAAGAAACATGCAATTTAAATACATAGTTCAAGGTTAAAAAGACCTGTCCCAAGAGTTCCGCTGCTACTGTGCTTTGTCTTGAATAGACTGTAATGAAAATATTGTTTGAGTTGATTCAGACAGAATGGGCTTTTGAGCTGTAGTAACCTTTGAGGGAATCATCCATAACAGCTACCACAATGCCTATAGAGGCAAACAATCAACTTTCTTCAATAAAATCTTAATGAGAAATACAGTGATAAGATAGTCTTATGGATAGTAGAGTATAGCAAAGCACATCCACTGGAAAAAGAAGAATGAACAACCAAAATGCAATGAAGGACTGTAAAATGAAAAGGTATACAAGCATGAAGTAGCATAGTAGCATAGTATATAACTGTCTAAAAATGAGGGTCAGTGTCAATTATGATAGTGTCAAATAGAGGCATTTCACAAAATGTCACAGGACAATGACCATCAAAAAAATGAAATCCAAAGAGTTACTTGTACCATCATACAATGATGAGATTAGTAGCTAGAAAATTCATCCAAGATATAGTGTTTGCTATCATTCAAACACAACATGAAGCTTGGAACTATTGATAATATACTTCAACAGTGGCATTATTCAATTGGTTCATTAATTTCTTATTGGGATTAGAGGGAGATGAGCATTAGACCTCCTCCTAGTGCTTCTCCTAACTCAACTATTGGTTAATGAGTATGACCTAGAATATGACAATGATGATCAACGAAGGTGGTATGGATAACTGATCATTCAAAATTGAAATTTATGATCATAGAAAACAACGCTTGCCACTAGGCCACATAACCCAACATAAAAGATACCTAGTAGATCTAAGTTTCTCCTAAAGCATGATCTAACAATCAATCTATTTGCACGCCACCACATTAGACATAGATCATATCTATGTGTTGCATTAGCCACTTAGATGGTAATTACACAAGCCCTCTATTCCTCTCCTCTAATTTTCAGTGAGTTGCAGCTATCTCAGACCTCCCGATCTGATGCGTTGTATCCCATATGCAGAGACCTCTGCCCCCAAAATTGACCTGTACAAAGAATATAATTCTACATAACAGAGGAGGGAAATGTTTCCCTTCGATTAAAAATTTGTATATGAACTGTACCTCACCTACAAAATTGATTTAGGAATTTGACAATTATGTATCATATTCTGCAAAACAATGAGGGATTTACATTTGTATTTTGTAGCTGGACTTAGTTTCAAGAGTAGAACAAAGAAAGCCTATGCCAGCTCTATTCACTACTCTAAACAAGGTCCTCCTCCTGCCTGGCCTGGAACAACTCTTGTAGATTAAGATAGGAAAGTATGGGATGGTCCAAAGCCTTTCTTTGTTATTGGTTCAACTGGCTCAATTGGAACTTAGGTTTGAATACTTAACATCAAAAAAATACAGTATCATATATATTTCAAAGCTCCAAGTTTTAAGTTTTGTCAACAGTGGTGATTTGTGTTGATTCTGAGCACTATGGATCTAGATAATAGATCATTCATAATTTCATTATAACTCAACTAGTGCTATTTTTTGTTGAAAAATGAAAATCTATTTTCTTAAATCCCCTAAGTACTTGTTGGATCTAGAAGTCAGAAACGAGTGTGAAGAATAAGATAAAAACATTGGAAGTCCAAATAACTTTCTTCTTCATAGTATTTCTATTGGAAAACAATGAATGAAGTTGAAGCTATACTTATCTCCTTATCTCTTTAACTATTTTCCTTTGGAAATACAGTTAGATTTGGAAGATGGAATGACATTATGAATGTGCAATTCACCTCCATTTTATTTTCAGGATTCAATTAGATATCTCTAGTTATGAAATATATTCTTAGCATCTGTTAGTGTAACCAAACTTAGTAACATTGATTGTCTTTATATCTTGATTCTTAGTGCATTCCTTGTTTGAGATCTCTGATTCAATCAATCTTGTTTGTTAGACAACATTAACATTGTTGGGGACATAATATAGGAAATTGGTTTTCCTTTAGAGTTTTATCACTATATTGTTGTTTTAGTTCAACTAAACTTGCTTTTTCATAGTATAAGATTATTCATTCTATGGAAATGTCTTTTGTTGTTGCTTTTTTATGGAATATAACATTTCAAACTTGTTTACTTCAAACTTTGGACATAGTAGCTAAACATCCAGATGAGTTCAAGGTCATCGCACTTGCAGCAAGCTCAAATGTGACATTGCTTGCAGATCAGGTAATCACTTTGACTTGATTATGGTTCCGACATATGAAAAAATTGTGAATTTATTCACATTTTTAGTATTGTTAATTCAAATTTTGAATGTATGGTTTACTGATGCTGGTAGCTGTTTAACAAAATTTCTCATTTCAGGTCATGACATTCAAACCTAAACTTGTTTATGTCCGCAATGCTTCATTAGCTATTGAACTGAAAGATGCTTTGGTAGATGTTGAACCCAAGCCAAAAATAGTTTTTGGGGAAGAAGGGATGATACAGGTATAACATTATATGGTTGAAATATATATGCATGGAAACCATGATTATTTTTCTCAATCCCATACCAAGAGGCCAGAGAAATGTCTCTGAAGGAGGAATATCATATAAAGGACCATAATGTTTTCATGTTTGAGCTGGATCTCTTTTTCTTCTGTAGTTATATTTTGAAGCTTATGATATGTAAACCTGCCCCTATTAACAACTATATACCACTATGAAATGTAGGTTTCCCAACATCCCGAGGTTGTTAGTGTTGTCGACAGGGACTCGGTGTTGTATATAGATAGTAAGAAAAAAAACCAAATTTCCTAATAAAACAATATAAAAAAAATACAAAGAAAAGTCACGATAGAGTTGTAGATTCAAAACCCTCTATGTTTTTTAGTAAAAGATTCAACATTCATGCCATTTAATAAAGATATCCTCATGGAGCACAACACCAAAGGAAGTAAAAGAATCACAGAGAGTCCATGCATAGACATATCCATTTGCAAAAGTAGAAACTCATAATAAAATGTTGAAATGAAACCCACATATGTCGCACAAATATATGCATCTTCAACAAGTTTGGTAGCACAAAGGTCATAACCATGGCTGGAGGAGGGCAAAGTACTTGTAGAAATATGTGACATGCATGAAATTTGTATGAAAATTTATATCAAAGTAGAATCCATTGAGGGTCCATTGCATTCTACTAGTTGGAAACCCTTTTCTTCCTGATATTGGCGTAGAGAGCAGTACTGAGCTTTCCAGAAAGGAAAATGAAAAGTAAAAGGTAATTCCAAATTTTAGGTTTTCAAAACACCCCAATTCAAATTCATTAGCAGGTAATAAGTCTTTAGGTTTATGTTTTTATGAGATATATTGAAAGAGATGCTAGCGGTGATTATATTGGGCCTTAGCCATTTTATTACTAATTAAGTTTTATATATATAATGTAGTATTAAATAATATATAATATATATGTAAATTAATTAATAATAAAATAAAATAAAATTATTATTATTACATCTTACTAATATATTTAATATTTATTACCTAATATTTTCATTATTATTAATTACTAAATATATCAAATCAAATCGTAATAATATAAAGATTTTTTCCATAAAATTTGGATATTATTTCATTTATTAATATTTTTATTTTATAATATGTTTAATATTTATTAAATAATAATATCTATTATTTAATATATATTAAATATGTTATTATTAATAAATTATATAATAAAAGAAAAAATTACATGATGTATACATTGTAATCAACTTTAATTAAGTGATGGAGTTATAAATCACTTAATTAAAGTTGAAATCTTATATGAAAATTGGTTGACCTTGAGCATTTAGAGTTCACTTTTGCATGGTAGGAAATAATTTTTAGACTTTGAGTCTAATACACCTTGAAAGGGCGTGTGTTTGGCTCATTTTTTAAACAACTTATGTTTTTAAGACTTTTCATAACAGGACATAGATGATGAAAATATTTATTTTCATTATTTGAATAAGTCAAAATATTATCCAAAACTAGTAAAGTGGAGTTATTTTTAATGCTTTGATCACCTTGGTCATCAATTTCATGTATGTGGTTGGAACTTTAGTGAAAGCCAATGGCACTACTTCAAACTCCTACTATCCATAATATACTTGAAGGTTGTTTTGGAACATCATCATCACAAACCCTTATTGGATTATGACTTCACCTACGATCAAGCTTAGAAAATATTGTTAAGCCCTTCATTCAGTCAAAGATATTTAAAGGAGTAATAATCATTCATTTAGCTAGTTTTGGTTGGGTGACTAATTATTTAGTCATTTTTGTTTTGATGGCTAATTATTGGTGATTAATTATTTAGTCATTTATATTTGTAGAACATGATCAGTTTTAGTCACGTGACTAAAAAAATGGTAGAACATGATTAGTTTTAGTTACATGACTAAAAATTTTAGTCACCTGGTCATTTATTTGCCAAATTCTACGAGTGAGCGTGTGAGTTATAAATGGTAGGCGAGGTGTACTTAACCATTCTCATGATGGTCTGAGAGAAAAGCCAATTATTTGTCACTACCATAATTGAGAGAGAAATAGATGTTAGAGACCTAATTGGAGAGAGATAGATGGTTGAGATGAGTAGAGGATGGTATAGGGAGCTAAGGTAATGAAACATGGATGGAGATGTGGAGACATAGACAAAGATATACAAATTGGCAATGTCAAAGGTATGGTGTGTTCCATATATGGTGCATGTAATATGGAGAGCATTTTTTATACATGGTGCATGCCAAATATGGTGTGCTTTGTGCTTCGTATTAACCTCCTTGTGAAATACCAAGCCTTAGATTTGTATTTTCCTCAGGCATCCAACTCAAAGGCTTGTATGATTATAATAGATCTGAGACACATTTTTTGTAAAATATACAAAAAATTATCACACTTTCGTCTATGCTCCTTTTTAGGTTTAAATGTGGTTCAACATAGAAAAAATCAAACACCATGACAACATTAAGCTCTATATTAGTTATCTAACCATATAATTTATTTTAAAATTTGATTATGTTAAATTGTCCATCTCTAAGTTCTTTTCAAGTGTGTTTGATTTTTGTCAAAAACCAATGTGTAGTATTTCAAGAATATAGTTTGGCTCATTCATCAAATTTTAAAACAAATTACATTTTTAGAAACTAGACTCCATTCTTCATACCTGGGAAAAAAGAAGTTTTGATTTTTTATTAGTGGGGCCACACTTAAATTTTACTCTTTCAGGATGTGTCCACTTTGAAAATTTGTTTAAAATCATACATTCATAATAAAATTAGCCCAAAAATCTAGGATAAATTACATGGTATTAGCTAACTTCTCAGAGAAGCGATTGAAAAAATTCAAAAAAAAGGTTGACATTTTAGGGGGAACACACTAAATGCAATGTTATATTTCTTCACAACTAATAGGACCACTTAGTGTGTTCCCTCTTTTTGAGGCCTTTAATCTCCACTATTTTTAAAATAGAATAGTAGTTTAAAAACTAGATTTAGAGTACTACAACTTGTGTTCTTGTCGTATCTTTAAATTTTGAGTGTAACTATCTTGATTTTCTTGTTGAAGTTCAAAGTTTCATTAAAAAAGTTATAACTTAAGACCCTTTTTGGTCCCTCGTCTTTACACACTTACCTTAGAGTAAATATTATTAATTACATTATCCGTTTTAAGATTGCTAACTACAAATTGCATATTCTTGCATCCATTTAATTGATTATTATTTAATGATCATTTTCAACATTTTTAAATGAAAAAATTATTTTTAAAGATATTTTAGAGTTGGTTGATGTTATTAGAGATTTAAAATATTATTTTGTATAAAAGTGAATTTGATTTTATATTTTATTTTTAACAAATTGGTATTTAATATTTATAATGATTATAATATAGAGATAATATCATTCAATAATAAGTTCTATAAATATTTTATTTTTATGATGAAACATGATAATATTTTTTCTTACATTTACATTTCTACTTTACTACATCCATTCTTATATCATATCATATCCATTATCACTCTATCTAAAATATGATATAAGATAACCTTAATTAAAATATCCATTCTATTACAAAACTTGTTCAACAAACTAAACTTTTTAGTAAATATATATCTATATTTTTTTTAAAAAAATCATTTAATAATTCATACTTTTATATCTATTTTTATATATTATTTACTTTAAATGTTTAATAGAAGGGTCATTCCCTAATCCACGACACAATTTAGAAACCACATATTAAGAAGACTGTATTTTAAGAATGAATCTAGAAAACCATTAAATATTTAGAATATATTAGATATTTGAAATATGCTATCTTATTTTTTTCATAGATATATTACAATTAGTATTAATAATATTTAGAAACATTTATGAACAATTCATAAAATTGTGATGGTCATCCTTCTTTAAGTCAAACCTCTAGTTGGATTGAATTGTTGATAGGAAAAGAACTAATGAGCGTAAACAAGCATATTATGGACATAGGTTGATATATATTAATGGATTATTCTAATAATGTTATTATGATTCTTTTTCCCCTTTTACAAATCAAAAGTTAAGAAATTTTAAACGTTTTCAAAATGATTAAATGATTATTTAAATATACCATAGGACACAATTTAATACAAATATGTGCTAGGAGAGCTCATAACAACCAATGAAAAGGTTGAAGGGATGCATTTTTTATTGTTATTTTAAAATTTTAAGATTTCAATCTACGACTATGGAAATGATCCATGAGAAATCCACACTTTGTAATTATGATCTAGAATGACAAATGAAGAATTTAAAAAGTTTGAATTCAAATATTAAAAAATGAGTACTAATAGAATTATAGTGATCTCTTAAACAAAATTCATAAAGAAATATGAACTTATAATCTTATTATTGTATTAAAAATATCATAATCAAAATAAAATTAAAACATTGTAATTTAATTGATTAAACACAATTAATAATAATATGTTCCTTGATTGTACTATCCACCAATAATTCAAATCCACTAAGAGAGGAAACTAAAATAATATTATTGATGACACTTGCAATTTAGATATTCTTAATCCTTACTTCCTATTAAAGAATTTTTAATAAAACTCTTGCTCCAATATCAAATAATAAAACAATCTAAAGACAAAATGTAAAAAGATATATATATAAATATACAAATTTCACTATTTAAAAAAAAATAAAAAATAAACCGATTTTTTATATATATTTGACGACCCCAACAATAGACCCAACACCACCAAGAAAAAGAAGCGCTTATAAAAGTAGATATACAGGATTATTTCTATATTTTATCGGTATGATTGCTCCTATAGTGAGATCAGAATGTGCCGAGTTCAAATCTTCTACCGTATAAAACAAAAATGTAGCTACTGTCTTGGCTGTATTGACCATGACCTTACAATATAAATCTCCATAGCTAATTAATTGAAAACAGGCATTGAAATGCCCTGGTCGAACAGAAATGGTCATTTTTTCATGGGTGGAATAGCAGGAGGTTTCGTGGCGGTCCCCATCTCGCACTGCTGTCTTTCCACATTCTTCTTCCAACCTGCAACAACTCCCCCAAAATAAAAATCGAATCCAAAGCCAGCTAAGCAATTAAAATAATAAAGATCTAGTCACAGAAACGCATTACCGAGAGCAGGATCGTATCCTCTATGCTTGAGCTCTTTATACTCCTGGCACAGCGCGCAGGGCTCGCAAAAGAAATGGACCAAACAATCCCTGACGGGGACCTGAGCCAAGTTGTATTTGGCCCGCATCCTTGTTCGATACCTGCACGAATAACATGACGCAAACCCCGAAACACAAATTATACCAAACACCCCAAAGCACGCATACCACGTTACACACAGCAGCCCGTACAGCGCTCCGCTCGTGGCGCATTCTGCATCAAATTCCACAATTCAAACTTTCCACACAATAATAATAACATTCAAGGAACCTAAATTGATTGCTTACAATATTTATTTATTTATGCAAATCTTACTTGAAGAACCCTCATCCACTATCTCCGCTATTCGCCCGAAAGTGATGCAAGGGAAAAATAATGTTAGCAAACCTGCGGGCACACAATATTTGCACTCATGATATTAGTAGCAGCACATGATGAGCATATAAGAAGTCGAATGAGAGGGGAAGGGAGAGTAGAATACAGTGGGATGGATCGTCAGTGCAGAAGCAAAGGCCAGAGGACCACTCTGTGGGACGCAAAGGGTTGCCTTGTTGAGGAGGAGGAGAGGGATAAGGAGGCGGCGGCGGCGGCGGCGATGGGTGTACAAATTGTGCCAGAGCGCCGGAATCTTGCGGCGGCGGCGGCTGCACATATTGCAGGGGATAGCCTGTTGCTATTTGCTGCGGAGGCGGAGTTGAAGGGTAATGAATATACCCTTCAAATTCTTGCTCTGCCTTTGGCGAACTCATCTTTCTCCTCTTCTGAGACAACCGAATGCCAATGCAAGTATATAGCGAACTGCCTTCGGAAAATCGACGGCTTACGACCTCTTCTACTCGTGGAATTAATCTCCCGCGTTCATTCTAAATTGCGACCGACAGATGTCTAGTGCAGGTGAGCAGATGAAACGCAACTCAGCAGACCAATTATCCGCATTCCACGTGGCGTTCTGGATTCAAAGCGCGTGAAGATTGGAACAGCTCACCTCGCAAGTTGCAAGCGTTATCCGTCTGTCAGCAATAAATATACTCTTAACTCCTAAGCGTTCCATTTTATTTCTACTAAATGTGCCTATATAATTAGTCCCTTGAGGTGTAACTTTTGGAATGATAATTGATCGTTTTTAATAAAAATGATTAATTTATAGTTATTATAATATATGTAAATAGAAAATATTAATGATATTTTTCATAGTATAAATTATAAGTATTTTAAATATCTCAAATATCAAAGAATATTTAAGATACTTATAATTTATAAGAAATCACACCATTCTATTTGTTTATTATGCTATTCTAAAATATTTATTAGATGTGTCTAATGCAAATTAGTCATGAGATCTTGAGGACAAGTGGAACTCTCCATGTATGTTTGGCCGAATAGAAATATGGTGATCATGGAGAGGTTTTTCTATCCCCTTTGTTGTGCACATTGATGTTTTGATCTTATTTTCACAATTCATCATTCAATTTTTCCCTTTTTAGAGTTTATAAATTATTGTTGAACAAAATAATTAACTATTAAAACAAGTGTGTGATAATTTAAATATTTGATGCATTGATCTAAGACATATTCCATTTAACTAAGAGCACATCTTGAACTAAATGATTGGTTTAGTGGTAGTGATATATATATAGTTTTCTTTACAAATATAATATTATTAAAAAAAATTATAAATAATATTGCTCTCTTGTTATGTTGGCATTATTTTTAAAATTACATATAAAGATCGTGGAAGCTACCAATATTTTTAATTAGTAGCTTCATTCAATTAGAGCTTGGTTTATATGATATGTTTAGTGTTTTTTATTTAGAATTTGAATATACTTAATATGAATTCTATAATATGTATGTATATTATAATTATGTGTATAATATACTATTATAAATGTTTCTATTACAAATATAATATTATCAACACGTTATTACAATTTTTATTATAAATTTTATATTTTTATTTTTTTAATTCCTTATCATCATTAGGTTGGGTAGGATTCTTCAAAGAAAGGAAGCACATGTAAAGTGAGATATCTCATTAGGGTTTTACTTTCAATAAATTTTGATTTTGTGAGAGATTTCATTAGGGTTTAGTTTATATGGTTATTGGTTGATTCAGGTTTGGTTTACAACATTATATGTTAAGTGCTTTTATCTAGAATTTGAAAATATCTAATATGAATTCTAGAAAGTGTTTTTGCATTTTCTAGAGTGGGAGATCTTATTAGAGTTATGAATGGTAGGAATAGTGGAATTTGGTTTTCTAGGAAAATGGTAAGGTTGTAAAAAATTTTAATTCACATTAATACGCTCTTCTCCACATTTAACAGGCATTATCTTGCCTCCATATAAGTAATCTTGGTGAAAGAAGTGACAACAAAGAGCAAAAAGAAAGTGGGTTGGTAAGTTTTGGATATATTTTGTTCTCATTTACAATGTTTTTTTGTACCTTTACATTTTTAAAAAAATGATACTAATGAATTCCTCTTTGTATCTGTCTAGACATAGACACAATATCACAAGAGAATTCGAGTAGGTGTGCAATTTATTTATAAATAAAGTTTCACCAAGAAAATCCCACAAAATTAAGAAATTTTAGTTTTGCATTAGCATTGGAAATAAATAATGGGAAATGCTTTGTATGTTCCTCCACCTTGTTAGAAATCAGTTTACAATTTTTAGCATTTTGAATATACATTCTCAGATAATAATTGAAGCAACATGTAGATTCATTTTGTTGATCCCAATTTTGCTCTTTATCATGGTTTCTTGATTATTATTTTGTGAGCTTTTATCTTCGAAATTATTTTATTGGAAGATCATTTATTTTCCTACGTTTCTAATAATTCTGGAATTTATCACAAATTCTATAATTTTAATTTGCAACTTGCATTTTTGTTCAAAAGCTATGAATAAGTTCTCTGGAGCTCTCAAATTTTATTTCCATATTAGAACTTATTTCTATTTGTTTATGGTAAGTTCATTGGTAGTATAAATATCTTGCCTCCCCATCCAGCCCCAGATGTATCTATAGCAAGGTAATAGACCTATGGTTGCTATATGCATGCAGTACCCCTACCCCTAGTCCGATTTTACTAATGTTATGATTACTTTAGGATGTTAGATTATATGTTAGGAAATCATCAATGTTTATGATTTTACTGACCCCATACTTGCATGTGTATGGTTGATGTGTTTGTTTCACATTTCTGTTTGATGTGCTTGATGTGGTTGATGGACGAAGTCGTAGTTACTTGCTTGCGAGATCCACACGATCGACCGATCTCCACCATTGTCTGTTATATAGTTGTATATGTATGTACATGCGGGTTTTGTATGCAGGTTCGCAAGTACCGGGCATCAACTTCCCTGAATTGTCAAGATGAGCGTGCCCTATCGCATTATCTCATATGGTAAGAGAGGGGAGATAACACGGATCCAAAACCTTAACCCAAACCCATTTATCCTAGTTGTTGGATAAGTATCTGTTGACTACCCTATCCGAATTTTTCAGGTTGGCAAAGTTCGTAGATCCCTTTCTGGTGTTGCTTGGTTTTGGTTCTGTTTGATTTTATCTCGTTTGGCTTTAGTTGATTTGTGGTTATGTGGGTGATTGTTATGTGATTATTCATTAATTGATTATAGTTGATTTATGTTTATATAGATTATTTTATGTGATTATCAATGTTAGGTGCATAGTTGAATTTAATGATTAAATATGCTCCTATGATTAATTGAGGAAATTAAATTAAAGTTAATTATTTGAGTATTTGAAAATTAATATTGATTATGTCTTAAGTTTATTTTGATGAAATTCAATTAAAATCAAATAATTGATTATTTGGATTTAAATGATTATTGTATTGATAATTGAATTTTATTATGTTTGTGAGTATTATTAAATAAATAAATATTTAATTGCATATTTTAGGATGCATTAAGTATTTTATTTATTTAATAAATGTATTTTAAATTATTAACATGTGCAAATTGAAAAGAGAGTTGTCAAAAAGTGAACAACTAGTTTTCAAAAGTCAAGTTGTGTTGTGCATTTAAAAGATATTTTAATTAATTAATTAATATTTTCTTTCAATTTTGGAGTTAGAGTTTGATTAGGAGTTGTCTTATGAGTCTTTTTTTGATTTGGAGTTGGACTCTGAGTTAGCTTTTGAGTTGTCTTTGGAATTGCATGAATTTGGGAAATTGAATTCCTATTAGGAAATTATTGTATTCATTTGAGATTAGACAGATTTGTTTGGAGGAGAATTTTCGGAGAGCTTGTGTGCTTGAGATTTTGAGGATTCTTGGTTGTTGTGGTTGCTTATTGATTTCGGGTTTGATTGTGCATCTGGATCTGGTTCTTGCTTTCATCATAGTATTCAGATCTATAGTCGGGATTGGATTTGGAAGTAATTTCATTCTCAGATCTTCTACAGGGGTTTCATTACAGTTTTTGGCATTGGAACCAAGGTAGGATCTAGAATTCTTGTTTTGTGGTTTCTATTATTTTATCTGGTAAAATTCTATGTTTGATTAGATCTGGAATAGTCTCATTAAATCTGTATGATTTCTTGAATTTTGGGTATTAGAGAAACCCAGATTTGATATTTTATGTTTTTATGATTACTTGGCACTGTATTGTTATGTTGGCAAAATTTCATCTTAAGATTGTCTGTAGTTTGCTTGTAAAATGAAAAATCAACCGAAGACTATAGTTTAACTATATTGATAGAGGAAATATTAATCCCCTTTGAAAAGAAATCCAATTTGATTGAAAAACCCAATTTGGCTTGAAAATTACATTCTAAAAAAAAAAATCATCCTGTGTTAAATATGACAGTAAAAAAATATATGACTTCAGTAAATTAAATGTTGCAAATGTAAGGAAAATTGCACTATCAAATAGAAGATATGTTTGAAAATAATATAGTATAAAACAAAATTAGGAAAGACAAACAACCTTGTGTATTAGCAGATATTGTACTTTTTCCTTTTTTGGAAAAAAAATACACAGAGCCATTAGTTCTATTTCGGAAATGTGTTATTTAAAAATATATATATTTATATAATAGAAAAACGGCATTTGTTAAGTGTGGGTGTATATATATTTTTATTGTAAAAAAAATGGCATTGTAAAATATTAATTGGGAAGTGGTTTATAAAAAAAAATTAATTAAAAAATATCATTGGGAGGGGGATTTGACCCGCACCCCCATGCTCGAAGTATCCCTACCGGTGGTACCTACTGGTGCCGTCGACAGAGGACCTTATCGGTGGTACAGCAGAGTACCGCTGCGGTCAAGGCTGCCGACGGTGCTGGGTGGTATTGTGTGGTATGTACCATTTTATCTATTTTCCTCTTCCTAGAACTCTTGGTGATTTCCTCTCTAACCTTCAAGGATTTCTCCTCATAAGCACCCCATCTCTCTGCACTGGGGTCTCTTTTAGATGTAAGGATGGACTCAACATGTTGCGTCAATATAATTGGATCAACTTCATAGCCCATAGGGGTGATCCATTGTACTCTAGTGCCAACTACTTCCATGCATGTTCAATTAGTTTCTACCATGAAACACATGGTGTCTACATACTTTTCTACTATCTATCTAGGGATTCTGCATCTTTTATTTTCATCTCTTTCTGAAAACCTTTAAGAATAAACCAAATAAATCTCTATCAATTTGCTTCTTGTCTTGCATCCTATAATACTTGCTAATCTGCATAGTTATAGGCTCATCTTCCTTCCATGCACGGGGATGCAAATGGTGAAGAATGTAACTAAAATTCACAGTTATAGTCAATATTGTCGATTTGACATTGCATTCAATGCACTAGGTTCAGGGAATAAAAAATTGTCAAAAAACTAGTGAACCAAAAACCATTTGCGACCTCGCTATTCATGGTCTCAAGATCTACTCGATCACAAATATAACTTCAAACCATCAATACATGCATATATCCATCATCGCATGTTTCAATTCTTCAATTAAGGAGATAATTAATTTTTTTCTCAAATGCTCCCCCTAAGGTCATGCTTGGCCAATCAAGCTAATGTAGAGGGTGTAGCATCAGGTGCAGACTCGGGCACAGACTCAGTTGTACAACTGACTCTCTCTGACCTGTAGAAGCATTTTGACTCTTCTCCTTCCATACTGTCACAATGCCTTTGATGCCTTCCTTCATAAATGTATTATTGAAATCCTTATTATGTCTGATATGTTAGATCCATTGTTTCCTCATCCATTACTATTGTTCCTTCCTCCATTTGGTGCTCTTCTTTGATTAACAAAACCATTGAATCTGCAATATCTACTTTGTATGTCCTATGTTATTGCATTAAGTTAAATAACAACTAAATTTCCATACCTTAGACCATTCTAATTGATATATAACTTGTAATCCCTTGCAATATGCCCAATATTTAAGTGCACTTGTAGCATTTAACTCTGGAGGATATAACATTGTTTTTTCCAATTAGTTTTCTAGCATCAGATCTAGTGTTAGGTCTTGCATTTACCCTTTGTTTTTCTCTAGATCTTCATTCTTGTGACATATTCCCATATCTTCCATAATTAAAACAATAGCCAGAGAAATATTTAGGACCAATATTTCCTAAGAAATCTTTCATCATGTGTCCAACCTTGTTGCATCTAAAGCATCCACCTTTGAATATTTTGTTCTGCTCCTTAGGATCTTCATTTTGATTGAATGTTTGATCAGTGTTTGGTATTATTCTTTCTTTTGTTTTTTTGGAACTTTTAACACTATTGTATTCAAGACTAGTCATATCACCTTTAGGCTTATGTAGCTACAATTGTTTATAAATCTTATCACGGCTTGAATGAAGTTTCCCAATATGTTTCTTAGCCTCACCAAGCTCACCATTGATGATGTTGTTATACCTTTCAAGTTCCTGATAGTTAGATTTAACATCTTTGAATTCCATCTTTGTTTTACCAAGATGAGTATTCAAGTTATGGCATTCATTAAATTTGATTTTCAAGGCTTCTTCAATGGTATTTATTTCTTCTTTCCCTTGTTCAATCTCTTTGTCCATCTAAAGAGTGGTAATATCATATTCATGTTGCAGTGATTCCTTTTCCTTCTTAATTTTCTCAATCAAATCTGATGATGGTTCAATCTTAGGTTCATCATTTATCTTTTCAACAAGTTATTGTCTCTTCTTCCTTGAGATGTCAAGTTGTTCCTTGAGTCTTTTGATGTAGTATTTAACACTCGTAAGCTTACTTTTCAATATCATATTATCTTCATTTTGAGCATGCATAACTATAAAGTTTCTCTTCCAAGTTCAAGTTTACCTAATTTTAGAAAAAAAAAAAAGTGGCCACTTATACTCCCTTTTTGCACACCATCTTGGTGCACTTACCCCTCTATAGGCTTGATAAATACCTTCTTTGAAAATGTCCTTAAGGGAGAAAGTGAGGTGTGGTGGTTGCAAATGAACATCTAAATATTTCTACCTTGTGTCACTACATCCTTTACCCAAAATAATTTCCCCATGTCCTTAAATGCATTATTGAAAGGGTTCTTTAGGGTTAGAAGAGCCTTGTACAAACTCTTTTAAGATAGTTGAAGGGATTTCAAATTTGTTTTGTTCATGTTTTGATTTACCCCCAAAAGTTCCACTACCAACCCCAATTGCAACTTCTTCCCCTTTCCATTCTTTATCATTACTACTGTTGTAACCCATGTTTAATGAGTATGCTATATAATACAAGCTCAAAATTAAAAAAATCTAAAATATGAGGGAAAAAAATTAAAAATCAAACCTAGGCTTTTTTTACTTGAAACTATGAAAATAAACTAAAAAATGTAGAATCTCAGTGCTCAAGCAATCAATAAATGAATTAGAATGCCTAATAGTAAATACAAAATACTTCTTCTCTGCTCACAATAAGCAAATGTCTTGAAGTTGTCTCTTCTTCTCTACAAACCCCAATATTTTCTACTCTGTAAATCCCATTTTCTACTTTACAAACTGGTGTTTTAATTTTCTTCTCTACAAATGCAACAAACCCCGATTTCTCTTTGGAAAAGGCATTTTTTTCTCTACTAATGCAGCAAAATCATGACATTTTTGTACACATTCAAAGGTGGAATAAATATATGCAACCCGTCATTAAAGGAAAAATGAAAAAAAGAGCAGTCTACGATTTTATAGACCTACAAATGTTACATCATGAATCATGAAGATATTTTATAAGTTATAATGTTATAAGTTATTACATTAGTATACTTTAATGGTTTTTAGGGTTGCATGAAGTGTGGGGCCCATGCATCTCAATTTTTTTTTGCAAATATATTAATAAAATGATTTCTTAATTACCTCCTACAATTAGAAATGATTGACTATCCCCTAGATGGTCGGGGATGGCCTAGTTGTCCCCAACCGTTTGGGGGACAATCATTGCAAACTAGAAAAATATTGACCATTTCTAGCATTTTGAAAACGGTCACTAGAAATTTTGTCTGAATGGTGATGTCTTGGAAATGCTTCCCCTCATCCCCAAAACCATTTGATTCTAGAACGTGGCCATTAGGGGTGACGACGCATTTCTAGGTAACACCGTGTATTTCATAAAGCACATAGAGTTGAAGTCATGTTTTAGAGGTTTTATTAATAGAATATTTGGAAGATGAGATTACCTTGAGGTTGAATAATTTGCCATGAAAATATGGGCAGTACAATATATCTCAATAATAATTAGTTAACAGATAAGATTAATTTGTCTAGACAATAAGTGTAAAGATTGTTAATTACATTATATGTTTTGTTAGATTGCTTATTACAAATTGTGTATTCTTGGATCTATTATGATTGATTATAATTTGATGATCATTTCTAGCTTTTTTTAATAAGTTTTATTTTTAAGATAATATAGAGTTGGTTAACCTTGTTAGAGATTTAAAAGGTTATTTTGTATGAAAATGTATTTGATTTTATATTTTATTCTTATATAGTTTTGTTTTTTGTTTTTTTGTAAAATATCATCATTTAATATTTATAATGACCTTAGAATAATTTCATTCAATGATAAGTTGTATAAATATTTTATTTTTATGACAAAACATATCATATTTTTTTCTTCTATTTAGATTTTTTTTAATGAAATCTATTTCTATACCATATCATAATTCAATATTACTTCATCTCAAACATTGTCAATGAGTCTTTTATCTTTGGTGAATGATTCCAAAAAATTAATCAAGT
Organism: Chamaecyparis obtusa; assembly: GCA_027943335.1. NCBI lineage: Eukaryota > Viridiplantae > Streptophyta > Pinopsida > Cupressales > Cupressaceae > Chamaecyparis > Chamaecyparis obtusa. The sequence continues at coordinate 2,030,646 of BSBK01004543.1, read as the reverse complement.
CTTATTGAATACAAACCTCGACATCATACTATTTACCTCAATCAAATATATCCATTCTATTAAAAAACTTGTTCAACAAACTAAACTTTATATTTAAAATATATATTTTATATACATTTAAGAAAATTGGTTCGACAAACTAATCTCAACAAAAGACCCTTATCACTTTACAAAAATAGATATCCAAGGTTATTTCTATATATATATTTTGAATATAATGTAATGAGGTATGAATGTGCCGAGTTCAAATCTTCTACCGTATAAAACAAAAATGTAGCTACAGTCTTGACTGTATTGACCACGACCTTACAATATAAATCTCCGTAGCTAATTAATTGAAAACAGGCATTGAAATGCCAGAAATGCCCTGCTGAAACAGAAATGGTCATTTTTCCATGGGTGGAATAGAAGGAGGTTTGGTGGCTGTCCCCATCTCGCACTGCTGTCTTTCCACATTCTTCTTCCAACCTGCAACAACCCCCCACAATAAAAATCGAATCCAAAGCTAGCTAAGCAGTTAAAATAATAAAGATATAGTCATAAAAACGAAATATTACCGAGAGCAGGATCGTATCCTCTATGCTTGAGCTCTTTATACTCCTGGCACAGCGCGCAGGGCTCGCAAAAGAAATGGACCAAACAATCCCTGACGGGAACCTGAGCCAAGTTGTATTTGGCCCGCATCCTTGTTCGATACCTGCACGAATAACATGACGCAAACCCCGAAACACAAATTATACCAAACACCCCAAAGCACGCATACCACGTTACACACAGCAGCCCGTACAGCGCTCCGCTCGTGGCGCATTCTGCATCAAATTCCACTATTCAAACTTTCCACACAATAATAATAACATTCAAGGAACCTAAATTGATTGTTTACAACATTTATTTATTTATGCAAATCTTACCTGAAGAACCCTCATCCACTATCTCCGCAATTCGCCCGAAAGTGATGCAGGGGCAAAATAATGTTAGCAAACCTGCGGTGACAGAATATTTGCACTCATGATATTAGTAGCAGCACATGATGAACATATAAGTAGAAAGAGGAGGATCTTAGGGAGAGTAGAATACAGTGGGATGGATCTTCAGTGCAGAAGCAAAGGCCAGAGGACCACTGCGTCGGACGCAAAGGGTTGCCTTGTTGAGGAGGAGGAGAGGGATAAGGAGGCGGTGCCGCCGGCGGTGATGGCTGTACAGATTGTACGAGAGCACCGGGATTTTGCGGCGGCGGCGGCTGCACATATTGCAGGGGATAGCCTGTTGCTATTTGCTGCGGAGGCGGAGTTGAAGGGGGATGAATATACCCTTCAAATTCTTGCTCTGCCTTTGGCGAACTCATCTTTCTCCTCTTCTGAGACAACCGAATGCCAATGCAAGTATATAGCGAGCTGCCTTCGGGAAATCGACTGCTTACGACCTCTTCTACTCGTGGAATTAATCTCCCGCGTTCATTCTAAATTGCGACCGACAGATGTCTAGTGCAGGTGAGCAGATGAAATGCAAGTCGGCAGACCAATTCTCCGCATTCCACGTGGCGTTCTGGATTCAAAGCGCGTGAAGATTGGAACAGCTCACCTCGCAAGTTGCAAGCGTTGAAGCGTTATCCGTCTGTCGGCCATAAATGTACTCATCACTCTATTTTATTTCTACTAAATGTGCCTATATAATTAGTCCCTTGAGGTGTAACTTTTGGAATGATAATTAATCGTTTTTAATAAAAATGATTAATTTATAATTATTATAATATATGTAAATAGAAAATATTAATGATATTTTTCATAGTATAAATTAGAAGTATTTTAAATATTTCAATTTTGAAAAATATTTAAGATACTTATAATTTATAAGAAATCACACCAATCTATTTTTAGTTTCTGTCATATGTAGGAATACTTATGCATTCATGCAATTTTTTTTATATATTATTAGTTGCACCAAACAACACAATGAATTTAATATTTTACACAAAAAGTTTATAGTCTTTATTTATTTCTTATTTTAAATAACTATACAAAAATTATTTTTTTGAAATCTTATTGGTCTATAGAGCAAACAGTCACTGATGAAAATACAATTTTTTTTTCAAATGCCTCTTTTTAATTTGCCCACATCATTATATCACATCAATTGTCAAATATATTAATTTCTTCAATTAAATATATACTATTCTATATGTCATGATTTTTGACTTTCTTGTAGAGTTTGTGACAAAAATCTAATATGAAATCTCAAATCTCTAAAATATTAATTATTTTTCTTTTAAACATTTATTACAGGAGACAAGCTTCTTCCACATTATTAGTGCACTAGTAATGTTAGTTGATTTTATGAGATTTTTTCCTCCCTGCCTATTATTTACTCTGCACATTTAATGTTTTGTTCCTAAAAAATTTAAGTTCAATGTATGGAGATAAAGAATTAAAAAAAATTATTGAATGAAAGTAAGAAATTATATTTTAAAATTTAATGACAACCTATGCAATCTAGAAAATTCATCACTTCTATATAAGGTTTTGTCTTCCTTTCAATAAGGCATATCTTTGCTTCCAATCTTGTGGAGAACATTTCTGTAACATGGTATTATTCTTCATTTTTCTCTTAATTTAAATGTGAATAAATATTTTATTCTCAAAAATCTATTATTGAAAATTGTTTTTTCTTTTGTATTTGCAGAATTTTTTTTGAAGATATTTGGAGCATCTGAGCATTGCTATTAGTATGACATCCCTGTTGTTTTAAATAGGAACAAGTATGTCTGATCTATATTTTTACATCTCATGCATGCTATTGTTGGGTGTGTACTTGTATCCTCATTGTGACAATAGATTGGATACATTTTGCCACTTAGAGGTTTGATTCTCACTTCATCTTTTAGTCTATGGTGTTGTCTTTGAATTCTTTGGCCTTTTAGCATTCTTAACATCCTCAGCAACCTATTCTCAACATTTGATCTCCTTATCTCTTATATTATTGATCTACAATTGAAAATTTTTAGTTTTTACAATGAATAAAAAGCCCCATATTGTCGTAGTGTCATTCTGAGCCCAACCACTATTTGTCTTATTTTATTGTTTCTCAAATTTTAGTTGTTTGTATTTTATAACTTTATATTTGATACTAGATTATTGTTTTCATGTTTCCATTACAATATGAAATTAAACAAAACTCTCATCATGCTAAAAGTCAAGTTAACACTAATTTCACCTTATTTTGTCCTAATATATGGCTAAGTATAATCTTAATTCATTCTTAATTGATTGATCATACTTGTTTTTAAATTATCTTGGGTTTAAATTAAACTTAACCTTATTACCATCATGCATTTACGAGATAAGTTCTAACTTCATATATCTATATTAGAAAGCAACTTAGATATATAATTAACCTATGTACAACAACATAACTGTTTTCTTCTAATTTATAAATTTGTGTATGCTTATCTTGAATTTTACCATTTTTACTAATTAGCTTTCAACAAATTACATTTAACTTAGGTAGGAACTTTGACGCTTTGCGTCCTTGTTTTATTATGCTACTTCTTATTATCTTTTGTTTATCATGAATAACAAGTATCTAAAATATTTATTAGATGTGTCTCATGCAAATTAGTCATGAGATTTTGATGGCAAGTGGAACTCTCCATGTATGTTTGGTTGAATAGAAATGTGGTGATCATGGAGCGGTTTTTCTATCCCCTCTATTGTGCACATTGATGTTTTGATCTTATTTTCACAATTCATCATTCAATTTTTTCCTTTTTAGAGTTAGAGTTTATATTATTGTTGCACGAAATAATTAACTATTAAAACAAGTGTGTGATAATTTAAATATTTGATGCATTGGTCTAAGGCATATTCCATTTAACTGAGAGCAGTGATTTATATTCAATCTATATATATATACATCATTATTGAAAAACTTTTCTTTATAAATATAATATTATTAAAAAAAATTATAAATATAATATTGCTCTCTTGTTATGTTGGCTTTATTTCTTAAATTACGGAAGCTACCAATATTTTTAATTAGTAGCTTCACTCAATTAGAGCTTGGTTTATCTAATATGTTAAGTGCTTTTTATTTAGAATTTGAATATACTTAATATGAATTCTATAATATGTATTTATGTATTTATTTATGTATGTATATTATAATTATATGTATAATATAATATCATAAATGTTTCCATTACAAATATAATATTATCAACACGTTATTACAATTTTTATTATAAATTTTATATTTTTTATATTTTTAATTCCTTATCATCATTAGGTTGTGTAGGATTCTTCAAAGAAAGGAAACACATGTAAAGTGAGACATCTCATTAGAGTTTTACTTTCAATAAATTTTGATTTTATGAGAGATTTCATTAGGGTTTAGTTTATATGGTTATCTGATGATTTGGATTTGGTTTACAACATTATATGTTAAGTGCTTTTATCTAGAATTCGAAAATATCTAATATGAATTATGGCAAGTGTTTTTGCATTTTCTAGAGTGAGAGATCTTATTAGAGTTATGAATGGTAGGAATAGTGGAATTTGGTTTTCTAGGAAAATGGTAAGGCTGTAAAAAAATTTAATCCACATTAATACACTCTTCTCCACATTTAACAAGCATTATCTTGCCTCCATATAAGTAATCTTGGTGAAAGAAGTGACAACAAAGAGCAAAAAGAAAGTGAGTTGGTAAGTTTTGGATATTATTTTGTTCTCATTTACAATGTTTTTTTGTACCTTTACGTTTTAAAAAAATGATACTAATGAATTCCTCTTTGTATCTTTCTAGACATAGACACAATATCACAAGAGAATTCGAGTAGGTGTGTAATTTATTTATAAATAAACTTTCACCAAGAAAATCCCACAAAATTAAGAAATTTTAGTTTTGCATTAGCGTTGGAAATAAATGATGGGAAATGCTTTGTATGTTCCTCCACCTTGTTAGAAATCAGTTTACAATTTTTAGCATTTTGAATATATACATTCTCAAATAATAATTGAAGCAATATGTAGATTCATTTTGTTGATCCCAATTTTTCTCTTTATTATGGTTTCTTGATTATTATTTTGTGAGCTTTTATCTTCGAAATTATTTTATTGGAAGATCATTTATTTTCCTATGTTTCTAATAATTTTGGAATTTATCACAAATTCTATCATTTCAATTTGTAGCTTGCATTTTTGTTCAAAAGCTACGAATAAGTTCTCTGGAGCTCTCAAATTTTATTGCCATATTAGAACTTATTTCTATTTGTTTATGGTAAGTTCATTGGTAGTATAAATATCTTGCCTCCCCACCCAGCCCCAGATGTCGCTATAGCAAGGTAATAGACCTATGGTTGCTATATGCAAGTTTTATGGCTATGACACTTTTAATGTCATATGGTTAATTCTTGCAGCTTGCATTTTTGTTCAAAAGCTACAAATAAGAAGTTGCAATTTGGAGCTCTCAAATTTTATTCCTATATTAGAACTTATTTCTATTTGTTTAAGATGAATTAATTGGCACAATGTATTAATATCTTGCCTCCCCATCCATCTCTAGATGTCACTATAGCAAGATAATAGACCCATAGTTGTTGTATGCAGGTTTTATGGCTATGACACTTTTAATGTCATATGGTTAATTCCATATCACTAAGCCTAGGAAAATAAGGAGAATAAGAATTTATACAATCACCTAAAAGACGTAACATTAGCTTTCTCCATACCTATCACAAGCAAAAAGAAGGATGTCAAATAATAATGATAATTTGTAGAGTCATTTAATATATTGAAATACCAATATATATATTTAGAACTCGAGTTTGACATCATTACATATCTTTATTCTTTTATGTTATCTTATATTATAAAAAAGGTTTAATCTAACACATTTGAATTTCTATTTAAACCAATATATATATATATATATATATATATATATATATATACATATATATATATATATATACATATATATATATATATATACATATATATATATATATATATACATATATATATATATATATATACATATATATATATATATATATACATATATATATATATATATATATACATATATATATATATATACATATATATATATATATACATATATATATATATATATACATATATATATATATATACATATATATATATATATATACATATATATATATATATACATATATATATATATATACATACATACATATACATATACATACATACATATATATATATATATACAAGTTTTGTAAGGTTCCATGCCTTTCTAAGCTAAGTACAATAACAATAGTGCAAAGCCTAAAAATAGGATATGACGAGGACAAGAAGAAGGGCTTTATTATATGAAAGAAAATCACCTGGCCAATGCAGTTGGCAACCAAGAAGACATGACTACTTGTTTCACTTCAACGAGAAAGAAAAACTGGCTAACATTTTGTGAGCTGAACACTGTAAAATCGAGGCAGTTCTAACGATTTGGATTCAACGTGATGGTGTTACCATGGTTGACAAGTCTCACCAACAACTTTGGTGTAATGATGTGTGAAGATCTGTCTAAAACAAAATGAGAGAGAATTCGTTGTCTTAAAGGTCAAAATTCCCCAATATTCCTTATCGAATCAAACAGAACAAAGATTTTAAAGGTTTCAGTGCAATTTTGGTCAATGGAAAGGTTCATTCAACCTTCTTCTGCCAGGTCAAATTCAACGGAATTGGTATAAAAATGGTCTAGGAAGGGACATGGAGAATTTTTTAATTCATTTTTTATGGTACGAGTTGCTTCCAATTATTGTTATTTTTTGGGTTTTGTGAACTATTGAAGATAATTAGTGTCTCCAAATAGAAATTCGAACCAATTATATGTGGTGCATGATTTGGGTACTCACTAGTTTTTAAAGTTTGGAGTGGCTACTCACTGTTTGTTGTCTAGAATTTGTTGCAGTGAACTAATATAATACAATTTATTTATTTATTTTTTAACATGAAATATAAACCTTGCACACATATATCTAATTGAATCTCTGTCAGTTGTCGATTGGGCTTTATCTTCCACACATATATCCTAATTGAATCTCTGCTGGTTGTCCATTGATCTTTACCCTTGGTACATCCAATAGATTTAACACCTGGGATAAACCTAGAGAAACTTTCAAAAGAGAATAAAACCCTAGAAGATGGAGCTTTTGCTCCTTGTGCCATTATATTTAGTAGTGTTTACAATGCTCAATGGATGGACTGAACTACTTTCAGCAAGTACAATGGGCTACAAAAATCTTAAATCAATTGAAAAAATCCTATTTGAATTCAATTTCAAGCAAAAACAATTTAAAAAACCAAATTCTTACCTCTTTAACGTGGCATTGTTGGAAAATGGTGTAAATTGGGAGGAACACCATCGGGTTATGTCTTTTTTTCAAATATGGAAGCCATTGTTCATCATTTTTTACACTCAAAATGAGTTTGGTCTGGAAGTATGAATGTACTTTAAAGTTCTTCAAAATCCAATCGGATTTTGAAGAAATTTAGGTTCAGTTTTACAAAGCCATAATCCAATCAGATTATTTGAAATTTTAAATAACCTATTTATAAGCCATAAGTTTACTTTTTATACATATTTTATTTATCTTTAATTTTTAATCAACTAAAACTTAGTACTATTATTATTTAATTATTTATTGACTTAATGAACTTCTATAGTAAGTTTACTATTATTTATTTTTCATTTTACTTTTTATGAATATTTAATTTTATATGTATTTTGGCTTCTTAGTTTTGTTTATTTTATTTTAATTTTTTATTTAGATTTAAATTTGAAAATTTATCAATTGTTTATCACTACTACATTTGACCTCATTTTTCTACCAAAATTTTTGACCATAAATTAAAAAGGTTTAGGTTGGTCGGATTATAGAAGGAAAACTTCCTTTTTTTTTTAATCCATGCCCATGTTAGTCGAAATTTTGACCAATACAATGTAGGTCAAAATTTTGACCAACACGGGCATAACTTTAAAAAGAAAAAATATTTCATATCTCATTTCATTGTTTGGTTTTAATTTGGAGTGCGTGAAGGAGCTGGAGCCTACAATTGTTTGAACTGTTATTTGGTGAGAGTAAAAGGAGGACCGCCTGCCTGCGAGGGTTGCCACTATGATTTGGTGTAAAAGGAGGACCGCCTGCCTGCGAGGGTTTCCACTGTGATTTGGTGTAAAAGGAGGACCACCTGTAAGGATTTCCTTACTCTGCATTTGTCTGGCATTTTTTTATTGGTTACCTACTTAGGGCCCGTGAGCAATGTGCTAGGGCATCATGTATTTGGTAGTTGCTGGCATATTTTTTATCATTGTTTATATACATTTGATTCAGAGATGAACTTGCAAAACCCTAAATTTTTGAGTCACCGCATCATGTTACACTGTAAATGTACTAGTGTTAGCTTTATGATTATAAGGTTGGAAGAGGAAATATTGCAAACAAGATTGAGAAAACTATGGTTTTAACATTTTTTTACTGGTATTTGTTTTCTGCCGACTTCGTGTGGGTTGGATTGTCAAATCTAACTCCATAGGAAGTCTACCTGGAGTCATAGCTTTCAATTGTGACCGGACTGAGATCATTTGGTGGAGAAATCCAAAATAAATCATGTGATAGTCATCTATAGACCATTTTTGACATAAAACTAGGGCAGTTGGCTTTCTATGGACTCTTTTAGACCAGGTGTGACTGTCTACACACCATGGCTTCAAAAGTGCTTAAAAAGACCCCAAATAACAAAGCAACCATAGACTCCTTGCACTCCCAAGACTCCAAACCTTCATCAGTCTTTAATAATGTCTAAAAATGAACAAACCTCAAAGGAATAGGGCTCAATTCACCGAGAACCCTAAAATCCCCAAATTTAGCACTTCTAAACCCTTAATCCAAGGGTTTCTTAAATATCCTATCTCTGATCACTTCTAGGTCCAATAGGTAGTTGTTTCACCATTATATGATCATTATAAGATGATCCAAATCATAATCTATGTTCCTCCTTCAAACCAAATGACTACTGTTGTAGCATACCAAGCAAATTCATTAAGTTTCCTCTATAAATTATGGTGATCACCCAAACATTCTTCCTTATCATTACATTAATAGATTAGGGAACTATAGTACATTTTAATACTCAATCAGTCCATGTGTTATAGTGGTCAAAGGTCATGGAATGACCATATTCAATTGGAAACTCACAAAACTGTCAAAGGAATGGCTGAAACTACTTTGCCAGTCAAAATTAATTGAGTAAAAATACAAATATAGACCTCACAAATGCATAGATGTGGTCTAGGATCAATATCTAACTATTCCAAATGCATTGAAATGTAAGACAATGACAAAATGAGTCCAAAATCACTCTAAGAACTCAAGGAAATTGCATTTGAAAGAAGTTTATTTATCAAAAACTCAGTACAGTCTGTACACCCGGCCTCTTCTGTCGTACAATGAAACTTTGGCATATTTGACGGACTCCTAGAAACTACTCCAACCAATCCCAATCAATTGGATGGATTAGTTTGCACTAAAACATAACAAAATCCAATTCCCTCCATTTTCTAATAACCATTGCATTTCAAATTTTTGAATTTGCAACATTACAAATTTGGAGTTTTTGAAATTTTTAAAGATAATGAAGCCTTAAGACTTTGAAATGTGACCCAAATGAACTTATTAAGCATTATTAAAATCAAATCTAAAATATTATAAACTTGTAACACCAAATACCATCCTAGGCTCTTATTTTGGTCCTAAGGCCTATTAGGCCTTTTAAGACTTATTACATATTTGTCATTTGCATTGCATGGAATGACCTTATAGGCCATTATAGGTGCCAATACATTCCAATTGATGTCTTTAGATGTCATTAGGTGCATGGTTGTCATTATGGACTCCTGGTAGTCTTTGGATGTTCTAGGTGCCCCTACACCATGTTCACCACCTTTGAAAGGATTCTTGTCCCAAGAATCAGTCCTGGCATTGGATGTTTGAGTCTGAACCAAAAATTTCATAAAAACATCAGCCAACTCAAGATATGAAAACATGTCTAAATTCATTAAAAAAATTCATATTACATCTCATTAAATAATGTTGAAGCCAGATTGGGCAATAAAAGTGAAAATATTACGCCTTCCAAACGTGCACAAAACTATTCAAAACTCCAATGAAATGTAACACCATATCCTAGCAATCATTTGAATCCATATCAACCATAAAAATAAACATTTGTCAACAATATAGTCAGACTGTACACTCACAGACAGTGACTGGCAGATTTCAAATGAATTTACATTTTATTGCTTGAACATAGTTTACATTCACTGTTATGATCTGGAATCGATCATTAACTTGGTCCATTCCCAATACTCATTAACTTAGTTTACATTCACTGTTATGATCTCTATAATCTGGAACAATGGAGTTTTTAATTTCTAGTTTCTAGAGTGTATTTATTTTGATGTTATGTAAATTTAATTTAAAAATCAATAATATCAATACAAGTATAAGCATAGTTAAGTGGATTTGTATTCTCAATTCAATTCGTGCAATAATATGATGTACTTTACGTACTATTAAATTTTTGACAAACTTTCACATATTAAATTTTGAAGTAGAACTAAAGGCAATGCATTGTTGTTAACTTGTTATTAATAAAAAAATTTATTGGCAAATCAGAAATCAGTTATTGTTCATGTTGTAAAACTAAAGTATACATGCGGTTTTTATGGGAAGAGGTTGAACAAACTATAATCTTGAACAAACTAAGCGGAATATGTAAAGATTTTCTACACTGTCTCTTTTCTCTATGATTGATTATAAATATCATGGTGTTTTATGGCACTTTCATTAATTGTATAGCATGGTTGTGCTCTACTATTGTACTTAACCTTTAACATATCTCCAATGATTACAATGACTTGCACATGCTTGTACCTTGTGGTTGTTCCATCGTCTTATTGTGATTGTTGCCGATTTAAGGCATGATATGTCAATGTCTTCTTATTGTATTTATTCTATTAGGACTTCAAACTGAGTGACATTTCCTTTTCACATGAGCATAGAATTCAAAATTGCCTCTATAGAAGAAATTGTTCATTAATAGTAGATAGATGTGTTTTGCCCTATGATCTCATGATAATGGCCATATTCAATAACTCTATAACATGATGGTTGTTCCTTTTAAGAGAGATGGTTGTTCCATTATTCTAAAAACTACACTTTGTTGTCCTTTTGACATGATAGCATTATATGTCAGAAACTTTGAGGTTCTCTTACCTTTTGTATGTCATGGCTTCACCTCTATGTAGCTAAAGCTCACTCTGAAAATGATCTTCTTTCCAATTCTTTTAAATTGTCACTATCTTTGAAAATTAATGCCATATGTTGCTTACATTTGATTCAATTTCCATATTAATTACTCTCTTCAGTTGTATTAGGAATTTTTTCCTTAAGCATTTGTGATGCAAACCCATATATAGATGGGCGTTAATGCATTAATGCTCAATTGAATGCCTTAATGCAACTCCTAGAGAAAGGCCATCTGGAAGCTTTAGAGGAAATAATTTGTACTAGGTATGGAATCACCTCCACTACAATGCCAAATTTTGAAGTGTTATTATCTTCAATTGCAAGTTTCTTTTGCAAAAATATATTGTATATCTTTACAGACTAGACAATGTGACTGTACAACTCCAAAATATATTCTCTATAATCTCTAATTACAAACTAAAGTGTAAATTGAAGTAAAGTTTTCCTTGGATAAAATTCCAACCCTTGTCTACTAATTACAATACTTACCTTTATAGTTCACATGACTTCCCTAGGGATCTGTTAGAACTAAAATAAAAATTTTATATGCTAGTTGGCCAACTATGCCTAGTCAGCCAACTAGGAGACATGTCTTTTGGGAGGTAAAGACTCATATAAATGAAAGATGAAACTCTTCATCCAATGAAAAAAATAAAATTCAACACAAACATCTGTGAATTATATCCAGACAGTAGCAGACTATATATAGGCAGCAATGAATTAGATGTAATTGCTTCAACTTCACATTCTTGATTTACTTCAGCATCAAGAATAATATCCACAGATTCAGTAGTCTAGTGAGGAGATTTGTGTAACTCCCAAAATAACAATAACTCCCAAAATACTTATCGTTCTGAATATTTCGTGGTCTAGTGAGCATGATTTGTGTGTGTATTTGTAAATCGTGTATAATCTTATAATTTTTTATTTTTTTTATTATATACAAGATACTACTAATGTTTGTATGTTTACATTTTGTATATTTATAGCCTGTGAAGAAAGTCCACACTTGGCAATATGAACCTAGAACAAAATAATGAGACACTTGCTAGATTATGGTCTTAGTTCCAAAGAAAAGATGATGAAAAATGTAATTGTCCTTGCAAAAAGTGTAAGGGCTTAAAGAATTGAAGAATTCTAATCAAAACAGCCCAAAGTCATTGTAGGCAATATGGTCACATTGAAGGGGGGTACGATTTTCATCAATTGATGAATGTGGATTTCCAATTGGAGGAACATGGAGGTGTGAATATCCAAGCCGATGATAACACTCCCATGGAAGAAGATGATCCTATGGAAAAGAACATAATTGAAGACGATGGTATTGGCATAGCTGATAATGTGCCAAAGGACATGATTGAAGAAGATGGTATTGGCATAGCTAATCATGATGATGGTACTAGCACATCTGATAATGATGATGAAGATGGTCTTGATATAGCTATAATTGAGAAGGCATACAAGCCCCTATACCAAGGCTCCCAAACAACTCTTCTCTCTCCTATAGTGTTGTTGGTGAACTTCAAGGTTATGAATGGTTTATCCTATGTAGAAATGTCACGTATGCTAAGGTATACCATTTTTGTCATCTTCAATGTTAGCATACCATTACGATTCATTATATTAACAATTCATATTTTTTGTTGTAGGTTGATAGGTGAGTTTTTCTTACCACCATTAAAGATTTTGTCTCGTTCATACTGAGAATTATCTACCATTATGAATCGAATTGGAATGCAGTATCAGACAATACATGCATGTCCCAATGATCACATTATATATCATAAACATCATGAATTTGCAACACAATGCCCTGTTTGTCATACTAGTAGATATCAGTCAGATCAAATAACAAAAAAGGTGCCTCACAGGAGTCTTTGGTACATTCCCCTTATTCCACATCTTCAACGATTATTCAGGTGCACTAGCTTGGCACAATTTATGGATTACCATGCATGCAATAGAAGTCAAGATGACATTATGTGAATGCCTGCTGATGGTTCTACATTTAAAGACATAAAAACAACATGGCCACACTTTAAAGAAGAACCTCATAATCTCAAAATTTTAGTGGTAGCGGATGATGTCAATCCATTTGGAGATATGAGATCTACTTACTCAGTGTGGCCTATTTTTGTTATTAACAATAACATTCCTCCTTGGATGTCCATAAAGAGGGAGCACATAATGTTGTCAATGATTGTACCAAGTATTTTTTCATTTAATAGTTATGTAAATTAATTTATAAACACTGCATCAAGATGGTCATAATAATTATGTAATATTTTTGTTCATTCAACTAGGTAAGTACCAAGTTAAAGATATGAACGTGTATATTGAGCCCCTTATTGACGAGTTGTTGATTTTATGGAATGAGATCACTATGTATGACATCTCTAGACCAATAGGACAAAGAAAATTTCAATTCCATGCAATACTTGTATGGACAATACATGATGCCCCTAGGCTAACTTATTTTTGCTGTATGTTATATATTCATGTTAAGGTCATGTATTTTTGGTATGTTATAGTGCTTACACATTATTGTTGTATGTTTAAGTTGCACATGATAATTGTATGATATATTTTAGGTCTTCAGACAAAGAGTAAATTCGCATGTCCAGTTTTTGGTCTGAAGATGAAATCTCGTCATTCAAGAAGTTTAGGAAAGCAGGTGTTCGATGAGTTTAGGCACTTTCTCCACAATAATCATAAGTATCAAACTATCGAAAAATATATTTTTAATGGGAAAGAAGAGACGACATCAAGGCCATGAAGAATGACACCTCGTCTATGGAAGTTGGAATACAATAGACTAAATCACCGAGGTAATGTCATTCCATTTGATGATTTTTGTTTGAAATTTATATTTTGATAGTCTTTTATTTACTAATGATGTTATTGATGCTCGTGAAGGTCGTCAAGGCATCAATGACCAACTTCCTAGAGGAATAAAAAGTTATCTTAGTCAATTTAGTAGGTTGTCATACTACAAGGATCTCTCAATCATGCATTTGTTTGATGCTATGCATATTGGAAAGAATGTAACAGAGACACTATGGAAAATACTGGATGGAAGGCATGACAAATAAAAAATGGCCAAAATTTGTAATGACATTCTTGAATCCAATCATGCACTAAAAACTTTCATTGAATCAAATAACAATGGAGACCGCATAAATACGAGTGTCCTTCCTTGGTTATTAACTGAGCAGCAAAGTGATGCATTAAAAGAAGTCATAAAAAAACAAAATTTCCAATAGGATTTGCTGTAAATATAAGCAGTGTTGTATCAAAGAAAGGTGATTTTGGGCTAGGGTTGAAAACACATGATTGGCATACCTTTGTCAAGGTAAGTCATGTTCTCTATTTATAATATATTTGTAAAATTGCATGTACTTTTTATTGTATTATTTTACAATATATTGAAAAGATCATTTTTTAATCATTGCAGTACGTCCTACTTCTATCCCTCCCAAACCAGTTTGACAACAATGTTAAACAAGTTATATACGATCTTGGAGAATTCATGAGGTTAGAAGTGTTATTATATTTATGACTTGCTTTACTTTTTATGTAATTTATTGTATATTTTCATCTAAAATCTTGTTTATATGTTCTTGCGAGTTGAATCTCTTTTAGGTGGTTATCATCTAAAGAAATTGATAAAAAAAGATATTAAATATTGGAAGAGAAAAATTTCCCACCTTATGTGTGAAATGCAAAAGTGTCTACCTCCAACTTTTTTCAATGCTCAAGAACACTACCTCATACATCTAGTTGAGGAGATTGAATTGTGTGGACCTGTACAAACTAGGTCAATGTGGATGGTTGAGAGGCACTTGAAATTTATGAAGGGCTTGGTTTGACAAAGAGCACATTCTAAGGGTTCTATGGTGGAGGGATATATGGTATACTAGACCATGGTGTATATTAGTGAATATCTTTCCAAGTTTGCAGCAAATATCCATGTAGATCGCATTTGGGATCCCAACTCTATTAACAAATTTGAAGGGGAGCTCTTGATGGGGAAAGGTAGATTGAGGAAAGTGAGAGGTAATTATATGATGTTATTTTAGTTTATTAATTCTTATAGATCTTCAATATAAGTTGTTTCTAATCAGTCTATTTGTTTTCTTTACAGTTGGTTGTGAGTGGGATGAATTACATTTGTATATTGCAAACAAACTTGATTGGATGACGGTATGGATTCAACAATCTCAAGAAAATGGTCACTCATTAAAATGGGATGGTGTTTTATCATTGGTTAAAGAAGCTCATCATAATGGAGATCCCAATGTTACGCCAATGGTACTTGATCTAGCATATGGTTTAAGAGGTAGAAAGGTACGTATAAGTTTACTAACCATGACCCATAAGTTTAATATCAACTCACGGATCGATGCAAATAATCTTGACATGTTTAAATAATTGTAGATCAAACACCACAAAGCTATGTACTACCATGGCCATAAATTTCGTATAAAAAAGTTAGATGACATGAAGAAAACTTGTGATTCTGGGATAAGTGCAATCTTCGAGGTCACTAATATTTCATCTAGAAATGACATACATCCTCAACAATCTAAAAATTGATACTATGGCATTTTGGATGATATAGTTGAGTGCGACTTTAATTCATTCAAATTAGTTCTATTTGTCGTCAAATGATACAGGCTATGGTTGAATCAAAATGATCTTGATAGGACTGTTATTGAACATGATAGTGGATTTACAATGATTAATACAAGGTCATTTGAGCCAGTTGGAGATGAGCCCTATGTTCTTCCAAGCCAATGTGAGAAAGTGTTTTACTTTGTCATTCCACATAAACCGGATTTGTCATTTGTTGTTAGACATTATCCAAGAGGAAGGCCAGTACAGTATAATGTGATGGAAGAAGAAGATACTGAAGAATCAAAAGATGAAGTAAATGATGATCGCGGATGACTATTACACAATGAAGAAGAAGAAGAAGAAGAAGAAAATGATGATGATTCTGGTGATGCTAACGATATTGATGGTGATGATGGTGATGATCATGATCATGGTGATGAAGATGGTGTTGATCAAGGCGATGATGGTCATGATGATGATGGTCATGATGATGAAGGTCATGATGATGATGGTCATGATGATGATGATGATGATGATGATAGTAGTCATGATGATGATGATGATGATGATGATGGTCATGATGATGACATGGATGAGGAGGATGATCAATAACATGATCAATGAAATGTATGTCAAGGTATGATCAATGTCACGTATGAGGTATTGATTTATTCATAGAAATTTGAATTAAGTTATTATGTGTTGAACTCTATAGTCATGGATTATATTTTGCATCATGTAAATTTTATCTTCTATGTAATTTGTAGCTTACATACCATGTAATTTTTGGCTAACTTAAGATAAATGATTTACATATGCAGGAAATTTAATGCCTTTGACATGGATCGACAGGTATAATTTATTATTTGGTTTCCTTCTCTTTAGTCAGCAAAATATAGATCCTACTATGTCTCTCATTTGATGGATTGCAGGTATCACCAAATAGGTATTTGTCTGATATGTCTTCCTCAAGTGAGGAAAATGTGGGAATAGAAGACAAAAGTGAGACATCTAGTACGTCTAAAATAGGGAGATCAACTAGAGGTCAAAAGATTAGAAGAAAATTTGATAAATGAATGCAATTTTTCCATGCTGAGGGGGGGTCATGTTCTTATGATAATGAGACCAAAGGCGACATGAAGGTTCCCTTAAGGTACACACATCTTCAGAAAGAATGGGTACCCAAGGAACTACCTCTAATTAATACTGATTTTTCTATTAACAAAAGGATATATCGCATAGCTCCATCTTCATTACATGGTTTTGGCTTATTTTCCATGGATGGCACAAAGGTCAGTTATAATCAAGTTGTTGAATTGATGGAGTATGTAGGACCTTGTTACAATTACAAGAATTGGATGCAGATTGTGCAATATAAAAAAAGTATGCGTACTTATGCATTGTCAGCAAATTATATACAATGCAAAAAAAATGATCAAACTAAAAGGCTCGCTATGTATATTGATAGAAGGCCAAAAGCAACAGGGAATATTGTAGGTTTTATACATAGTTCTTGACCCGTGTCAACTAATAAGCGACTGAATTGTATATTCAAGGCACACGAGGGAAATCGTGTATTTGTATGTGCGATAAAATCAATAAGTGTAGGGGAAGAGCTTCTAATAGATTACAATTTGAATCATGTAGATACAAAAAAATTCCCTATCATGGGACTGGTAAGTATAACATTTAAACCAATTTCCTCCAATTAATATTGACTCCAATCACTTCTAATTGCTAAGAATTACTAATCTTTGTCACAGAGCAACATGGATATTCCACCTCAAGATACAGGCGGGGATATTCCTCAAAGTTCACCTTCTTCATCAAAGGTAAACCTTAATTAGTGTAATTCTACAAATTATATAGAAACAAATGTCATATTATTGTGTTCTTTTCTTTATGGCTTTGGAGTTATTTTGATAGAATTTTATTGATATTGATGTCACAACTTGATACTTATTGATAGATAAAAGAAAAAAATGCAGCAGATCAATTTCGATCTGAAGTTGAGGTGGCATTTATAGATGACGTAGAATCTAACTCTAACCATGTGTTCATGGCTACTCAAATAAAAACTAAATATGGTAAAGAAATTCTTAACCTTCTAATGGAAGCAAATGAAATTGAGGAGTCAAAGGAACTCGAAGAAGAATTGACACGTAGAGTCAATTATATTGATGTAAGTAGTAATTAGTCTTAAGCAATAATTAAAGCTCAATAGATGTTTATATCTTATACTATCTTATGGATCATGATCTAAAATATGATGTGTTCTTCTTACAGGGTTTTTTGACATGTGTGAAATGTCGTCAATATGGTGAGGGTTGTAGCACCACACCGCCTTCATGTAAATAATCCTTAAACCTTTAACCATTGATTTAACCTTTGTATGCATTATTGACTCAACTTATGTTTGGGATGCTTCTGGTACCCCATTTAATCTTTATCCATTGCAAATGTCTTTGCTAACAATGTATTCTTCAGCTCATGTTGAAGTGCAGATGCCTCCTTTGATTAACATTCTGCATTCGACGACTGCATTGTCCGCAACAAGGTGCTTGCAGACATCTTCCTCTGTACCATCTACAACTGGTAAAACCTTATTTTTCTATATTTATTATGTGCTAATCATGCATTGATTATTTTTCTTGTGTGAATTTTATACACTGCATGGACCTATTTTGTGCACTAATAGATACACCTACACCTGGTACAAGAATAGATCAGACCAGTACTAGTGAAGCTCAACCATTTCCTAGATCAGCCCATCTTACTAGTACTAGTTTGTTTGTGGGGACATTGTTTTTGAACAAGAACAATATGGTTTTGTTAAAAGTACCAAAGCTTCTAGGTGCTTTAAAATTGTTATTATTTACAGTGTAATTGTAGTTTACTTATACATAACTCATTTTGGACTAATAATCCCATGATATTTTTGTAGGAAATGATGTTTTTTATGATCATCTTTTTGAAATGATGTTGAAGCTATTTGGGTCCACCATATGTAAAAGGTAAGTAGCTTCATAATATTGGTACAATATTTTTCTTATCTTCCATTTATTGTACTATATTAAAGTTATGATATCTAACAATTTTGTTTTTTCAAAAAAGGTGGAATGATTAGGATGCTAACTTAAAAAATCAGCTCATTAAATATTTAGAGGACCTCTTTGGAATTAAAACTTTTGACAGAGGCATAATTCTTAAAAGGCAGCCAAACATATAAAGATTGTGAGGGACCGATATAGAAGGGCTCTAAAGGATAACCCAAAGTACGAGCATCCTCCTATGATTCCACCGATGGAGTGGAATGAAATAATGGAAGATGCAAAAGAGAAAAGGCTAAAGGGTAGTGGAATTCAACCAGAAGATGACAAAAGAAGGTATGTTGTGATAGTATTAAGTATAATGTAATCATGCACTAATTAGTGATCTTTGTAAATATATAATCTAACATGTTTCAAACTTTTCATAGACTGCAAGACACATCAAAAGCCACACAAGCGAGATTAACAAAGGTTGGTCAACACAAACTTGGCTCTGGTGGCTATATGAAACTTCACTCTCAACTTGTAAGTAGCAGCATTGGAAATTCATATCAAATTTTTATATATAAGGTTGAAAACAATTATGTTTAATCAAATCATACATGTAAAAGTGACGATATTAAACAAAAAATATAGGGCACGGAATTCAATGTAGAGCCCACGGATGAAGACAAGAGAATAGCCTTGAAGGAAGGCTATGCAGTCGTGGCTGCACACCTACACCAAGAATCTCAAAGCCATAACAAAGAATCTGCTACACCAGATGAGACACAGGTAAATTGGTCAAATGAAAAGTAAATCAAATTGAATAGTTAATTTCGAACATAAATTGACTATTTCATGATAACAATGTGCATGACATTTCACTACAGCCTTCAAATCCTACCACAGAACTTGGGCGTGATGAAGGCCATGATGTGCATCATAGTGTTCGAGGTATTAATTTTCTATTGGAAATAAATTACGTAATTATTAATAGAATTTAACATCTTTAATTGCAATTGGTCGTGTAACCTTTTTTTGAATATTTTAGAGTATGTTGAGCATGTTGAGGTGGCGGAAGATCAAAATGTTACTGTACATAATGATGTGGCATTGTCAGGTAAAGAAAAATGCATGTTATGTTCTACTGGTTAATGAAATACATGTAACAGTAAAAAAAAGTATGCGAATTTAACCCATTTACTTGTTATTGCAGCAGACCCCCCTTTAGTGTAGCAGCGTCATCCTCCTTGAGACATGAGGAAGCATCATAATTTGAGATCACAACTACAAGAGGAGGAAGATAATATTGATGCTCCTACCAGCCTTTACCTAAATAAGAAATCTAAGAAAAACCCAAAAAAGAAATGATTTCTTAAAAATGCTCTTTGATAAAACTTGTTTGTTGGATAATGAAAGAACGTTGTTTTAAGTAATTATCTATGAATGTTGTGTATTAATATTGAATTATATGTCATGTTAATGAATATTGTTATGTGTTAATGAATTCTTGATTAGTGTTTCGTATTAATGAATGTTATATCATATTAATTAATGTTATGTGATTGTATTGATTGAATGTTATAGTTCATAAATGGATAAATGAAGTGTGTAATTAGATGTTAATGGGGAATTTAGATTGATGTTAGGGGGAGGGGGGTGAGGCCAGATTAGCTTCCACCTTCATGTGGTTGGCCTTGTTAAGTAGAGAATATTAAAGTATTCTCGAAACCAAGTGAAGCTCAAACTAACATACCTTCATTATTTAATCAATTTCATTCATTCTAGGTCTTTGCTCATAAGTGCATTTTGAATGTGTCATTGTCAGGCAACTATCAAATAAAAAACTAGAAGGGCCAATAGTCAACTTCTCATTGTCATTGTCTGGCATGATTCGGCTTCACCTCCTTGTAAGTATTCTCGTATTGAATGCATCAACCTCTCTTGGCCTAATGTGGATTATTTCATTGGTTTGTGTTTTTGAGTAGGTGAAGTGTTAAAGGGTTTACATTTATTATAAGTTTTTTTGTAACTTTTAAGTTCTATGATAATGCTTGTCACCCTTAAATGGCAGGAAAATGAATCCAAGAAGGAAGCTTTCAGGAAATATTTGGAGTCAAGCGGCATGCTTGATACCCTCACAAAAGGTCTGCAACAGTTCTTCTTATATGATGAAATGCTGAATCTAGAAAATTAATTTGTGAATTTGCATCTATTTGTGAGATAATATATTAATATTGGCAGTTCCTCGTATATGATGAAATGCTGATTTTAGAAAATTAGTTTGTGAATTTGCATCCATTATTTTTGGATGCCTAAATGTTATGTTTTCCTTGTGAGGATTCAAATTAATTTGATTGATATGATCTTCGAAATGGTGTAGTAGTCTTTTAGATTAATGTGATTTGTATTATCATATAATATCTCTGCTCTTATAAACTACCTTGTTTCCATGTATGATTTACAGTTATTCGTTCCAGTGTTCCAAAGATGAATCTGGACGATATCTTTGAGCAAAAGAATGAGGTTGCTAAAGTTGTTGAAGAACTTGAAAAGGTTGATATATTCATATCAGTTTCATTTATTTATTAATGTGTATTGTCAATTGATTACTGTAAAATATCTCTTAAATATCAAACAAGATGAAATTTGAATGCAGTATGATTCAATCATTCATTTATATACTTAAAGGCTATGTCAAACTATGGATATGAGATAGTTCAAACACTTATTGTGGATATAGAGGTTGATGTGCATGTCAAGAAAGAAATGAATGAAATAAATACAGGCATGACTTTTACATCCAATACTAAATGTCCTTTTTACCATGATATTGTTGGAGATTGCTAGCATATACTTTTGCATTTTGTAAATGGGTTGATGGTATTCATTTATTTAAGAAAACCCAACTCATTATCCTCAACTTTGTTCATATTTTTGTTCTATATCTGTTTAGTTTATTTACCCAAAATTTCTCTCAATTTCACCATCATTCATTTCATTATTTTATATCAGCTGCAAGAATGAGGGTGGCAACACAAGAAAAAGCAGGGGCAAAGAAAATTTTACAAATCAAGAGAGCAGAAGGGGAAGCAGAATCAAAGTATCTATCAGTATGCATCAACACTTCCTTTTATTTGTCAGTATGCATCAACACTTCCTTTTATGTTATATATGTATATTTTATAGATTTGTATATTTATAATTTTAAAAGTTGTATATAATATACATTGGGAGATAATATATTGATATTGGCAATTCTTCTTATATGATGAAATGTTGAATCTAGAAAATTAATTTTTGAATTTGCATCTATTTGTGAGATAATATATTAATATTCGCAGTTCCTCTTATATGATGAAATGCTGATTTTAGAAAATTAGTTTGTGAATTTGCATCCATTATTTTTGGATGCTTGAATGTTATGTTTGCCTTGTGAGGATTCAAATTAATTTGATTAATATGATCTTCAAAATGGTGTAGTAGTCTTTTAGATTAATGTTATTTGTATTATCGTATAATATCTCTGCTCTTATAAGATTTTAGGAAATATTTAGAACAAGTACCCTAAAAAAGTTCATAGGCTCATACAAGACACCCACCAAAATATAGACCATCAATTTATAGAACCCTTGCAAGATATCCCAAGAAATGATAGGTAGTGAAAACCAGATAGATAGAAAAAAGAACATAACCATATGTTGCCTCACCTGTTTGAGGTAAGCCGAACTCAATCCAATTCTCTTAACAATGGTACAGATCCATCCAAGTGCAGCAACCTTCAAAGATTTGCAGCGGTAAAGAGAATCCCCATATTTTCAAACATATAAAGGGTTGATAAACTAAATAAATTTTCAAACATATGAACAGATAAAACTCATACAAGCAAAAGTCGGAGCCAAATTGAATAGCATTGGCTATTTGTCAGCGGAAGGTCCCTGCTAGAACAGACACATTTGTCACTTCATTAAGATGAAAATTGTGTACTAAGTTTCCTAATTGTATAAATCATCATCATCTTTATTATCTATTGTAGGAAATACATTCGAAGCACCAGCAGAAGCACCAAGAAATCAAAATTCAAAACCAAAGCCTTGAGATTGTTGTAGTGTTTGTGCAAAGGCTTGATACTTCTGAATATCAACATCACTGACACTTCTTTGGGCATATTTCATTGACTCCTCAAAATGAGCAACCTTTATTTTAGCTACCTCATCACTATCATCCTCATCCATTGCCTCGGGTTTCTCACTTCTCTTTCTTTCATGTTCAATATTATCTTGTAAAAGTGCAAAGGAAAGAGAACATGACAAATTGAAATAATAAGATACAAGTTGAGGAAAATTGAATAAAAAAATGTACAATTCTAACAAACCAGTTAAAAAAAACCATTAATAAATTCATAACCAAATCTAGTTTGCAAAAGCCGCCACAATTGAAACTTACCTTCTCAATATTTTCTCTAATAGCATACTTGCAAGCCCACTGACAAATCTCTATAATATCTCATCAATAAATATAATGGACCAGGCATTCTTCTTAGCCTCCTCAAAAGCCTTCCGGAGATTGCTTTCACTTTCTCCAGCCAACTTTGACATGATCTTAGGTCCATTGATACATAAAAAGAAGGCGTCAGTTTCATTTGCCACTTCCCTAGCAATTAAAGTTTTCCCAGAACCAGGAGGCCCATAGAGAAGAATACCCTTTGCAGGCTTCACACCAATAGATTTGAAGAGTTGTGAGCATCTAAGAGGAAGCTCTACCAATCCACAGATCACCAGTCATAGCCTATCTCTCAAATAGTTCAAACAAAATGAAAAAACCCACAGTTTCACGCAGAGCAGATGGATTGCTAGAGCCCAAAGCAGTCTGGAAAATAGAATGAGCAGGGACCCGCTGGCAACAAGTAGCAGAATGAGTGTGGACACCTGAAGATAAATATCTAGACTAATCACTGATCAGGATATCGTTGGTGATTAGTCTGGATATTTATCTTTAATTTTTTTTTAAACACTCCGTGTTGCGTCAAAATTTTGACCCACCTGTGTCGAAAGTCTGGCCAAAAATTGACATCTGTGTCGAAATGTGGCGTCGCAGGTTTGGCATTGTTAATATGTTATAGCTTTGGTCAATAATTTTATTGGATTGTGTTCACCAATCAGGCTATGTTAGTTTGAATAGTTCACTGACTGTATTATTACTATGCCCACCGTTAATTACGTCAGTTGTTTATGTAAAATGTATACTAGCAAATGAAAGGTTTGAGGAGTCACATCCATGATGGAACGTGACTCCATGTGGAGTTATGTTCCATCGTGGATGTGACTCCACTCACTTATATATATAAACATTGCAGACCATTGGAGAGATACAGCGACACATAAATATAACAATCTCAACATTCTCCTCTATTTCGGTCAAACAATAGCAAACCTGTTCATTCATTAGATAATATAATATATGTGTATACCTATGTACTGAGCATGAGTCAAGTTCAACATAATAAATATTGAATATTTATTTGTGAATACATATAAATTATAATTTGGAAATTTGAAGACATACATACAAGAATTAAAATTAAAATTTGATCTAAAAATTCAACATGGTATCAGAGCCAGGTTACTTCTACAAAGCCTAAACAGCCTGAAGGAAATCCAACTAGATCAGAATTATATTCTCTTAAAATCTTGTAATTTTAAAATGACAAATGGAATCAGACCCGAAGATAGACTTGAAGGTGCTTCTGACTATGACTCGTGGAAACTTCGAATGATGTTAGTGCTAAGGAAGAATGAATTGAAAACTGTAATAGAATATCCCACTAAACCTGAAGGAAGTAATGATCAGAGTCAGTGGGAGAAGGATAATATTAAAGCAATGGACTTTTTAGTAGACGGAGTGAAGAATCACCTACTACCTATAATTACAAAGTTAGACTCTGCATATGACATGTTTAAAGCCCTAAAGGACATGTTTGAAATTAACAACACAAGCAAAATCCTCACTCTTAAAAATCAACTCTCTAATATTAAAATGAATAAAGGAGAGACCATTACTACATATTTTATGAGGATAACAGAACTAAGGAATCAACTATCTTCAATTGGTCACACTTATGACAATAAGGAGTTAACTATGATAACTCTAAATGGGCTCCCCATCTCTTGGGAAAATTTTAGACAAGGAGTCAATGCTCGATCCAAACCTCCCAAATTTGATCATCTAAAAGCCAACTGCATTCAAGAAGAGTACAATCTTATATTTAGAGGAATCATGAAATCCGTAAATGAAGATACACAAGCTCTAGTCTCAAAATTGAAAAGGAAGAAGAGCAGGTTCTCTAACGATAAGAAATTTTTCAAGAAAAAGGATACATCTAACCTACAATGTTATAGATGTGATAACTATGGGCACACCACAATGAAATGTCCTGACAGACTCAAAAAGGTACAATGTTATAGATGCGACAATTATGGACACACAGCAACAAATTGCCCTGACAGACTTAAAATGCAAGCTTCACTTGCCGAAGTTAGAGATCCAAACTGGAAGTCAGATCTATTCTAAAAGAAATCTCAAGATATCTTATGATTAAGAGGGAGTTCTGTGATGAAAGAACTCTTCTAAGATAAACTTGATATCTTTGTAAATTTTGATTATTAATAATAAATGTTATTTTATGAACCTGTGTAAATCATATGGAGGTGACGACTTCCAATTATCATCACTTGTATTCTTTGATGTTATTGAAAGGTGACGATCTTACAATAACTATCTTTTATCATGATAGACCTCATGTGATGGCTGAAACAAATCATGATAAATGAATTATTACATGGTGGATTGAGTTCCTTAAAATGACCATGATCTTGTACTGTGATAGTCATCATGTGATGCTAAAATAGATCACAGTACTGAAGGTGATAGTCGTCATGTGACATTGAAACAGATCACCGGTACCTAGCTATTGTGATAGTCATCATGTGATGCTGAAACAGATCACAAATATTGAAGGTGATAGTCATCGTGTGATGCTGAAACAGATCACCGGTACTTATATTGTGATACTCATCGTGTGATGCTGAAACAGATCACCGGTACTTATATTGTGATACTCATCATGTGATGCTGAAACAGATCACAATTATTGAAAGTGATATACATCATGTGATGTTGAAACAGATCACAATTATTATTTAGTTGATATTTGATAGAAGCATATTGTTTTTTTTTTTTTTTTTAATCTTCCCTAGCTAAGAGGGAGTGTTAATATGTTATAGCTTCAGTCGATAATTTTATTGGATTGTGTTCACCAATCGGGCTATGTTAGTTTGAATAGTTCACCGACTGTATTATTACTATGCCCACCGTTAATTACGTCAGTTGTTTATGTAAAACTTATACTAGCAAATGAAAGGTTTGAGGAGTCACATCCACGATGGAACGTGACTCCATGTGGAGTCATGTTCCACATGGATGTGACTCCACTCACTTATATATATAAACATTGCAGACCATTGGAGAGATATAGCGACACATAAATACAACAGTCTCAATGTTCTCCTCTATTTCGGTCAAACAATAGCAGACTTGTTCATTCATCAAATAATATAATATATGTGTATACCTATGTACTAAGCATGAGTCATGTTCAACATAATAAATATTGAATATTTATTTGTGAATACATATAAATTATAATTTGGAAATTTGAAGACATACATACAAGAATTAAAATTAAAATTTGATCTAAAAATTCAACAGGCATCCTAGTCGGAGCCAATAAATATTTTGACCAAATGTGGTTGAAATATGACTGTCTCTAGTTTAGCATCCTGGTCGGAGCGACCAAAGTTTTCAACCAATATTAATTTATATTGGTCAAAAAATTGACCAATACACCAACACTTGCCAATGTTATTTTTGGCCTACATTTCCCTCATTTTCGACCAATATTGACGTCGATCATTCGACAGTTTCAGCAATGGGTCAATATTTCGACACCAATAATAGTGACAAAATAGTTGGTTGACTATTCGACCGTGTTGGGTTGAAAATTTGACCAATAGTGCGTCGAAAAATGGTGCAAAATGTACTAGTGTATGTATATTATCTCTTCCTATTGCAATCAAAATATGAGCTTATTAGTAATGGATCTTGATGATCTTCCTAGTTCAAAAGTTTTATTTCAATCATCTTTGTCCATTTAAGTGGATGCATAGATGATTTGAAGCTATCACATCTTTATTAAGAACTTTGTTGTACAAAAGAAAAGTTATTTTCTAAATGACTTACTAATTCACTACATGTACTACATGAATATATGTAAAAATATATTACCAATTTTTTAACTTAACCTTCCACACTTCTTAGGTGTAGCCATTGCACACCAAAGTGTGATTGCTAGTTGATATTTTTTCAATCAGTCAAAATAATTAATATTGTTGTTTTTTAATTTACCTAATAATTTTTTATTAATAAAATAAAATATTTCTCAAAAAATAGTTTTTGATTATGGTAAAAATAGGTTTTGAAGGGGCCCTGAAACCCTGTACAAAGATAAAACTTAAGATAGAACATTAAGAGCTCCAAAGAAGAAATAGACCAACCAGAACAAAAGGCCAGAAACCCCATACAACAAACAAAAGAACACTGCCAAGATAAGACATTGAGAAATAATAGTCCAAAGGAGAAAAAACTACTAAGCTATCCATTTGACCTCTTCTTATGGAACTGAAGGGTCATGTCAAAAGAAGAGGAAGATATCTTTGAATGTTTACCTTTAACTATGATCTAGCCTTCTTCAACTCTAGCAACCTCATCCTACCAGCACAACGAATCCAATATAGAAGATCCAACACCCAACAAAAGGTGTTGAATCAGCCAGCGAGACATCCAACATAGGGTCATCTTTGGTTCTGAAAAATAGGATTGTAAAATCAGAGCCCACAACATCCAAAACACCAACAGAGCTGACAAAAGCATCATCCACAAAGATGCCAATAGAGAGTCTGGCATCAACCAACGAATAAAGAATAGTTCCAGAACCAACATCCTCAGCAAGCCCAATACAATCATCAAGAGGCAGAACAAGGCTCGAGCCTTTTACCTCCATAGTAGGCACCTACATTTCCAAAACATGAGAAACCCCCTTCTCATGCTGAGAGGAGTTTTTCAAAATTGTATAATGTTGGGTGGAAGCACCCTTCCACCAAGAAAGAGAGGATTTATTCTTCTTAATATCAAAGCCACAATGAGCAACAATATGACCATTCTTAAAACATTTTCAGCACCTAAAAGGAATAGCCTCGTAGTCAAGCTGTTGGATCCAAGGTCCTAATGATGATTCAATTTTAATTTCAGTTGGAAGACCCTTTGTGGTGTCAAGATCTACCAGAATGCGGGAAAAGGTAGAGTGATAAATATTAGAAGAATCAGGATCCAACATCAAGAACTCCCCCAAAGCCTCACCCACTTCCTCAAGGATGGAATCATTCCATAGATTAAGAGGGAGATTAGGGATCTTGCTGAAAACTTTAGAGGAAGGATTAAAATTGGGGAACTGGCTTAACCTACGGAAGCCAAAGAGAATAGCTCACAAAAAATTCAAATCTTTCAAAAATCAACCGAAGCGCTTCGCAAATGGTACAAATTGAATTGCTTATACCGAGTGACCCAAATGCTAGACAAGGGCTCACCCTTAGATCACCTTCAATGTCACTATGACAAGCATTGGATCAACTACCACTACCAAACCATTTTCTTATGTACACCCATCGTGTGACCCATAAGACTTGACCTTGGGGATCCCCCACATAGAAATTGGGTAGCTTCATCCCCTCTAAGAGAATCAGTGCTGGTGATCCAACTTAAACTCCAAGCTTCACATCCATCCCAACACCAGGATCAATTCTAATAGAATGACATCCATAGCTAATCGCATGTAGCAAGCGACCCAAGAGCTAGACGGGGGCTCACCCAAAGATCAACTTCCATGTCACTGTGACGACATGTTGGAATGACTACTAGTGTCGAACCATTTTTTGACTTGCACCATTGAGTGACCCAAAAGACATGACCCAGGGGAGCCCCCACATAGCAATCTAGTGGCTTCATGCCCCTCTAAGGGAATCAATGTCGGTGCTCGAATATGGGCATTTCCCTGGTGATTGTCCTAGGGTTAGGCCAGTGAGTCATCCCCCACAAACTTTTGAAGGTCGGTGTGTCAATCCCTCCCCGAGTAGTCTGGAGGGAAGGTTGGTGCGTCAATCCCTCCCTCGATGAGTCGAGAGAATGGGCAAGTTGGTGCACCAATCCCATTGGAGCTATTCTATCTTTGATCCCCTACTTGAAATGGTGGGGGACAACCCACCCACCATGAACATCTATAGATGAATAAGAAGTTTTTGGGGGAAAAACATCTTTTTATGGCTCTTTATCCCTCGCTTTATCTAGCTTAATCGATGTTGTGTATCCCTTTCCTTTTCTTTGCTTTCCAGTCATTTCTACTACCCTACTATTTTAAGGGTCCTACAATTCTATGGGTCTGCAGGATTCTTCAATAGCTAGTAGATAGCCTTACTCGGTTCTAGGCATCTAGAAGAAGGAAGGGAGGGCCTCACCCTATTCTATGGTAGTGGCCCAATTCGTAGGAGTATATCTTCCCTTCCTACCGAATAGCCATATTCTCTATGTAACATACTAAACTGTCCTCTCACCTAGATAAGATATAATATGCCCTTAGAATAGTAGGTGCCCACCCACCCATAGCAGAGAGAAAATCTCCATCCCCCACCTTCGGGCCAAACTAAACATTCCTGGGGGGGCCAGAGTCGGTAGAAAGAAAGTTAGGTAGTGGGCCCTCCCTCGGTCTAGAATAAGGAACCTCATTATTGACATGGGCAAGAAAGAGGCTCAGATAAAACAATCTAACTATCAGGATCTCACTACCTGGCTGGCTTAGATAAAATAACCTCACTACCTAGGCCCCTACTAGAATAAACATAAATTTTTCCTCCTCCCAGTTGAAGAAATCTTCACATAGGATCTTAGATCTATTCTTAGCATTATCAAATTTGGCTACAAAAAACCCTTTTGTCAAAGAAAAAATATGAACATTATTAATAATATTGGTTCCCATCTTCGAGACACCTAATCATGCAGATGGGGGAGACTAGGCCAGAGACCCCGAAAATGACATATTAGTCCTTGAGACTTAAAAATCTCAATGTTGCTCTCCAAATCCCCTCCAGACATAAAAGAAAGATTAAAAAAAAGAGAACCACTCATTGGAATTAGAGCGATGGAATACATAATGCCAGAAGAAACCCTAGACCCATTCGAAGCCTTGGTAACAACTTTGGCAAAAGAACCCGCGACAAGAGAGTGTTGCTGACCGGAAGACCTGAAAGCATCCGCAGTTGAAGACAAATAAGAGTAAGGAGCAGTAGGCAACATAATGCCCCTAGAACTAGTGGCCAAAAAATAGGTCAGATTCAAAGAGGCCAACCCCCCAAGAGCACAAGGCCCCTTCCTCATAGCTGCAGAAGGCACATAATCCCCCCTACCAGCAGCACCAAGGGAGCTAGGCCTAGATATAGATGAGCAGTCATTCAAACTACCTAGGTGGAAAAGCATCGCACAAAAGTTTTAATCGCCTGAGGGAGTGGACCTATTAACATAGAAAAGTTACCTTTTTCAAAAAAATAATTAATAAATAATTATTATAAGATATATATTTTCTTGAAAAAGTGATAATATACTTAACATAAAATATAAGTATCTTAAATATCTGGAAAAAAAAATTTTTATTAATGTAATGATTTATGTTCAAAATCATGTCACACTATAGTATCTTTTATTTTTCATGATTAACAAGTACCCAAAATATTTATAATATAATTGTAACCCTATCATACAATCATATTTTATATGAGTCATAGTGCACACATAATCTCTCACATGCAGACAATTTAATTAGGCTAAGAGGGGTAACTATGGTAGCATAAATCTTAACCTATCTACAATATGAGATGTAATGGCCTGAGCATATTTAACAAAAAATCTATTAAAGAATCAACATACAAAAATTAAATAATTAAAATTAAAATCATAAAATAACTTTTGAATAAATAAAATTGAATAGAACAATTTTGAAGTACATATACTAATGATAAAATAGTTCTAAGTAAATAAGATCACTCTTGTTTAAAGATAAGGATGATGGAAAAGGAGGGTAGTGGGTCAAGTGCTTTGTGGTTCTGGTCTCATAGTGGTATGTTATTTCAGTCTGTTCAATATATCTAGTTATTGTCGATTTTGATAATAAGGCAAACAATAGGCATATATGCTAGGTGGTTATGATCAAGTGGAGCAATTTTACTAGTTAGACTACACCATGGTCTAGTGAAAATACTTTCTTCATAATTAATATATGGATTGTGTGGCCCCACACTACCACATTTACCTTTAAAAAACCTAATAAAAGTCAAATATAAATATAAATATTATTTCAATGCTTATAATGTGTGATGCATTTTTTAAGATAAATAATAAAAATGGTGTTCGTGTGGAAAATTAAAATAGTTTATGAAATAAAAATTAAAGTATTTTTGTATTTTCTATATTATTATTGAAAAAGAAAATATCTCTTTAATAAAATATAAAATAGATTATGTTATGAAAAAATTAATATAAAAATTAAAATAATAATTATTTTATTAATATTATTTATTAATTTATATTTTTATCTACTTAAGTATATAAATATTTACTATTGTATTCATCAAATTACACAACAAATATTAATTATTATGATAGTTAAAATATTGCTTTCAATGAAAATAAAATAAAAAATAAAAAATAATGATATATCTTGTTATTTTTACATATATTTTTCAAAAGATAAATATGCTAGTTTATATAGTTTTGTATGGACCATTGAACACTAATCTTATCATATGTAACTTTGTCGTTAGTCATTATAGGGCCTATCCAACCTCCTCATGCCAATATATCCATCACTAGTACACATATTCGCTTCCTCCATACAAGATTGTTAGTGATAACCTATGCACAACAATTGATAGAATGCCTCAAAGAAACTATTGCTAATATAAATTTTAATGTATTATAAGCTTGAGTATATGTGAAAAGATTTTTTCTTAAAATATTGATTAAACATCAATAGAATTGATGTAGGCATGCCTATAGAGGATGAAAGATGCTTAAGAGGTATATAAAGATCAAATTACTAATAACATGTCAAATAATGAGTGATTTGTGGTGGAAATCAAACAATCAAAAAACTCAAGGAAGCTTGCTCATGTTTGAAAGGGAAAAAGCACCCACAAATAGATTATGAAGATTGAAACAATGGCTAGCTATCAAATTTTTTGATTCATCTGGATTGCGAATAAGAGAGCTTGATTTTTATGAGATTGGCTTGATTACACATATCATGAATAGAGATGAGGGATCATGAAAAAGGTGTTATCTCTTTGTAAGTAGCTTTAGGAGGAAATATATTAGTTAGTCTTACCATTTTAAAACTATCATACCTCTTAAATGTGGCACTCATATATAATTCTTTTTTATTATGCATACAATATATGATACATGAATTTTAAGAATGATGAAACAAAGAGAAACAAAATTATGACATTTGTAGTAAAGATCATGTGCCTACTCTTTAGAAGAACAAGTTGAAAATACTCTCATAAGAACCACTTAAGATTATTTTTTAACATCAATAAATCCTAATAGATGAAAATCATGTATATCTTGAATATATTATAATTATTTAAATACATATTTATTATGACATCAATGGAGAAAAATTAGCATGCTAGAAATGATGAGCATTTTGTTTTATTATGCTACAAATTATTCATTTTATTATGCTATGAATATTTCATTTTATTATATAAGAAGAGCTTATTTCCACCACTGCAAAATCGTATCAAAATCAAGTTCAAATGTATGGTACAACATAGCTTAACATTAAATATGCTTTGGAAAAATCAAGTCTTGACAACACATTGCAATTTTCTATGAATTGGTTGTTCTCTCTTCGTTCATATTGTATAGATTTTATCCATCAATGTTTGCCTTCTCTTCTCACTAATTGGATGTCTTTCACCGTCTAAGAAATACAATTAAGTTTTCTTTGAAAAATATATTTTTCTATTGGCTGATTTTTTTTAATTTTGTTAATATGTAAGACACAAATGAGGTTGCAATATTTATATTGATATTTGTAAATATTTAAAATCAAAATGAGAAAACCAAACACCCTATTCACCATGCCATATAGACCTTATATCCCCTGATATACATACTACTTCCCATAAACTCATCTTTCTCATTAAAAAAACTTACTTACATAGATGCTACAACACCCCCATAGCCATAATGCCCAAGTCAAGTAGTATAGTCTAGAATCCTTATAAGGAACTTCTTTACTAATAGTTCTTTCCAAAGCATTACAATGTTATTATCCAAAAGAGAACTACATAACTATACCAAAATAGCTACCTTCCAATGTATCCATCTTACCAATGCACATTTTCCTTGACAGTTATGTTATCATAACTGATAATAATGCTGATGGTTGATTATCTGATGGAGTTGATGATGAAGATCGACCAAGATCAAAGGTTTACATGATGTTAGTAGAATGATTAGATCAGTTATAGTCTTGCATTGATGTCAAGCAATTGATTTATGGTTTATATTATGTTGCCATATCATTCGGTAATGAGTTAAGGAGAAGAATAAATGAGAAGATAAAAAGTTGTAGAACTTAAATGGGCAACTGATACAGATTGTAAAATGATTTGATTATGTTGGTATGATTATTTTCTACCTAACATATGATTATGTTAAGTCGGTAAACCATGGTGATAAATATTTGATAACTCGGTAAGTAAAGTTGTTATGGCTACCGAGATGGAAAAGTCACTCGGTAAGGTAAAGGTAAAAAGACAGGTCACTCGGTAAAGTGGAAAGGTTTAGGCACCGAGTGATGTAACCAAAATTCTAAGGAAGAACATTGAGCAAGGAAAAGGTATTAAATATGGATGGAATTGATATTTAATGTTTAGCTATGATGAGTTGGATGGTCATAATGATGAGGAAAGTTAGTTACAGAGATCTACGGTTATGAAAATTAAAGATGAATATCTATGGAAAGATCTAAGTGGAAAAAAAAGATGGAACAAGTTCCTATAAAATTTTGAGTTCCTAGGAGAAAAGGAAACGTGTTACCGAGATCCAAATCCAATGAATAATGAATTGAACGGTCAAGATTGATTAAAGGAAAATGTAATAGATGAGATTAAGAGGCAAAAAATGTTTATATAAAGGATGATCTTGTATGGACAATTAGCTGGAAAACTGAATAGTTGAAGGGTTATCAACTATTGTAGAGGAGAAGGAACAGAGAGATTCCGAGCATGAAAATAGTGATTTGTTGAAGTTTTGATGTCAGTGGATTATGAAGAATTGAAGAGAAGATTGAAGAGCGCATAAGGATATGATTGAGAAAAGATAGTTACACATCTACAGGTCATTTTTATTACTATTTCTTACTAGAATTTTTAACAAAGAAATCTCTTAACATAGTGGACTTAACAGTCGTATTGTAAATCCTTGAGAAAGGTCACATTCTAAAAGAGTGTTTAAAGCCCTTTAACTAGGCCACTCCTAACAGAGTGAAGATCCTAACCGATTTGAAGTAAATCCCTTAACTAGGTCACACCTAACAATGTGTTTTGTAATCTTTAACCATATTGGCTCTTAACCGAGCGTACTTCAAAAGAGTATGTTTCTTAATGGGTGACAATTCCCATAGTGGTTTTTCCCAAAACTGGGTTGCCACATTAAATATTGGTGTTACACATTGTGAATGTTTTATGTGAATGATTTATTGATTGATATAGTCTATCTATTGTTGTCGGTAAATAGTGAACTGTGTTACTACCGAGTAAACCAAAGAAATTTTTTATAGGTATATTGTGATCAGGATTAATCATTCACCCCCCTCTCCATAATCCAATAATTGGTATCAGAGCTAAGTACTCTGAAGAGATAAGTTTAAAGACTTGAGTAAAATATCTAAAGATGTATAGGAGAGAGGTACCTAAGTTGAACTAGGAAAGTTTCTCAACATGGAAAAGCATAATGAAATTGTATATGTCTGGGATTGGTGAATATGCCCTATATTTTCTAGAAAATTAATACTCTCTACCGCATACATGACCCTTGATAGTTGATCAGATGAAAGAAAGGTAGGAACATAACTCGATCATGATAGAGATTGCTTCTTCCCTATCTAATGTTGAATTCAATGATATCAAAGATTGTACTAATTCAAAAGAGATGTGGGACAAGATCACACTTATCTATGGAGGGGATCAACATGTTAAAAAAGCTAAGGTTGACAAATTGAGAGGAAAAAATGATGAGATGAGGGTGAAAGATAATGAGAACATCACACAATATAGCAGCTAAATCGAGGAAATTTTTAGTGCCATCAAAGGTGCTGGTAGATCACTGAATAATGAAGAAGTGGTAAGTAAAATATTGAGAACTTTGTTTTCTAAGTATGCTATTAGAGTATCTACAATTTAAGAATTGAGATCTATACCGAATAATAGTATTACTCTTGAATCCCTAATTGTAAAGTTGACTGCATTTGAGTTAAGAAATTATGATAATAGTCTACCGACTATTGAGATAGCCTTCAAGTCATCTGTGAGCATTGGAATATCAAGAAAAGAAAAATATAATCACAGTAGTTCACATGGAAGTGAATATGACAGTATCCTAAATGAAGAGAAAGAACAAGAAGAGTTGGAATCACTGTTGGCTAACCGACTACCTAGAGGCAAAGGAAAGTACAAAGGTAAGTTACCATTGAAATGTTTCAATTGTAATAAGATAGGACATATTGTATCTAGATGTCCTAACAATGATATAAATGATAAAAGAGACAATTGACACCAAAGATTTAAAGATTATAAGGACAAAGGAAAGAAGTCTTGCTACCTAGCTGAGGAAGGTGTAACTGGTGATGCATCTGATGATACTGACAAAGAATATAAAGTTGTTTTTGTTATAGTAAAGGAAGAATCAGATGAAGAAAATGTTGAAGATGAAAAATCACTTGTGTCTCATGTAAGTAAACCAGACCCTTGGATTATTGATAGTGGTTGTTCACACCACATGACTAGTGATATTGATAAATTTGAGAATCTAGAAGAATATGATGGAGGATTTTTCAGATTTGGAAATGATGCTTCATGCCCTGTGAAAAGGTAAAGGACATATTGTATTGAATGAGAAGATGAAATGCAATGATGCATATTGGGTTAGAGAACTAAAATATAATCTGTTGAGTGTTGAAAAATTGAACAATAATCACCACCGATTGGAATTTCAAAATAGAAAAGTTAAGATCTATGGTACTGATGGAGATCTAATTGGAACTGGAGGACAATCAAGAGGTAATTTATTTTATCTTGGTACTGATACAAAGAGTTTTTTATTTGCTAAAACTAAATATTTATGGTTATGGAATAAGAGACTGTGTCATGTAAATTTTGATAACATGATCAAAGTGAGTAAGAATAATAGAGTAAGTGATCTACCGAGATTAAGCAAACTAGATAAAGCTATGTGTAAAGAATGTCAAGTTGGTAAGATGACCAAGTCAAGTTTTCTAATCAAGTCTTATATTCTACTAGTGGTATTTTGGAATTGGTTCACATTGACCTTTGTGGTCCTATGAGATTTCAAAGCTACTATGGAGATCGGTACTTCAATTTTTTTTTGTTGATGATTATTCAAGAATGATGTCAATCATGTTTCTAAAATAAAAATATGATGCATTTCAAATGTTTAAGTGGTATAAGGCTAGAGTTGAAAAAGAAATAGGCAAACAACTGAAGTGTTTAAGATCTCATAAAGGAGGTGAAATTATCTATGATGAATTTACTTTCTTCTACAATGAGCATGGAATTAAAAGACAAGAGTCTACACTGAGGACTACACAATAGAATGGTATAGCTTAGAGAAGAAATAGATCTATTGTTGACTATGCTAGGACTTTATTGATTGATAAGAAGATTGTACAAACATTATGGAGAGAAGCTATAAGCATTTTAGTTTACACTCTCAACTGAATACAGTTGAAGAAAGGTACAAATAAGACACCTTATGAATTATGGTTTGGCAGAACACCGAATGTAAGTTATTTCAAAATATTTGGAAGTAAGTTTTATGTATTGAAAGATTCTATAAATAGACAGTTTGATTCTAAATGTGATGAAGGAATATTTCTTGGTTACTCATCAAAGAGAAAATAATATAAATGTTTAATCAAGGATTCTAACAAAATAGATGAAAGTGAAAATCTAAGAGTTGATGAATTTGCTTAAAAGAATGAAGAGGATAGAGAAAAGGAACTTGAGGACTATAAAAGATTTTTTTATGTACAAGATGGTAATTCAGTTGACATAATCGAGCAGCAACTAGAAGGAACTGATGGACAAAATGAGCCTCCACCGAGAGATGAGAACAATGAAGAACAAGCTACCGAACCTATACTAGCAAAGTATGTCAGAAGACACCACTCACTGAGAAGAATAATTGGAGACAAGAATGTAGGAGTCTTGACAAGAAGTAAGTTAAAAGACAACACATGTTTGATTTCTAAATGAGCCAAGATTAGTAAAAGATGCACTAGAAAATGAAGATTGGATGAATGCAATGAAAGAAGAAATTGATCAAATTGAAAAGAATAACACTTGGTCACTGGTACCAAGATCTAAGGACAAGAATGTGATTGGAACAAAGTGGGTTTTCAGAAATAAACTCAATGAGAAAGGAGATGTGATAAGAAATAAAGCAAGATTAGTCTGCAAAGGTTATGCACAAGAAGAAGGTATTGACTATGCTGAAACATTTTCCCATGTTGCTAGATTAGAAGGTGTAAGAATATTGCTTGCATATGTTGCTTACAAAGGATTCAAATTTTATCAAATGGATGTTAAATCTGCATTTCTGAATGGAATTCTTGAAGAAGTCTATATTGAATAGCCTAAAGGATTTGTTGACCAAAGCAATAAGAATATGGTATGCAAACTGCATAAATATTCATATGGATTGAAGTAGGCACCTCGAGCATGGTATGAAAGGCTACACTGTTAATTAAGATTGGATTTGAAAGGACTAGTGATAACAATAATTTATACTTGAAATGTGATAGTTCTGATGAAATTTTGATTACTGGGATATTTTTTGATGACATTATATTTGGTGGTAATGAGATAATGTCCAAGTCATTTCCTGAGGAGATGAGAAAGGAATTTGAGATGTCTATGATTGGAGAGATCAAACTATTTATTGGACTTCAAATTCAACAAGTTAAGGATGGGATCTACATCACTCAATCTAAGTATATCAAGGAGATCTTGAAAAAATTCAATATGGAAGAATCAAAATCGGTTGGAACATCGATGGCTACTAGTTGTAAATTTTCAAAAGAAGATGACACTAAGGAAGTGAATGAGACACTTTACTGATCCATGATTGGTAAGCTATAATATGTTGTACACAGTAGACCTAACATTGCACATTCTGTTGGTATTATTGCAAGGTTTTCAACAAACCCAAAGGAGACATTTTTCTGCAGTTGAGAGGATAATCAGATATTTGAAAGGGACTGAAAAATTCAATTTTCTATACACAAGAAGAGGAAATTTTGATCTTAAGGTATATATTGATGCTAATTGGGAAGGAAATATTGATGACAGAAAAAGCACTAGTGGCAGAGCTTTATTTTTAGGAGAAAGATTGGTGACATGGTTAAGTAAGAAACATAGTTGTATTTAAAAATCTATTGTTGAAGCTAAGTATGTGACAACAACTATGAATTGTTCTAGCATTGTATGGATCAAACAAATACTTGAAGGTATGAATGAAGAGATTACTAATCCTATTACAATTTATTGTAATAATACCAGTGCTATTAACATATCAAAGAATCTTGTGATGCATTCCAAAACAAAACATATATGTATCAAGTATCACTACTTGAGAGAGAAAGTACAAGATAAGCATGTGACATCAGAGTATATGAATTCTAAAGAATAGATATCTGATATATTTACTAAACCATTGCTGAATGATGTTTTTGGGTATCTCTGAGGTAAATTAGGGGTTCTTCCCCTATCCAATGAGCACTAAGGAAAGATGCATGATGCATCAATTCAAGAACTCATTAGAATATTTATTTTGTGAGTTGATGCTATTATTTCACTCTTTAGGTGAATCCTGAATATGTGAAGGATGTTTATGACTGCAATGAAAATCTATACACTTGAGGTATAATCTGAGAAGTTTATTTTTTTTTGACATTTTTGTCAAAGAGGGAGAAGATTATTGAAAGAGGTAGATGAACAAAAGAGGGATATGAATGACTCCAGAGGGAGAATAGTAATTGATGACAAATGAAATCAGAATGGAAATTGTTGTCAAAGAGGGAACAGTAAAGAAGACTACTACTAACAGTTTGAGAAAGACTATAGATGGAAGATCAAGAAAGCAGAAGTTACTACTCAGAGGGAGTACATTATATGAATGACAGTGAAGGATACCATCATCAATTGAACACTGAATTTGTTAGTGTTGTCATCAATGCCAAAGAGGGAGATTGTTACCATAACTGATAATAATGTTGAAGATTGAATATCTGATGGAGATGGTGATGAAGACCGACCAAGATCAGAGGAATACATGATTATAGTAGAAATGTTAGATCATTTATTTTATTTTCATTGATGTCAAGCAATTGATTTATGGTTTATATTATGTTGCCATATCATTTGGTAATGATATAAGTTGAATGAATTAAGGAGAAGAAGAAATGAGAAGTTGTGAAGATGTATAACTTAATTGGGCAATTGATACAGATCGGACAATGATTGGATTATGTTGATATAATTTTTTTCTACCTAACATATGATTATGTTAAGTCGGTAAAGCATGGTGATGAAGATTTGACAATTCGGTAAGTTAAGTTATTTTGGCTACCAAGCAAGAAATGTCACTCGGTAAGGTAAAGGTAAAAGAAAAGGTCACTGAGTAAAGAAAAAGGAACTCGAGGCATTGAACAACAAGGAAAGGTTTAGGTACTGAGCAATTTAACCAAAATTCAAAAGAAGAACACCGAGCAAGGAAAAGATATTAAATAAGGATTGAATCAACATTTAATGATTAGCTATGATGAGTTGGATGATGATGATGATGAGCAGAGTTAGTTACAAGAGATCTACAGTTATATAAAAATTCAAGGTGAAGATCTACGACAAGATCTAAGCTGCAAAAAGAGATGGAACAAGTTCCTAAAAAATTTCAAGTTCCTAGGTGAAAGGAAAATGTGTTACCGATATCTAGATTCAAGGTATAATGAATTGAGCGGTCAAGATTGATTAAAGGAAAACGTAATAGATGACATTAAGAGGAAAATTTTGTCTATATAAAGGATGATCTTGTATGGACAAATGGCTGGAAAACTGAATAGTTGAAGGGTTATTGACTATTGTAGAGAAGAAGGAACAAAGAGATTTCTAGTGGAAAAGAATTTTTTGATGAAGTGTTGATGCCAGTGGATAATAAAGAATTGAAGTGAAGATTGAAGAGCACATAAGGATCTGATTGAGAAAAGATAGTTGTAAATCTACATGTCAATTTTATTATTGTTTCTTACTAGCATTTGTAATAGAGAAATCTCTTAACAGAGTAGACCTAATAGTCTTATTGTAAAATCCTTGAGAAAGGTGACATTCTAAAGAGTGTTTGAAGCCCTCTAACAAGGCCACTCCTAATAGTGTGAAGATCCTAACATATCTGAGGTAAATCCCTTAACCGGGTCACACCTAATAGTTTGTATTGTAATCGTTAACCAGATTGGCTCTTAACCAGACGTACTTCAGAAGAGTATTATCTTAGTGGGTGACAATTCCCATAGTGGTTTTTCCCAAATCTGGGTTTCCACGTCAAATATTGGTGTTACATGTTGTGAATGATTTACTAAATTTTATAGTTTATTTACTATTGTCAGTAAATAGTGAACTATGTTTCTACCGATCTTCTATCGAGTTAATCAAAGAAAAGTTTTTAAAGGTATTTGGGATCACACCTAATAGTCCGTATCATAATTGTTAACTAGATTGGCTCTTAACCAGACGTACTTTAGAAGAGTATTATCTTAGTGGGTGACAATTCCCATAGTGGTTTTTCCCAAATCTGGGTTTCCACGTTAAATATTGGTGTTACATGTTGTGAATGGTTTACTGAATGTTATAGTTTATTTACTATTGTCAGTAAATAGTGAACTGTGTTTCTACCAAGCTTCTATCGAGTTAATCAAAGAAAAGTTTTTAAAGGTATTTGGGATTAGGGATTACTGATTCACCCCCCCCCCCCCCCCCCCCCCCCGCTCTCCATAATACAACAACTTCTTCTTCATGAGGTTCTTCATGGGGAGGTGACTTAGGGTTTTACACAAGTGGATTATCGATTCCTAGAAACAAAAACAAAAATTAACATAAAACCTAATTAAATCAGAATTTTAATCAACATAAGAGGCTAAGAAATAAAAACTACTCACCTATTTTACCTCTTTGGCATCTTGGAAGCATTATGTCAAAGATATAATGCATCCAAGTGCAAAATAATTATTCTAATATGGGATTTTCCATTTGCAAAGGCTACAAATGCTCTTAGATTTTTCATTGTAACAACAAAAATGAGGATGGGAAAAGAGAATTTATTTTTTTATTACTTTTCATATACGGTGCACACCATATAGGTTGTGCATGCCTAAGCCTATATGGTGTGTTCCATAAATGGTGTCTTCCATATATGGTGTACACAATATATTGTGCATGCCAAACCCTTTTGGGGGCACCAAAAAGATGTTTGGCATCTTTTTGGTCCCCCATTTTTGTGCACTTACCCTTATACACAGCCCATAAAGATCAAATACCTGTTAGAGAAAATATACAAGATCACTATAAATGAATCCAATTGTGACTATTATGCATACTTTGCAAATGAAATGGTGGAAAATATGTTTTTATGTTGGAACATAAGAATGAGTCCATTTTGGGTCCATATTAAATCTACATTACACTATTTTGACATTGTCTCTAGGAAGGATTCAAGTATGGAAAATCAAGTCTCTACATTTCATTTCATTAAACACTTGATGTGGATAAAATTAAACATAAATAGTTTGAATGTGCATACCAAAAACATTAAGGAATGAATAGTTTTCCTAGAGTGACAAATACATAAACAATTACAATGCACACAAGAGATCATGATGCATTCCCAATTACACTATCCTAATTCTCTAGGCATTTAACATTATGGTAATTTTCACATATCCTAATTCTAATTTGGATCCTCTTGATTTAATGTATTCTATTTTGGTGAATATGTAGTGTAAAAATATTAGTACATTATTAGTAGTGTATATTTATTAGTAATACACCCTTTAAGGGTGAATACTTTGATATTCATATATCCACAAGATGATGATGCACTAGGTATTGCACCATAAAATAGTAGTGAAGAAGAAAGGAGGGTAAAGAGTTGTGGAAGATGTGAAGGGAAAGTGTATGGACAATTCTTCATTGTCACTAGCATGTAAAAAGTAAAAAATTATAAACATCTCCATTTGAGCACCTACAAATGAACCAAATACATAACTATTGCAAGTGCATGTAAAAACACATTCAAGATCATTTGTTTCCAAGGCCACAATTATATCAAAAAATATGTCACCATACACACAAGAAGTTCAAACATAATTACTACCACATTAGCCACAACTATTGGAACAACAACAACAAGAGTTAATATAGATAAGCTTTGAAAAAAGAAGTGCAAAAGGAGCCAAATTAAGTAAGAATATGAAGACACTAGACACAAGATGTTTAAAGGGACGTCATTGTAGGGTACAAATTTGGAGACAACGCTACATCATTTTATTGCTTTCAATCTACAATACTTTGATACTTTCCTATATCCAAGTGTTCTAGGGAGACTTATTCATATGAGCAATGGAAGATTTCTATTATTCCAAAATGCATGTTTGATGCAGATATTTTTTATAGCCTATTTGTCTCGATTAATATATTTTTCACATGCACACAAGCACAAAATCTAAAAGTAAAGACCATAAAATACATCTTTATATGAAATTACCTCTCATGGTAAGATTTATAAATATTTATTTGTGTTTCAATGTGTGCATGTGTGTCTAAATAAGTAGAGTCATTGTAAAATAAATGTTACATGAAAGTAGATCTCATGATAAGATTTTTGAATGTGTATACATGTGTGCATTTGTGTGTGTTATGTGTGTGTGTGTGTGTGTGTGTGTGTTTGCATGCATGAATGTGTATATTTTCCAATTTTTTAATAATGTATATTTATTAAAACAAAAAATTGTGTATGGTTGTGTGTGTAGGAGTGTGTAAATTTTCTTTCTTAAAAAAAATAATGATTCTTGTATACATCCATGTGTTTCTATTTGTGTGTGTGTGTGTGTGTGTTTTCATGTGCATGTTCGTATATGTGTATGTGATTATGTGCATGTGTGTGTGTGTGTGTGTGTGTGTGGATGTGTGTTTTCGATTTTCTAATTATTGTAGTTTCACTACCAAAATTAATTATAGTCCTTTGACACATAAACATAACATAAATAAAAAAAACTAAAAAAATTCTCTATGTTGGGGTCCTCATTTCAATTAAAACTAAACAAAATTTGGGTATATATAAAGAATTTTATATAATGATAAATTATGTGTTCAAATTATAAATATTATCATTTTAAAATTAGTAATAAATAGGATATGTTACAAAAAAATTAATCTCAAACCTCAACCTTTATTGGGCATAATTTGAGCACTCTACAACTTTTCCACACCTCCAAGTTTGAATCCCACTTGTGCATGGTGATCTACTCCCTTGCCCGACACACCCCCTAATTCTTGTTCTCCAACTATTCTTGCCTTGGATTCTCCTTCACATGTTGATTTTTTTTAGGATAATGTTGTACCATCACACCCCTTTATCAACCCTTCATTGACTAATAGTTAGGTCCATGAATTTGTGTTGGTTTTTGGTTGCTCTGTCAACCCTCTTTTGGATGATAGTCTAGTAATAAATGAAATAATAGGTCCACACCCTCTACTGATAAGGTCTACAAGGATGTTTAGAATCATTTCTTTCCTTCAAATTTATCGAATCTCAAGGGCTAGAAAAGTATCCTTGTTGGTAATCCTTTAGGCCACGTTCTTGATGAGGATACATTGAATGCTTTGACTTGAAGAAGGAAACTTCCATTAAGCTTTTAGACATTCTTAGTGAGACAATCCTTTCCTCAATGAATAACTCTCTAGTGGGGAAATTTTCTTCTTTATTCATGAATATTGATATGGTTCATCAGTGGATGACCACAAGTTGTAAACTTAAAGGAAGTGTCACCATAATTTCCATGAAAGGGGGTATTTTCCTATTCACATTTACTTATGAATAATACCCCATTGTTGTCCTGACTTTGGAACCATAGTTTTATGGAAAACATAACTTGTCCATTTTTCATTAGAAGATGGGTTGGACCCAATTCTGGACTTAAATAAAATAGCTCTAGTCTAGATCCACCTACCTGACATATTGCAAGAGTTATGTGATTAAGAAATTTTCA
Source organism: Chamaecyparis obtusa (assembly GCA_027943335.1). NCBI lineage: Eukaryota > Viridiplantae > Streptophyta > Pinopsida > Cupressales > Cupressaceae > Chamaecyparis > Chamaecyparis obtusa. The sequence goes on along the minus strand of BSBK01004543.1, from coordinate 1,985,861 downwards.
AATAGGTCGGTAACTCTCTCGGTCACTTTGTCTCTACTAATGGGGTTACTAAGGCTAAGTCCAGGTTAGTTTTTGTTCATTTCTTATAATGATGATATCAATAAAAATCTTCCCAATTTTATTATTCTCCAGCCAAAATTAGGAAATTGGACCCAACTATTCATCATGATAATGCTACTATTTTTTTCTAGAGATGCTCTAAATCTAGTCATCTTATTACAATTTTAAAGATCCCGAAAACCAAAACCCCGCACTTGAAAACCTTATTGCTCTACAATCAGATGAGGTGGTTGACTACCCCTTTACTAAGGAAGTTGCAAGAGAGGTTTCTATTGGAATGTAGAAGACCTTGGAGTCCTACTCCACAAAGAAACATAAATGAAGTTCCTTTCTTGGAATATGAGATATTTGAATAGCCCTCAAAAACAACACTCTCTCAAGAATTGTATCCTTGAGTATAGGATTGATATCCTACAAATCCAAGAAGTTAAAATAAATAAAGCTACCTCCCAACATGTGTCTAGATTACATTTGGCATGTGTCCAATTTTCTTATAAGTGATTCATAAGGTGCCTCTAGTGTTGTCATTATTATGTGGGACCTGATCCTAGTTTTTCGTTATCTCCTTTCACTCTCTATCAATAGTCTAGTTGTTCAATTTTCCAAATCCATTTGGTCTTGGATCCTTGTTAGTCTTTACTCAACAATTTTGCAATGGTTGTAAATTTGTTTGACAAGACATATCCTAACAAATTTTGGCTAACAAGGATTCTTACTAGATGATAGTAGATGACTTTAACAGCCCCCATTTTCCCTTCTAAGAAATTTGGGGGATTGATAAATTACACTTATATCATGGTTAAGCTAGCATACTTCACCAATACAAAAAGGATAATGGATATTGATTTACAAGGGTGACCCTTCACCTCGACCAACCAAAGAAAAGGTATGACCTTATTCAAGTCAAACTTTTTTTTTATGGTCTCCTCTAATTGAGGCATAAGTTGTAAATCTAATCTAGTGGCTCTACCTAGGATTGTCTTATATCACAACCCCTTGCTTCTATATTGGGTTGTCAGTCCTCGCAGGGGTCCTAATTTTTTTTATATGAAATCATGTGGACTACAAACCCTAATTTTAGAAATTCCATTCTCAATTGGTGGAAGACTCTCATCCATGGTACAACCATGTATATAGTTTCTCAAAAATTGAACCTGATAAAAGTTAATGTGAAGGGATAGAATGAAATTAATTTTGGTAATATTATGGTTAAGAAGGAGCTAACAACAAAGATTACTAATTTTCAAAATCAAATAGGCAATTTGTACTTTTGATTCGAGACCCACCTTGCTAAAGAATATTTAAGGATGAACTGGAAATAAATTCTAAAAAGAGAATATTTTTTTTTGGAAAATAAAATTGAGGATCCAATGGTTGAAAGAGGGGGATAGGAACTCAGGTTTCTTTCAAAAAAATTCTGTTAGACCCAAAAAAAAATGCCAACTCATCTCTTAGAGAAGAGGATAGTCAAAAAATTATGCATGACATTCAAATTGGACAAATGACTTCTAAATATTTCTACCAAGCATATTCTCAATAATCCCTTGCTTGTGACTTTATCATGGAAGATCAATTGTTAAATAGCTCACCAAAACCTTTGACTCTTGAAGATAATGACCAACCCTTTGCTACTATGACTAAATAATTCAGACCTTTTGTCTTTTCCATGGGAGCCTATAAAGCCTTGGGGCTTGATGGGTTATCCCAATATTTCTTCTATGAATGTTGGGACATAGTTGGTTTCAATATCACTATGGTGGCCAAGAATGTTTCCATACTTTTAAAATTTTGAAAAGTCCTGAATACTTACATTTCTCTTGTCCCTAAAGTTCAAGAACATACTAGCTTTTCAAGTTTTACACCTATAATCTCATGCAATGTTGTTTATAAAATCTTCCCCAAGGTCTAGGTGAATAGAATCAAACTCATGCTTGGATCCTTGATCAATGAGAATCAAAAAGGCTTTGTCCCTAGGTGCCAAATTTTGGATGTATCTATTTCAACCCAAATAATTTTTCATTTGATATAATAGAACCTCCTCCTTGGTATGACTCTTAAATTAAATATCTCAAAATATTATGACGGGGTTGAATGGGCTTTGTTTTTTGAAGTCTTAAAGAACCTGGGTTTCCAAGAGAACTTGATCGATCTCGTTAGAGAATGCATGCCTAGTGTTAAGTATTTAGTCCTTGTGAATGGGACTCTAGGGGAATTATTTGGGGCAGGGAGAGATATAAGAAAAAGGGACCCCATATCTCCTTGTTTATTATCTTGGATGAGGTCCTCAGAAGGAAATTCTAAAGATTATTTATATAGGAGCCCTTAATGGTGCCAAAGTTGCCTCCACCCTACCCCCTTCAACTCTGCAACAACTGGTGGACGATACCATCATTTTCGGTGTTACTTTTGTGGTGGAGGCTAAGAGATGAAAGAACTACCTTTCTAAGTATGTTGAGGTCACAATTCAATGGATTAATTATGAGAAGTAATATATACTTCTACAACATTACTTGTTTAAGGATGAAAATTCAAGGCATTTTAAGTTGTCAATATGTTGAACTCCTAGGAGTTTACTTGGGGCTCCCCCTCAATATCAAATGTATCTACACTCCTTTTGGAATTTTATCCTAGAGCATCTCCAAATAAAACTAGCGGACTAGAAAGGAAAACTTACAAGTAATGCAAGTAAATTACAACTACTTCTTGCCTCTCTAAAAGGTATCTCGATCTACTTCCTCTTTCTTTTCAAATTCCCTATACACATTGCTGATTTTTTTTTAAAATATAGAGGAACGTCTTCTAGATGAGCACTAAGGAAAAGAAAGTTTGGCCTTGGTTTGCTAGGGTAAATTTTACCTCCCAAGAATTGTGGTGGGCTAGGTATAAGGAATATTCATCACCTGAATAGAGTCCTCATATAAAATTTAGGGTGAGAACTAACTCTAAACAACAAAATAGTGAACAATTATGAGTGCTAAATAGTTAAACCTGACAAGGTTTCATAGGGTTCTTTTTTAACAAGGCTTCCCTTTTGTGTCTTGCATTTGGAAAAATATTCTAAAAATTTGTACTCTAATCTCTTTGGGCCTTAAATGGAAGGTTGGAAATGGTTGTCTCATCTAGTTTTGGGAAGATAGCTAGTTGATTGATCCATCCCTCATCGCACACCCAACTTATAAGTGCCTTCATGTCATGAACGAAAACTTTTTTGATCATTTCGTCTCAGGCTTCGTGTCATTAGATAATTGCTGGAAGGATCTTCAAATGTGCTACTATAGTCAAGATCATTTTAATCCAACAAGATACTCAAAGGATTAGGTTCCCTCTCTTTCCCTAAAAGGATACTCTAAACTGATCATTGATACACTTAAAGGTTCTATCTACCCATGCTAAGTTTCGTATGATATCATTAATGACCTCAAGAAACTCCTAGTCTTTGATCATTTTGAGCTAAAACACACTTATAGAGAAGGAAAAAGGGTTGTTGATGTTAGGGATAGCTTGGGGAAGGATCAAGGGTTCTTAAGATGCTAGTGAAGCTTCACTTGCTTCCCCAAACATATTAGGCAACTCCTTTCTTTGGAGTGGAAACTTCTAGCTCTCTGATGTGATGGTTCACATTGTTTTTGGTTGGAATAATTGTTACCTTCTCCTCCTTATCAATTTTCTAGTGTTCGAAAGTGATCAAGTGGCTAAATTTGAATTTATACATGTTAGTTTTTTAATGTTGGCTTGGCCAAGATATGACTTGGTTGTTGACTCAAGTCTTGGGTTTGGTGATAATGACTAGGTTTCAATGCCACCTTGCTTTGTGGGATTTTCATGTTCATTGTACACTTAGCCCAATAGCATGGCATTCATTCACTCTTACGCCTTATCTGACATGTTGAGTCATCTTGGTAATGATGGCCCTTGTACTTCCTATATTAGCATTGGGATTCCTTCTTTTAATGACCCTTCATTTTGAAAAGCTTTTCTTTAGAATAATGACATGATTTAGATGGATGATGTGATTACCCCCCTTTTGTTTCATAAATTTGACTACCGGCATCAGGTAACAGAATCAATATTTAATTTTGATGGTGCCTTATAATTATTCTTATTACTATGGTATGCATCTCTATTTATTTCTCTTTTTGGCAGTATTTTCTTATGATAGTGACTCTCTGGTGTTCTAATTTTTATTATTATTGGTATAACATTGCTAAGTGTTTGTTGCATTTGTTGGCTTTTTGGTCAAACATGGGTGTTGAAAGAGTAAGGTGTAAGCCTAGTTCATATAAGAAATTTAGTATCAATGAAACTATCTAATATATATGCTTCTAAGAGGGGTTTCCTCTTTCCTGGTCGAGTTCCTTAAAGAGCATGATGAAAGCTTTTCTATTTAGATTGCCTACTCCTGGGACAATAGGATGGTGAAGGTTGGAGGAATTTCATTTAAAATTGATGAAAATTCCATAATTCTTACAACATGGATGAATACTAGAGGCAAAAAATGACTCAGAAACCATAATAAACTTCCCATCCCCCTACAAAAAGGGCTTATCCTTCACCTCTACCAACTCTATCTTTCTCTATATCCCCCTAAACTAATTAAACTTGTGCTTGTTGAAGAACCCCTACATTCTAACTCCCCTCCGACTGCTACAATCTTGGATACCCCATTTACCTCAAAAGGTAAAAAGAAGCTCATCAAGTACTTGGACTTTGTTGAAGCCTCTCAATCTTTTGAAAAATTAGTTTGTAAATCCCCCTCCTCACAAGCCATTCCTAGTCCCACTAATCTTCCCAGCCCTCATGGCACTAAATCCACCCCTAAAACTCCCCAAACTAGTCATATCCTAGTGGCTCAAAGTCTCAGTGACCTTTAAAATAACCACTCTCCTAAGATTTAAGGGGCATGTCAGAGAAGCATAAAATGCCTCTTGCAAGAAACTAAAGAAAGATTCATCCAAAACCTATTATTGAGGAAATTACTTTTGAGCCTAAGAATGTAGAGGAAATTAGGGAAGGGGGTGTGAGAGAGGTCATTGGTACACATCCTAGAAGGTCTAATAGGCTTGTGGGTTGATCTTGTTGGAAATAGTGTCATTGATGTCAAGAGCACTCAGTTATGATTGTTAGATTTTGTCATTGATGTCAAAAGAACTGTATGGATATCATTGAACATATTATCACTAATGTCTAAATAGTTTGTAAGATAAGAGTGACAATAAGAGTAAAGATAATGACATGAAATAATCAGTGCATTGAAGACAATAATAATTAACAAATGATAAATGAATGATTTGGTGATTGTGTATGAAGGTAATGAATTAAGAATAACCAAGATTATTAAATGAGTGATGAGTTAGAGAATATGAAGTACTTTGATAATACAATAAGCCAGTGATGGAGAATAATCTTAAAAGTAGCAATTCCTCAAAGAGAATATGGCAGTCGGCTTCATAAAGAAGTGGTAATTACATATGATAGTCAATTACATATTGCAGCAATGTGTTATTAGTCCAACCTATCTATAGGCTGAGACTTATGTTTTCAATTGATTTTTTGCTATTACTTTGCCAAAAAAATAGTGCATGTGCAAAGTATTAAACATGATTTTCAATGGTTGAAGTGCCTTGTTTTTTATTTTGAATTTTTTTTAAAGTATTTCTTTTTTCTTATTGGCTGCTCCTATTTTTGCTAGGGGTTTAATTATTTTTTCATTCTGAAAATTAAAAAAATTTGTCTAATCAATTAAAAAGTAGGAGAAAAAAATATTTATTTACTAGTACAAGTAAACCACAGATCAATGTTGACTGTCCATAAAATATTATTAAAAAAATATATATTAGTTTTCAAATGCAATCCCATATCTTTTATTGGCTTTTAAGTAGAAAATGAAAGGACATAACCCCACCTAACACTGCAGCTTTCTTCACATTTTCGCACTTAATGAATCCTGTAACAAGAAGAGAATGAGCAAGTTGTTTGTGTTGGCGAGCACATAGGCCCTCTTCCCATTGAAGTCACATGAGTTCAAACCTGATACAACATGTTGTCAGAGGGATTAATTTCACCGGAAACAATGTCGTCTCAGAGGTTGCATGTTTGAAAATGGTGAAGGACACTGGTTGTATTTGGCACAATAGTAATAAACACTGGCTTGTAAGGCATGCTGTGCATTTCGCTAATGACGCCCAGATAAGCCCTCTTTCACCTACTATGGCCCTAAAGCCATTAAATTTATTTGAGCTTCATACATTTTCTATGCAGCTGAAGTAGGAGGTTGATCAAAGGAACGAGATTTACTGCCACCCATTGTGTTTACATAAAAAGCTTCTACCATTTCGTCAAATCCATTTTCTACAAATCACCCAGCAAGAGATGCTACACTATTATTTATTTAAAAAATATAAGATTTTTTTTTTAATATTTTGTAAACAATAATGGTTACCTACATTATAGTGTAGTGTAGGTAGTTCATTTAAAATATAAGATTTTTTTTAAATATTTTGTAAGCAATAATGATTAACTACACTATAATATAGGTAGTTCAGTTTTCTTGTTAAATTGAGAGTTTAGTTAAAAATCCAAATATCTCAAAATAACTTAAAAATACTTTTTAAAGCTTTTTATCTCTTACATTATTTTAATTGCAAATCAATTAATAAAAATAAAGAATTGATTATCTCTTATTTTTTATTTTTTATTTTACATGAATTTTTACATTTTATATTTACTTCTAGATTTTAAATTGTATTATATTTTATTTATATTTTGTAGTTTTATTTTTCTTAATAATATTTTATTTTATAATTAATTGTATTTTCTATATTTTAGATATAATTCTAAATTTAAGCTTTTTTAAATAAATATTATTATTATTTTGTTTGATTCTAAAATTCAAGTTTTGTATTTAATATTAAATATAAGATTTTATATTTTATATTTTTATTATGATATTGTATATCTAACTTAGAATTATATATTTCTAATTCAATTTTATATTTTAAATGAATAAAAAAAATTAAAAAAATATTTTAAATTATTCATTAAAAATAAAAATTATAATTGTATTTATATTTATGTAGTAAATTAATAAAAATATTAATTCTAAAAATATAAAATACACTAACTAAATTAAATGTATTATAAAAATAATACCAACAAAAAAATATTATATTGAAAATAGTAGTATACATAATTCATACACTTCTTTTAAAAAAAATTAATTAATACTATAAAAAAAAAAGTCAAAATGCAAATCAAATTATGGACATGAAACATGTTAATTCTGAGGGTGAATTCTTGCATAATATAATCTATCAATTTTTGAGTGTGCTAAATCATTGATATGCAAGGAGATCTTAATAGTTTATTACATAGGCATATATATATTATTAGTCCAACCTATCTATTAGGCTGAGACTTATGTTTTCAATTGATTTTTTGTTATTAAACAAATTATATATTAAACTCTATTTTATTATTAATTTGATTTATTTTTAATTATTATTTTTATTCATACACATTATTGTTTATTCTATTTTTATTTTTATTTAAATTTAAATTTAAAATTATTCTAATTATTTATGTTATCACAATCATAAATAAAAGCTATTATAAATAATTTAATTTATAATTATTTTTCTTCTATTTAAGTTTGAATTATTTATCTTGCACCCACTTGTCTTTATCACCTTTATTATCTATCACTTATTTAAGTATTTAAAAACAATTTAATAAGCTAATGATATACTTAGATTATATTATGTATTATTAATATTATATATTTGAAATTATTGTTATTTTTAACATTTACATTTTTATATTTTGACTATTTTTTTCTAGATTTTTTAATCTAATATAGATCTAAAAAATTATTTTTGAAAAGCAAAAGTCATTAATAGTTCAATTTACAATTATTTTGTTCCATTAAAATTTGAATTATTGTAAAATATTTATATTTTTAACTCTTTATATATATATATATATATATATATATATATATATATATATATATATATATATATATATATATATATATATATATATATATATATATAATCCCTCTTAAATACCTCTCATATTTCACTTCATACATCTTTATATTTCTATCTTTCCCTCTTTCTACCTCTATTTCTCAGTCTCTCTAACTTGTTCTCCCTTTCAATGTTTCACTCTATATTTTATCTCTATCCCCCCCTCCATATCTCTATGTTTCTTATTCTCTCTGAAAGAATGTATGCATATTTTCGGGCATGATGTATCAGATCTAGCAATAAAAGTTTTTCCCCTCTAAAATATGACATGGATGGTGGAGCTCTTTTCGCATGGACTAATACACCCAGGTCTCTTCCTAGTAATGTTTTGTCATGTGTCAAAGCAAATTTTGACTATGCAAAGGTGTGTTCTTCTTCCTCTTTGTATACAATGCCCATCTTTATGTCTTTCTTTAGATATTGAGTGCTAAGTGAATTCATAGGCTTCGACCATTTCAGGAATTTGTTCATCAAGAGCTAAATATCAAGGACAACATGAAATTTGTTCATCTTGAGTTAATTATTCTAATTTTGACATCTTTGTTATTGCAGATTCAGTCATACTAGTCTAGGCTATACCTACCACAATTGTGCACATGCCAAAAGAAAGAAAACTTCATTGAATGGCTAGGCCTTAATTATTGTAAATAAATAGAAATTAGGCATGTAACCATGGATTTAATTTTTGAGAAATTATAATATGCAACGTTGGATCCTTAACTCATGAATTGAGTATAAATTTGTCTCATGTATCCAGCTGATTCTTGAAATAGAAAATCCGTAGTGCAACCATTGAGATAAACATTATTTCAATAGATACTTTCAACCTCAAAGACAATAGAGTAATAGGATTAAGTAAATCAAATTATAATAAGTTATTTGCATTGTAAACAATAAGTATCAAAGATTTGTATTGAAAGATTTAGTAATTAGTGGAAAGTAATATTTTAACCTCTATTTCAAACTAGCCACATAATTTAGCAACATTTTGTCTCATTACACAAGCTATTTTATTGTAGATATTAAGATGTAAATATGCCTCTTGTCAAGTAACTCTATCTTACAACTGGTCAATTTGTCTTTTAATTTTTTTCTTAATCATGATTTTCTTTCCTATTAGGCTGGACTCCTGTTGTAACACAACTCTTGTTAGTTAAGTGACAACACTTCATTAAAGATAATTAATAACATAGACAAAGAAACTAATCATTATGCAAGCTGACTAATTTATATGTGCAACAATCCATTATGCAAGCATTCCGACGTATATGTGCAACATCCTACAGTTTGGTCGATTCCACTAGAATAATAATATGAAGGTTGAATAAAGCCACTTATAATGATGCAATTTGGTTGTTAAGACAAGTCAGAAAATTCATATAAAGACAAATTTGCCACTAAACTAATCATTATTAAAGACTAAAGGTGTGATTAATTTTGAAGTGGTGATTTAAGCAATAAAATAAGATATTAACAAAGGTGTGATTTAGTATTAGAGGGGTGTGATTTGTTATGAAGGCCAAGCTTTATTCATAAAGGGAAATTAGAAGTTGTGATTAAGGAAGCAATTAAGGTTTACGAAGTGTCATGTCTACATGGAAGGACATCCTCCATAATGAATGCATTTCTTCTATATGAAGATATAAAAATAAACAAGAATTGTGTGGAGAATGTGTGTGTGCAAAAAGATCAAAGATATATATAATTCAAAATTATTATTGCAAAGGAAACATAAATATGAAAGCTCATTCGTGAAGGGTTAGGTCTCTTGGTGAAGACGTATGTTGGACTAGCATATGAGTAGATGAATGAAAAGTGTGTTGGAGGTGATCCATGCATACATACACATACACACCGTGTATGTATATGTATGTATGTATATGCATGCATGCATACATACATATATTGAAGATCAATTTATGAGGAAATCGATGGTAGATTTATGATTATCTTGTGAAGGGAATTGTGAAGAATTCATAAGCAAATCTCATGAAAAAAATAAAGAAGACATTGAAACAGATTTATTAAGGATGTTCGAGAGAATTTTTGTGTGAAGTAATATGGAAAATTTATGATGAATTCCATGAGATTACAATTGGTTTTGTGGTAGATTTATTGTCACCATAAGAGCAGTTTGAAGAAGATTTTGTGGAGGAAAAGGTTATCCATCATCCATTGTAAAAGCAACATTGATAAGGTGGAAATTTGAATAAGGGGTTTGTGCCTCTAGTGGACAAGTGCTCATGAATAGAATGAGGGATTTGTGCCTCTAGTGGGAAAGTTCTCACAAATTGAATTATACTAGATGATATTGGTGCTTCTAGAAGATATACAAAATTGCACAATCTTCAACAAAGAACTCTACTAGAAGAAATACTAGTTGATGCTTTAAGAAGCATCAACAAAAGAACAACATAAATTTTTTAATTATTTGCATTATAAACAAGATGTTAAGACCACCATCCTTAGACACTTAAATGTAACATTGTGCACATTAGTTCAAATATTGTCATTTAATTTGGATGCACATAGAAAGGAAATAGTTTTCATAGTGTGAAATTACAATAACTCACTTGTCAAAAGGATGGATTGCAAGAAATTTTGTTGGGATAGTCTAACTCGGGACATACATGGCCTCCAACCTTACACAATGGAATGAATTTGTGGGTAACGTGCTTTTGGAGATGCACCCAAGATCATGCAAATAGGAGGTTTTGGTTCATGATAGGAGTATTTTTGTTCTTTTATAGTAAAGCACTTTAATGTTCTATATGTTATGGCATTTTGGTATTCTAAGTACACAACACATAATTTTGTTGGGATGTGAAGATGCTAGTGCCCAATTTTAACTAGTTGGTGAGGTTGTGGTAAGGCTTTGAGGTTGTCCCATATAGGTCCATGGTTCAACTCTCACCGATCATGTTTGTCTAGCGTCTGCATTGTTTGAGCCCATACAGTTGGCCCTTGGGGACTAGTCTGACCCCACCTTACCTCCTTTGTTGCCCCAAAACTCGATAATAAAGAAAGCCTAGAGAAAGGTGCAATGGAGTTGTTGGGTTGGCTTGTAAGGATACCCAAGATTAAGAAAAGTTAACTTTCATTCATAACATTACAAATGGTGTCTAGTTATAGATAGAGGCATGCATGGCTAGGTAAGCATGAATTCTTAGAAGGATACGCATATAATTGTGTATAGATTATGTTTGAGACATGTTCTATTTTAAGTTACATATTGTAAGCAAGTCCGAGCTATAATTAAAATTAAGCATAATTCTATAAGTCAAGTGGTGATGGGGGACAAGGGCGTATATATCCTTGATGTTGTAAGCATTAATAAATAGACGCAAAGATAGAGGTTAATTATTGATGTTTTGTGAGATTCAATGATACGTTAGCTTATGTGTATAATTCAATTACAAGTGATTTTATATATTATTTTTTTTAATTCTCTCTATGGGTATCCCCATGACCCAACCCAATGCCCAACTAACCTTACCTTGGTCTTACTTACTGTCAAGTTGGGGTCAGGAAGGGGGGAGTTGAGGTGAGATGTGAAGCAATGCAATGGGTAAATGGATTATCAAGCTTTAGGTGAGATAAGTAGACATCATCAATTGCATACATTTGTAGAAAATGGCTAACATGATAGAGCAAACCTTGCTTTATTCCTAAATCTCATTATGGCTCAAGTAGACCTATCTTCTATAATGGCTTCCTCTTCAAATTCAATGTCTACAACTCTTTTGTCGTATATCTTTGCTCGCATCCTCAATGATGTCCTTTGTCATAGTAGCTCCTCTTTTCTATGTACGCTCCATGAAATTGAGCCTCACATAAGTGGTTCTCACCATATCAACAAGGCTTGCCAACCATGATGTATAGTTGTCTAGTTGTTTCATACACTTCTTCATCTCTAGGCCATATTTCTTTGGTGCATGTGCAATGTGGCATGCACAAAATGCATTTTGATATGGAGTTTGCATATTTTCACTTATAGGGTTTGATTGACACCTCAATGACAAGTGATGCAGATAGCGGGCACACTAGTTGAACAATTGGCACACAATCCCCAGTGTTGCATAGAGAATGTACAAGAATAAGGAAGAACAATTAAATGTGGGAGCACACCTAGTCCCAAATATATGTAGAAGAATTAGACTTAATGGCCCTTCAAACCTATGGAACCCAATACCCTATTCAACCTAAGTAATAAATGTTTAGCCTATTTGGAAAGATTGTTTTACAATTTATCTCCTATTTAAGGTTGGCTATTTCTTTGAGTACCCTGTTCAACCTTAACTTCAGCTCAAACTTCAATACTTGTCTCAATTTACAAAAAAGAAAATGTCAATCTCTATGATAATGCAATTTGATTTGATCTTGCCATAGGTGTAGAAATTAAGGCATTTTTATTCACCACTTATTTGTAACTAAAGTTCTAAAATATCATGATCCTTGGACTTCCACCTTCACGACTATAGCTCCCTAGTGTTTTCCAAGATGCCTTTCAATGCTACTCGTGAATAATCTTCATTCTAGAAAATCTAGCATAACTAACAAGTTCATCATTTTTCACTTATCAACCTTTGAATGGATTCTTCACACATCCCTTCTCCAAGGTGCAAACTAGATCCTACAAGGCATCACAAAGCTTACATGGTATCCAAATAGCACTCACTACTTGCATTGTTTCATACATAATCTAATTTCAAGAGGCACAACTTTGCTTCCACCTTTACACCCATTGGATACCATCGCCTCCATCACTAGTCTCCATGTTATCATAATACAATCCTTAAGCTCCAAAATACACACAAAAATGCAACCAAAGCAATTTAACATGTCATAAACACAATAGTTGACCCATTGTGCAAACAATTAAAACTAGGAAAAATGGGAAATCTTTTTGGATAATGCAACACTGCCCAACCCCTTGAATAATCTTGCAATAGAAAACTCTTCTAGATGGCACAATGACTTAGGTAAAATGGTGAATATGAAAATCTTGCTATCAAAGTCTATATTATATAAACTGTTATGTTCATTTGAATGCCTATGAATGCACTCAAATGTTTGTATTGCGGTACTCCTTTTGACCTAATTTCTTGTGCATTTATCATGTGGCTTGGATGTTACTTCTGAGACCTTGTTGAACTCAAAGGAAAACTGAAAATGACATCCTTGCTATGAAATTGTAAATGGAGTGTTGATGTGGTTGTTGGCCTGCCTCTTAATGCAGAGACATATCTACCATCATCTAGAGGTCCTCTTGGGTTAAATTCTTGTGCATATTTATTAGGTGATTCTGATTTTCCTACTCGGAACTTACTGGAAAAAGGACGTGGAAGAATAGTAACATAAATCAGCAACTAAACAAATCTAAAATTCAACCAAATATTGCCTTAAATTTAAGTTTTACAATGCATCTTACACTCATATAGTGTACTCAAAGGTTGTATTTGACTTGAAAGAACATAACATGATATTTGTTTTTGAATGACTGTAGTAGACAGCTATAACCTTGAAGATACTTGAAACCTAGCCTTATGATTACCCACTAAATGCTGTTTATTTCAGGATAATATGTGTGACTCCTGACTAGACTACTGTAAAATGTATGGCTGGACCCTGAATAATAAATTTTCTTGTTGATACTTGAACTCGTTATAATGAATATGTTGTAGCTTAAGTTTTCTTATCATCAAAAAGGAAAAGTTTGTCACATGGGTACCATAATTCCTCATCTTTCTTCCGTCAACTACAATTGAGAATACTTCATGAAATGTTGACTATAAAGAAAGAAAGCTGAAACGATTCAACCCATAGATAGTTCTAGTTTGATATTTTATTACAATTGTGATCTCCAAATAGGACGCTTTTCCCAGGTTTCCCATTTGTCACAGATGGGCAAGCTGTGGATTTGGGAAAACATTAAGATATGCACCTGTGATGAGCATGGAAACTTGTAGCTGAAAATTTAAACACAAACTTTCATACATATCAATGTTTGGTAGCTTGGAAAGACGACAAAGTGGAATCTTACACAATGGAAAATGTGTTTATAGGCATGTAATTTGTCAACAGGGATTTCAAACCTGCTACATACTCTTGCAAAGTATGAATATCTAACCATTAGTGCAAAAGATCTCAACCATGCCAAAAAAATCTTACAAGTTTACCTTTTTGTTGCTATGACGTAAGAAAAACTATACAAACTCATTCATCAGATTAACTTCATGGCTGAGTAAACAGTGTCTATAAAAATAAAAAACTCATGAATCTGCTGTGTGCCCAATTCACATGGTGCTACTTCTCCTTCAATCACTCGCTACCCTTGCTTGATTGACAAACATCTCCAAAAATGTAAAAGAGATAGTTGCCAAATCTTGATCCAACAGAGATAAAATGGACATCTGCAAATTAACCTCGCCTTCCACTTCAGTTTTCTGCAAGGGGCAATAAATGCAGTTCCAGATTGACCTTTCTTTTGGATAATCATAACTTTATTGTATCTACAAAAGAAAACATTGAGCACTCCACACAAAGGGATGCTTAGTTGACAACCAGAGGAACAATGTACTATTATTTTGTAGATTTAGCATTCTGTCCATATTTGACCAGCACAGCCGATAATATATTCTTCCCGTTCTTCAATCTGCACCATCACAACAGAACTGAATGGATCACCTAAAGCACCTCAAGTAAATAGAAATCCGTTAAACTGAATGACTTCCAAGCTAACAACGCTGTTACTAAATAGGGTGCAAGAGAAGACTATTTGTAGTATAGTGATCAGGAACAAGTGCACCATCCCCAAGCTATAACCTTTGAAATTATGAAGTATAGCGCAAAAACTAAAAGCTGTTGAAGAATTTTATATTTATCTATTTAACAGAGCTGGAAACTATTAACTATTCAAGATCTAGCTCATGATTTGATGGCTGAATAGTGGTGTGATTAGTGCAAGGCATGAGAAACATCAAACAAAAAATAGAACAAACATTATAAAAATACAAAGGAAAACAACTAAGGTATATACAGTGGTAAATTTGCAGAATTAATATACTGACGATAATAATAAGAAGCTCCCAGACCTATTGCATACTCCTTTACTCTCTTTACCATACTTTTACAATTCTCAGCAAAATAATTTATTCTTGTTGAAATTGACAAAGTTGTCATAAAGATAGAAGGCCAATGTGCTTAAGAATTACCCTAGGAAACCCATTCATGGAAATTTTGAATAAAGCAATTTAATAAGAATATTCCCTTCATAATATCCAAGAACCCTTCTCCTCACATAATTTTCCAAATATGAACCCTAGCAGTTGTTCAAAGTCAATTGAAAAATGTTAAATCATAGGAAAACAAAAATTTAAGCTTCAAGAGGGAGATAAAGAAATACCTGTTTGCAGACCCATTTGATACAGCAGTACTGTCAGAGGGATTGGCTTCTATTGGGTTTTTGCTTTTATGCTCCTTTTGGCTTTTCTTCTTTTGTCTTTGTTTTATATTGTGAGAAGTTGAATCAATAGAAGCAATGTTTTGTTCCATTGATGAACAATTTTTAGCCTTAGAATCCCAAGTTTGAGTCGCAGAGGCTTGTGCAATGTATGATCCTTGCTGAGGTGGTTCCAGCTTCTTTCCTCTGTAATCAAATACATCAACCTTTCCTATCTTCCAACTGCTAGACGAGCTTTTTTCTACATTCTCCAATGATCTTTCACCATTTGAATCCATGAAATCATCTGAAATTTTTGGGCAATTGTCAGAATGTTGTAAGCCTTTATTTAAATCTTGGTTAAGCACACAATCTTTGTGCAAATCATTCTGAAATTTTGCAATGCTAGTTTCAGTTATCCCATTGTGGTCATAAAACTCCACAGCGTCGTCCACCTGAAGTGCATCATCATTCAATGACCTGGGGGATGAATCCATGTTTAGATCTTTCCAAGAAGGCCTTGTATCTGAAGGATCTAGGCCATCATTTTGGACAATGCTACTGAAACCAGACCTTTCCGAATTGTTTACCTCATTCGTCCCACTCATATGTTCATTTGCAAACTTCATGGAGAATTTTGCATGGTTTTCTTTTTGCTGATGTAGAGAAATAGCAGAATCTAATAAACCTTCAATATATTCAGTACTCTTCTCTCGGATCCTTAGCCTAGGAAGAGTATGTGCTGTTGTAGAAGTTTGTGCTATGAAGCTAGAATTTCTAAGATCACTTGGGATTGCCAGGCAACAACTTATTTTCTTCTCAATTTTTCCAAAGGCAATATTTTCTCCATTAAATCGTTTTACGAATCTGCAGCCGAAGCATCATAATAAATCTCTCATCAGAGCCATTAAACTCAAGAGGATTGGACAATGGATTAGGACACTTCTTTTCAATAAAACTTCATTGCCAAATATACCCAGCAGTAAGCCTCCCAAAAAGATTCACTATGTAAAATATGAAGTGCAAGATACAATCACCACAGCAGTGATATAAAATTAGAAAACCTATAGTTACATCATGATGTAATAAAAACTAGAATTGCAATCAAACAAGAAAACGACAAACATTGCATGTCAAAAACAGTCGAGCAATAGAGAATACATCAACAAAGGCTGCAATTATGAATGTACATATTTTGAGCCTATTTCAAAAAAACTAGTGGAAAAAGATATACATAATAATTTACATCTACCATAAATCAACATATTGCACTAACAAATGCAGAAAGAACTTTGTTGTCAGTGGCTTTACTCATAAGGCCCAATCAACACAAGAACTTATTTTCATATATTCAACCATTGCATAACTACAACCAAACATGACAACAAAAGCTACTATCTCTATGTTATATCATGACATAAACACTAGCCTTAAGTACTTGATTTGGTTAATCTTAATTTTCATTTGAGGCATCGGATGCTAATTAATATCTGTTTTAAGAGGTTACTTTCAAGTCAAATTTCAGCTTTAATAGAGCAATAAACATCCTCCTAGAAGTAAACCAACTTAGCTTCCAAATGTTAAATACAATATTTTAAGTTGCAGAACAATTGTGTGTGGGTGGAGAGAGAGAGAGAGAGAGAGAGTAAAATGTTAGGATTAGGGAGCACCGAGAGGGGGGGGTGAATTAGTGCAGCAGTATTTTTAAATTTCTTAATCCAAAACTTATAACCACAAATAATTGAAAGTAAACAAAATAAGATAAACATGCACAACATCATAACACCATGATTTGTTTTCGAGGAAAACCCTGTAAGGGAAAAAACCCAGTGGGGATGGTACCCACTAAATATCTCACTACTGCAGTAATAAGTACCCTGTTAAAGGTATAAGTACATAAGAAGGGGAATGCACATGCATTCGGGCTTACAGCCTAGATCTCACTGCTCAATACAAAATAATGATCTGACCCTCGTCGGGTTCATTGATCTATATTACAAAATTTAGATAGGACTTTACAGTCCCAAAAACCGAACTGACAAACATCATCAACTATGTCAATACAGTTCCAATGAAGCTTTGAAGAGTATTACTAACTGATTGTCTAATATGTCAATCTTTGCATCATTCAGCTTGCACATCGCATCTTTCATATCATGTCACTTTTCATCGCATCCAAAAACTCGATCTTATATACTTGCCAAAAACATAACTCAGTTGGCCCAACCAGCATATAATGACACATGTAGAAGATTTCATTATACCTCGACTAAATCATCACATAATAACTTGCTATTCAAATAGAATATCCTCCATAGTCGGCTCTATCAATCATAACCATCAAACCAATCGGATCATTGATCCAGTAAGATCGCTGATCGATCCAATGTACTACTAGCTCAGCATAAAATAGTTCTCTATCTGCCCAATACACAGAGTATCAAAACTCAATCATACTACATCACAAAGACCTGTGATGATCAGATTAGACATCATAATGTCTACTTTCAAGCTCTAGCTTCACAGCTTCTAACATTTTGACCTCTGTCTGTACTGACTCGATCTCTGAGCCTATATCCTGCATTGTTCTCCATACTTGGCTGTTTTTCATTACCAAAACAATTGGTAAGAAAAATATCTGAAAGGTGGCCAAGAGTAAAGTGTATAATTGTCATCAATGACAACATATCATGATAAAATCAAAAATCTTGAGGATGAAAGGCTTAGGATGAAGGGAAGGTTCTCAAGTCTTCGGAACTTACTGATTCCTAAACTGGATTATATTCAGATTGGGCTAATTGAAGCTGAGAAAGTGTATAACTTTCTGAATCCATTAGATGTTGTAGAAGCAAAGAAGGCAGCATATGCCTTAAGTGGTCAAATTCAGATTGTTGACAGCTTGTAGAGGACTTGGGACACTGAGTTTTCCTCATTGAGGAAGAATTTTCCAGAAGTATTCAAGTACTTGTAAGTATGATATCATATGCAGACTGTTTAGGAGTTTTGGTAGATAAGTTTTGACTTTTTTGGGGGCCCTGCCTTTGCCATTGATGTCAAAGGGGGAGAGATATAGTGAAAAATGCATGTATACCTAAGATGGGAGAGATGTATACCTTAGAGGGAGTACAATTTTTGGGAGAGTTTTTGAGACTTGGCATTTTGACTGGTCACTTAGTCATTTCCCACTAAGTGTTGTCATCAATGCCAAAGGGGGAGATTGTTGGCAAGAGACAGCTGATAGTGCATGATATGTTGTCATTGATGGCAACTATACACTTTACTCTTGGCCACCTTTCAAATATTTTGCTTACCGGGAGATTGTTGGCAAGAGACAACTGATAGTGCATGATATGTTGTCATTGATGGCAACTATACACTTTACTCTTGGCCACCTTTCAAATATTTTGCTTACCGATTGTTTTGGTAATGAAAAAAAGCTAAGTATGAAGAACAATGTAGGAAACAGGCTCAGAGATTGAGTCAATACGGACAGAGGTCAAAGTATTAGAAGCTCCGAAGCTAGAGCTTGAAAGTAGACATCATGATATGCCTAATCCGATCATCGTGGGTCTTTGTGATGTAGTATGATTGAGTTTTGATACTCTGTGTATTAGGCGGACAGAGAACTATCTTATGCTAAGCTAGTAGTACATTGGATCAATCAGCGATCCTACCAAATCAATGATCCGATCGGTTTGATGGTTATGATTGATAGAGCCAACTATGGAGGATATTCTATTTAAATAGCAAGTTATTATGTGATGATTTAGTTGAGGTATAATGGAATCTTCTACACGTTTCATTATATGCTGGTTGGGCCAACTGAGTTATGTTTTTGGCAAGTATATAAGATCGAGTTTTTTGATGCGATGAAAAGTGACATGATATGAAAGATGGGATGTGCGAGCTGAATAATGCGAAGATTGACAAACCAGACAATCAGTTAGTAACACTTCAGAGCTTCATCGGAACTGTATTGGCATAGTTGATGCTATTTGTCAATTCGGTTTTTGGGACTGCAAAGTCCTATTTGAATTTTGTAATATAGATCAGTGAACCCAACTAAGGGTCAGATCATTATTTTGTATTGAGCAGTGAGCTCTAGGCTATAAGCCTAAATGCATGTGCATTCCCCTTCTTATGTACTTATACCTTTAACAGGGTACTTATAACTGCAGTAGTGAGATAATTAGTGGGTAGCATCTCCACCAGGGCTTTTCCCTTAATAGGGTTTTCCTCGAAAACAAATCATGGTGTTATGATGTTGTGCATATTTATCTTATTTTGTTTACTTTCAGTTATTTGTGGTTACAAGTTTTGGGTTAAGAAATTTAAGAATAGTGTTGCACTGATTCACCCCCCCCCTCTTGGTGCTCCCTAATCCTAACATAAAACTCAAGAGGAGTGGACAATGAATTAGGACCCTTCTTTTCAATAAAACTTCATTGCCAAATATACCCAACAGTAAGCCTCCCAAAAAAATACACTACGTAAAATATGAAGTGCAAGATATAATCACCACAGCAGTAATATAAAATTAGAAAACCTTTAGTTACATCATGATGTAATAAAAACTAAAAATGCAATCAAACAAGAAAACGACATACATTGCATGTCAAAAATAGTCGAGCAATAGAGAGTTCATCAACAAAGGCTGCAATAATGAATGTATCATAATTTACATCTACCACAAATCCACATATTGCACTAACAAATGTAGAAAGAACTTTGTTGTCAGTGGCTCTACTCAAGGCCCAATCAACACCAGAACTTATTTTCATATATTCAGAACCATTGCATGACTTCCACCACATGAAAACTAAAGCTACTATCTCTATGGTATAACATGACATAAACACTAGCCTTAAGTACTTGATTTGGTTAATCTTAATTTTCATTAGAGGCATCAGAAGCTAATTAACATTTGTTTTAGGAGGTTAATTTCAAGTCAAATTTCAGCTTTAATAGAGCAATAAATATCCTCCTAGAAGTAAACCAACTTAGCTTCCAAATGTTAAATACAATATTTTATGTTACATAACAATTATGTGTCGGTGTGGAGAGAGAGAGAGTGTAAAACTCAAGAGGATTGGACAATGGATTAGGACTCTTCTTTTCAATAAAACCTCATTGCCAAATATACCTAGCAATAAGCCTCCCAAAAAAATACACTAGGTAAAATATGAAGTGCAAGATACAATCACCACACAATCACCATAGTAGTGATATTTGTAGTCTTAGATTTTATATTTGTTGTTATTTTAGATTTATTTCAATAATTATTAGAACTAGTCCCACTCTGTACCTTCTAGAATTAATCTTAGACCTCTCAAAGCTACTGTTTGAGAGAGATTCTAGAAATCTAATCTGGGAAGTTTGTAGCCATTTCTAGGGTTTTCAGTATATAGTCTAAGCTTCCCAAGGGTGTTACTTCTGCACCCAATATATGTCCGGCTAGGTGAATAATGGATCTGTACGTTAATTAGATCTTCAAAATTGAATGCTAAGGTTTCTGGAAGCTCTGGGCAAGTATAAATAGCATTTTAACATTTGGCCAATGTTTGTGATTAGTAATCCACAAATGTAAACAGTAATTATATACATATATTAGAATATAAGTCTTATTTTTTATCGGTAAATGGGTCTATTTTATTAATTATTGTAAAAAAGGATGACAGTAAGGCAGGGCTAGTCCAACTCTGAGAAGTCTTCTATTACCAAGACCCATTTTCTAGATATACATTCTCAAACATCCACAGACTCCAAGCTAAACAAAAGCCATAAACATCAACCCGAACTACATCAGTAACACTAAGGCATTGCATAGTGCATACAACTACAACTACTACTGTAAATGTCAATATACAACCACTACTACTCCCATCATGACCAAATATACCCGGATGACAACCATACAATTTCTGCACATGGTAATACAAAATGGACAAAACCAAAAGTCCTTCCACAGACCTTCCCCCTTCATAGAGATAAACAAGAGTGAGCAAAAATGTGCAATGCCATACAGCTGACAGAGGCCAAAACCTACCCAGGAACAGTTGAAAAGAAAATGATCTTAAAAAACACAACATAGAAAGCACACCAGCATCACTGTCGTTTCGGCTTTCCCATGGGGCCATTGAACCAATAGTCTTCAGGCCCATATTTGACCTTGTTTCCGCCTTTGTTCTCACATTCCATCCACTCCTTTGTTCGCTCCAGCTCGTGTGCTCACAAGAAGTCTTTGAGAAAGTCCCATCCAATCTGTTCTTCAGCCTTGCATTCATCCCTGTTCGTCGTGGCGCTCTAAACTAGAAATAGGTAAATTGGGGGTGCCACAACTTCAATCTTGTTGTGATCTTTTCACACATCGCCCTATTGCAAATGGGGATCCCCTACATTTTTGCCCACTTGGTCATTTTCTTTTGTCCCCAATAGTTTTGGCTCAGTTTCCCAAAGTTCCTTGTGTTTTGAATGAGCATTGAGCAATTTATGCTAAGTCTAAAGTGGAATATCACCTGCCTTTGGTTCTGGAAAGGGAAGTTTTGTGAGATACAATGAATTTGGTCAAGTATGAAAAGAGAATTGATCTTTCAGAGAGAATGCCAGTGAAAGTTTGAGCATTTTGTTTTAAGTCTATTTTAGTAAGTTTCACTGCGTCCCGGAATGGCCTAATTTTGAGTTTGGAACAACTTACTATTTTAAGTAAATTTCACTATCTCGGATTGGTCTAATTTTGCATTTAAACAAACTTACTATTTTTAGTAAGTATATTTTTGGCAGAATTGTTGAAGATTGGTAGTTGCAGGAACTATTTGCGTACCAGTGAGTGCATCAGTATTATGTTTGTGATATTTGCTATGTGAAGATGATGTTTATACTTTGTTGCGTCATCTGTTATGCTTCTTTATGGTCGGGTGTTTTTTAAGACTGCAAAGAGTCTTCATGCTGATCGGTTATCCTTATGAAGAGTCTCACCTCTTTGGTTTGAATCGCTGAAGACTATGAAGAGCCTTCAGCGTCAACAGAAGAAAGGCCATATGCGTATGTGGCAGCTGGGCATTGAAGAGTTTATTCTTGCATGGTTGTTGGTTATCAAAGTGCCATGTGTGTGTGTGACTATTGAAGGGTCTTATTCCTGCGTGGATTTTGGAAATCAAAGGGTCTTGCGTAACTGTCAGTTATCAAAGAGACCGCCTTGCATCTACGTGACTATTGAGTTACCACCTAGTAACTGGCAAGACTTCCTACAGCTCGGCCTCTTTGTTGTTCTTAGCGGCATGTTATCTGGTGTTACGATTTTTTTGTGTGCTGGTTGAAAGCGTCAAAGCTGTAGCGTATTCTGTTAATGTAATACCGTGAGTAGTGTTTTGGATTTCTTGTACGATCATTGTAGGAGCTAGTTGATCATTGTCGTTTGATTCAGATTTTTGTGAGTGGTCTATAGACAATCAGTGTAATGTCCCCTTTTTAGCGTGACCATGACTATGGATGGATTAGCCTATCATGTGACCCTCGTAGGCTAATGAGGATGGACAGAGGGTCTCTTTCAGTGGGCATCTACTTTAAAATTCAATATGCTTTGGTTTGGCTTAGGTTTGGCATCATTTGGGCTTCATTTGCTATACTTTTGCCTCGTTTACTATTTATAGTAAGCCTGATGTTGTTCAAGAAGGACCCCTTCTATTTTTGGAAAGTGCATTTGGTCACGTGGGGAAATAATAAGTGTGACTCCTGTTTCAGGCGGCATATTTAAAGGATAAGTATTTTGGGAGTTATTATTATTTTAGTGGCCAAATTATTATTAAATCATTAATGGTTTATTATGAAGTTATAATTTAACTTTATAATTTCACTTAAGTTGAGGGTTGAGTCATCATTGGAAGGGGCCATTTATTCAATTAATTTATGGAAGCTTAAGCCAAGGTATTAATTAAAGTATTAGAGTAAATGAATTATTAAAAGGAAAAAGTATATCTATTTATCCCACATTGGCTAGAAAAGTGTGTGAGTTCTCCCACAAAAGTTATAAAAGACTCACATGAGTTCTTTTTCATGATGTTTATGCTTTTTGAAATTGGTGAAGTTTATGAGAAGAAGAAACAAGGGTTTCCTCTTCAGCCATTGGAGAGCAGGGATTCTTCAATTGTGCAATCATTTGAGGAAGTGAAATAACTTTTGAATTTGATCTTCTAAGAGAGCTTTAAGATGGAGGCTCTAATTGCATTCAAATGGTGATGAATTTATATATTACAACAGCGATCTTATTCCAGTATAGCTACGAATTGAATGTAAGAGGCAGTGTGTGTTATTGAAGGGCTGCGTACATTTTTCCTTGGGCTGCGTTCAATTTCAAGGGAGCTGCAATCACCTTCCAAGCAGCTCGTCCTTTATCTAGGCTGCGTTTAGTTCCTTCAGCAACAGCAATTTCATATATCTATGAAATTAGAGGTGCACATTTGATATTTGTAATTGCATACATATTTGTAAACATTTCTTTGGTGAAAGAATTGAAAGGATGCATGCCAAGTGTTTGTAGAAATGTCTATTGGTTGTAGATGCACATTTTACATGTAGAAATCATATGTAAGCATTCAAATGGTCAAAAAGGATTGCATCTGTATTTCAATTCTTTGTTTGGATTTCTTAATAATCACTTGCTCGCATTTAAACTTTAATTAAAACCATTCCAAGCAAGCAGATACAATCTGAAAATAAAAGACAGCGAGATAGAGGTTGCCTGCAAAGTGTTTGACAAAATGTCAAACATTCAAAATTGAACCAAAATCAGAATTGAGGCAATATCCTAGTGTGGGATTTTACAATCAATATGTGGTTCATCGTGAGTTTCTTTTGTAGATGAGTATTGTGTGATGTATCATCCGTCTTAGTATAAAGATATTTATCAGTCTATGAGTGAAGTATATCAGAGTCTATATTATTGTAAAGAGGAAAATAGTGTAGTGTTCATTAAAGTGAGAAGTCTACGTATTTTTGTGTGAATTGCATTCAGACTCATTCATTATTGAATAAAGTCATTTTTCTTGGTGTGGTTGGGTTTTTCCCTCGAGGAGGGTTTTCCCAAGATATCTCTGGTGTTCTTTTGTTTTAAGATATCTGTTATTCTGATTCAAAATTTAACATGGTATCAGAGCGGGTTTAAGAAAAGATCCAATCATATTTGAGTAATGAGAAAAAATGTGCATGTATTTCTCTTGTGGAAATTGCGAGTAATTAGGGTTGAGAGACAATGAGAAGGCCTCTGGTTCGAACAGTGAGAAGGAATTGAACTTCAGACGTGGCAATGGCCATAGACAAAAATGGAGCTCTACTGGTAACAGCAAAAAGCCAAGCATGGATTTGTCCAACAACGGCAATGGAGATGTGGCAATAGGAGTGGACAAAGAAGAGGAGCTGGTGGAGGTGACTTTGGATGTTCAGGACAATGAAATTGTTCTGCGCAACGTGGTTCCGGCTACAAATGAGAACCCTAACTATGCAATCCTAGTTGTGGATGACTTAGAGCGGAGGAGTTCTCTCAGCTCTTCCTTTAGCAGAAGTGCTTCAAGCTGGTTAAGGTAGTTTTCGTAGCAATTCAAGTCTGAGGCATTGCCCAAGGTAAGGAAGTTGTCATAAGATTTCATGGCTTAATTGAAGTGCATATCATGGAACCATTCCGCCGCTCAGCATTGTTTTGTCGAGGATTCTCTGTCTGTCAGGGATATCAGAAAAACATAGGGCTCTACCTGACAGGAGTCTATCCGGTGCCCAGATTGCTTTTAGGGGACTCAGATTTATCAGTAAGATTACAGCCATTAGTAATGACAGGCAGCAACTCTGGAACTCTATGGAACCGCAGTTCAATCTTTACGTCAAACAAGGCTAGCTCTCCCACTTTGACTTCGCCCATTGCATCGGAATGAAGGATTCAAAGGAATTTGCTGCAGAGATATTCGATGCCCTGGCTCATGTTAAGATTATGGCCTTGACGGAAAATATAATAGCACCAAACAATACATTTGCATTGTGAAGAGCATATATATCGATATATAAATAATGATATTAAATATGTAATATATTTAATATCTATTGTTTATGGAATTCGATTTATGCATTAGGTTATTTGTTTGGGCCCAAAGTCGGCCTGCTTGGAATACTAATTCAGGTCGGCCCCTTTGTCTATTCCCCTCTTGGATCCTACATATAGGAGATCGATTCTTGAGAGAAGAACACACAAGACATAACATGTCTCTTCTCCCAAGAATCACATAAAGAAATAGGTTTAGCAACAAAAGAAGCAGGTCAGCAACAAATCAAATAGGACAGCCGCAAGTCCATCTAGGACAGCAGCGAACTCCCTTAAGGCTGTAGTAAATGCCGAAATCTATGGGACAGCATTAGATGCCATTAAACAGCAGCTAATTCGGCTATTGTAGATAAAGCGAAGTCTTCCATAGAAGGGCATCAACTTTGAATCTCAGTCTTAATTGCAGTATACATAG
Source organism: Chamaecyparis obtusa (assembly GCA_027943335.1). Classification (NCBI taxonomy): domain Eukaryota; kingdom Viridiplantae; phylum Streptophyta; class Pinopsida; order Cupressales; family Cupressaceae; genus Chamaecyparis; species Chamaecyparis obtusa. The sequence continues at coordinate 1,959,834 of BSBK01004543.1, read as the reverse complement.
AAGCGAATTCTGGAGCAGAATTCTGTAGCAAATCTCAAGGCAGATATCAGACTACTTCAAGACTACTTCATTCACCAAAGAGGGACTAATGTGAAGATCAATTCTGAGATCAATCCGGGTACTATCTTACCTTATTCTTAAAAAATTTCCTTTATCCTATGCTTAGTATTGAAAGATCTTTAGAGGTTGTTTATTCCTAGGTAGAATCTGGAAAATATCAACATGGTATTAGAGCTACGGTAGAGATAAGATCCATTTTCAGATTTAGGAATTCAAACTATCTCTTTCAACTAAGTTGGTAATCATGTCTACCGGGATTAGACCTGAAGATAGGCTAGAGGGAGATGTTAATTTCACATCTTGAAAAATGAGGTTATTAATCATTCTAAGGGAATTAGAAATTATTTCAGTCATTGAAGGTCCTCCTAAAGATAATATGGATGATGATGAAAAGAAGGAATGGAACAAAAACAACAATAAAGCAATGAGGATAATTGTTGATAGTGTTAAAGACCACATTGTGCCAACTATTGCAAATCTAGAGAATGCATATGAGATGTTCACCTCATTATTTGGCATGTTTCAAATCAATAATACAAATAGGGTCCTAGCCCTTAAAAATAACCTCTCCCGAATAAAAATGAATCAGGGGGAGTCCATCACTTCATACTTCATGAGGATCAATGAGTTAAGGAATCAACTATCATCAATTGGGTTCAATTATGATAATAAAGAGCTTCCTGTAACAGCTCTCAACAGATTGCCTCTTACTTGGGAAGCATTCATTTAGGGGATTAGTGCTCATTCCAAATTACCTACTCTTGATAGACTAAAGACCGATTGTCTTCAAGAAGAAGCAAGATTAATATCAAGAGGTTCAATCTTCAAGGAAGATATTCAAGTTCTTTTCTCCCAAAACTCAAAGGGGGGCGTAGGTAAATTCAAGAAGAAGAGAGAATATCAAGAGAACGAAAATGAACGAAGTTCAAAGAACAAAGGGGGAAAGAAGTACTTTAAGAAAAGGAAACCTTTCAAGGACTTCTCTAAAACTAAATGTTATAAATGTGAGAAGTTTGGTCATATAGCCGTAAATTGTCCTGAGAGGAACAACTTTCAAGCATCCTCTGTGGAGGTAAAGGTACCGAATCAGAGCACTTTGCACTTTGAGAGGGAGTTTGCAATTTAAGAGGGAGTTTTATATATGGGCTCACATGTGAAATTATCTAAGTTATAAACTCCTGCTGGTTAATTACATCTGCATCCTTGTATATGTTGTTTATGAGAAACATACTTTAGGTTGCAGCTCTATCATACTTCTGTTATATATATTGATGTATGGGTGGCAACATACATAACTATTGGCATACTTGGTATATTTTATGTATAGGAACATACATTACAATATTCTGACTGGCATATTTTATGTTTTCATATTACCTTGTTTATGCTGTTCATGTGTGAACATATTTCCTCTATAGTAGGAAACTTATGAGTGAATACATCTCTTGGTTTATGTTAGCATTGGAATATGTTAGCATTGATTTGTATATCTTCTTTGAACTCATTGTCTCTGTTATGGGAAATCACAGTTAACTGGTAGATGGTTGCTAGTTACTGTGTTCCTTATGCATAGGTACATTATTGGTTGGAACATTCTTACATTGGCATATGTTAGAGTTAATGTTGTTATCTGCATAGGAACATTCATTGCATCTTATTGTGTTCACATTACATCTGGTTAGATGTTGGTTATCTTTAAGTGAAGAAGACTTATGTGATTACTCTTATGCATAGATGCTGGATAAATTATGCTGGTTCTATAAGAGAGCTGCATTTGATGTTAACTACTTAATATGATTGTATGGGGCATACGTCATTTGTATAGCTTACTTTAATATTATGTATGAATGGATCATACTTTCTTTCATTTACTGAATACATGTGGTTCTATATATTGGTTAATCTTATGATTATGTGGTTTCATGTGATTATGATTATTCATTTGGATATACTTATGTTTTTGGCTAAGTTATTCTTATGAATTGAAGAATATCATGTGATGTTCTTCGAGTCCAGGGGACTCGTGGATCAAGGATCCATTGCTGAGTAATTGGTGAGACATCATGGATTTGATGTCAAAAGACTATTACTCCAAGCAATTGGTGAGACATCATGGATTTGATGTCAAAAGACCATTGCTCCGAGCACTTGGCGAATATCATGGATTTGATATTCGTTAGACCAATGCTAGAGGATATCATGGATTTGATATCTTGTGGATCAGGAGTCCACATTCGCATGGATCAAGGATCCATTGCTGAGTAATTGGTGAGACATCATGGATTTGATGTCAAAAGACCATTACTCCAAGCAATTGGTGAAACATCATGGATTTGATGTCAAAAGACCATTGCTCCGAGCACTTGGTGAATATCATGGATTTGATATTCATTAGACCAATGCTCTGGATATCATGGAGTTGATATCATTTGAGTCTTGGAGACTCATGGATCAGGGATCCACAATTGAGTATCTGGTAACATCATGGACTTGATGATACCATGAATATCATAGAGTTGATATTCTAAACTCTTGAGTCATGGGACTCGTGGATCTAAGAAATCCACATCTGGATGGTAAAACATCATGGACTTGATGTTGGTATGATGTCATGAATTTGGCATCCCTTGAGTCTTGGTGACTCATGGATTTAGTTATCCACAAATTGGATGGTATACATCATGGACTTGATGATACCATGAATATCATGGATTTGGTATTTTATTGGCTGAGTCAAGAGGACTCGAGGATCTATTCACAAATTGTTTGGAATTTGATATCATGGACTTGATATCACTTATATCATGAACTGATATTCTTAGGTCATGAAGACCAGAGGATCTAGGAGATCCACATTTGGATGGTAAGTATCATATGATATGATGTTTCTCATATGAATATGAGATGTATGGTTTATGAAGAACAGTTGTGTTCTCATTATATCTTGTAGATAGAGATCTACTATCATAGATGAGAGATCTATGGCATCTTTGGATTAGGAATCCATTTTTTGTTATATTTTGAGTCTCGGAGACTTGTGGATTTAGGAAATCCACATCTGGTTGGTAAACATCTTGTTACCATGATTTTCATATGGCTATGAAATCTATGGTTGGAAATGATGTAAGAACATATGTGTTCTTCCTATCATAGATATGAGATCTATGATTCTATTGGATATGGAATCCATGTTGATTATGTCTTTGGCATCTCTATCAAGGGTTGATAGAGGGAGATCATTGAGTTGATCTTTGCCTCAAGTCCAAGAGGGAGTGTTAAGATTATGGCCTTGACGGCAAATATAATAGCACCAAACAATACATTTGCATTGTGAAGAGCATATATATCGATATATAAATAATGATATTAAATATGTAATATATTTAATATCTATTGTTTATGGAATTCGATTTATGCATTAGGTTATTTGTTCGGGCCCAAAGTCGGCCTGCTTGGAATACTAATTCAGGTCGGCCCCTTTGTCTATTCCCCTCTTGGATCCTACATATAGGAGATCGATTCTTGAGAGAAGAACACACAAGACATAACATGTCTCTTCTCCCAAGAATCACATAAAGAAATAGGTTTAGCAGCGAAAGAAGCAGGTCAGCAACAAATCAAATAGGATAGCCGCAAGTCCATCTAGGACAGCAGCGAACTCCCTTAAGGCTGTAGTAAATGCCGAAATCTGTGGGACAGCATTAGATGCCATTAAACAGCAGCTAATTCGGCTATTGTAGATAAAGCGAAGTCTTCCATAGAAGGGCATCAACTTTGAATCTCAGTCTTAATTGCAGTATACATAGAAGCGAATTCTGGAGCAGAATTCTGTAGCAAATCTCAAGGCAGATATCAGACTACTTCAAGGCTACTTCATTCACCAAAGAGGGACTAATCTGAAGATCAATTCTAAGATCAATCCGGGTACTATCTTACCTTATTCTTAAAAAATTTCCTTTATCCTATGCTTAGTATTGAAAGATCTTTAGAGGTTGTTTATTCCTAGGTAGAATCTGGAAAATATCAACAGCTCGAACCTGATGTGAGATCGAATAACACTGGAGTCAAGTTGAAGAAAATTCGTAGGTCCCATTGAAGCGTATACTCGACTATAATATTAAGTCTCATTTCATTTAAATAATTCATTGGGCTTCTTGTTATAAAGTTTGGTGAAGAATTATTAGGAAATTGCAGTGGATGAATATGTTGGCGATATGTAGCTTTAGTTCATACGATGGAGGCATCAAATGAACATTTCATATACTCATGCGGTGGAGGCATTGATTGGATAGACCGTTTGAGAAATTGAAGAGTCATTTCTCTTGTGTAACGACGGCCGGTTTGCTTGACAAGACAACCTTTCATTGAAAAGTCGATCTCTTTGAATGGTGGTCAATTTTATTATGCTAGCAGAAGCTTTAGTAGTACACTCTTTTAAGCGATCAGAGGTGCTATGCTCAAATCTCCAGGAGTTTCAATTCTCTTACACTAAATTAAAGTGGTGTTGTGTGATTTTAGCTTTGCCCAAGCAGAAAGAAATCAATTTTGTTTGGGTTTTAGGATGATTGTTTGGAAATTGTCGAGGCCATTATTTGAATTTTAAGATATCTATGGGATAAAAGCTTTGCGGGGCTCTGCAAAGTATTGAAACAATGTTGTATGCATTTATTCTTGCAGTTTTGAGGAATTGGAAAATAGGCGAGATTCTACTTGTGCTTTGATCGGTTTTGAAAAGCTATGAAGATGTGATGAAGCTTTGCGGTTGGAAGAGGGAGAAAGGACGAAATTTCAGACTATTATTGAAGGCGTGCATCCAAAAATGGCCAGACCAGCCACAAGCTTAAACAAGAATGACGCCTCTCCTTGTAAGTGGGTCTTATATACGGGAGGCGATATTTCACATTATGAGTCAATGAAGATTAAAGCCCAAGAGATTATTATCGGACTTTGAGAAGAAAACATTCTTAGTGTCGAAGGTTACCAAGAAGTCAGCATCGGAGGGAATATAGATAATCCCTGCATCAAATGATTGTGTGATAGGATTATTTGTATTTCTGCACTCTTACCTCTTCACACAAGTTCTTGGTTGGGAGTCGATTTCAGCTGGATTCTGTGTATGCAAGTTTTTGTAGGTTGGAAATAGTCTTGGACGAATTGGTTAATGCTTACAGTGCTAGGGGGTGCAATGTTGCTGGAAGCAATTTGGTTTGAGCACAATATGCTGAAAACATTAGCCTGATATAGTGTTGGACTCTTGTTTCAACCTATTTCTTCAGTCTTCACTCTAGTTGGTCTCATCAACTACCTACCACTTGGATAAGGGAAGTTTTCTAGAACTATTCCGTCTAGACAAATTTACAGATAAGTCCTATTAGCAAATCTAATATTGTGATTGCTTGGATTTTTTTTAAATTAAGATATTTTATTTATGTTTGTGGATAGATCTATGACAAGATTATTAATTGATATTTTGCCCGAATATTCTAATAGTAGCTTCCTTCTAGTGTTGGTGTTTTAATATTTATCCCCCAGACTTTCTGATGTTGGTAATTGGAAATTTTATGAACTATTATTAATCTCTCTAAAATGCAAGATGGATTGAGGAGCAAAAGGATGATGGTTTAATTATCTGAAACTGCATAAGTAATTCAAAGGAGGAAGAGCTTAAGACATCCAATGAGGAAGTTAAGCCAGCTGGAGAAATGAACATACATGAAGATTTAGCTTGTAGTCATGGGTCTAAGTTGATGACACAAAACAAGGTTGGGTCAGCCTTGGATGGAGAGTTTGCATCAGCAACAAAATTGAAAAAGATGAAGACACTAAACAACGGAGAACCTATCATTGCAATCAGCTACTTCTAAGAGGAGGAAATAACAATCAGAGGGAGTTAAATTCCGAGAATTCAAGGCATGAGTTGAGAGATTGGGACTTGGTTCTTTCCAAACTACATAGAACTGACATGTGAGACTAGGAATACCATTCTTGAGCATGCCTGCACATGTTTTGAGCATACCTACACATGTTTAGACATTTGTTGGGTGCTATTGAGGGACACTGTAGCGTGAATCTGGAAATGGTTCACAGCTGCACTGAGCTACATAACTCTACGGTGTACCTTCAACCAGCTGTGAGGAGGATTAGTCACTATATTGGTATAACTTCTGAATTTTTGAGCCAGAAGTATTAAGGAAACCTTGGCAAAATCAAGAGAGTCATCACATTGGGTATTTGCATTTTGTTTACTACTATATCAGCTGCTGAAGATGGAAGCCAAGTCTCATCATTGGAGGCACTAAATATTCATCTTGTGTGAGTTCTAGGCAAGAATTTACAGACAGTGGGCTTGTATCTGGATGTGACTGCAATCTATGGGTTCTTTATTTGCATTGGTCCAAGCATGTCCATTATATTGCCTGGTTCGAATGTTCAAATACTCTAAAGCGACTCATCCTTCATATCAGGTTAAAGATTCAAAGTGAGCTTGAGCGGTAGATGGAGAATGCCAAGTTCTTTGTAGAGGATCAGTAAGCTCGTGAAGCAATGCGGCTTAAAAAGCTCCTTGCTTGGTCAAACATTGGAGCCAACTGTAATTTATTGTGATAATCAAAGTTGTGAGAATGCTGCCCTTGCTGAGAGAGTGTCTCAGCATTCAGTTCTTATTATGTGCTAAAATGCATATTTCTCTATGAGAGAAATATGAGGTGAAAGCCCTTGTAATGCATTTTTCTCTGAGACGGAGAAATTTGAGGTGAAAGCCCTTGTAATGTTTCTCTGAGATGGAGAAATTTGAGGTGAAAGCCCTTGTTTGCCTCTGAGACGGAGGTATTGCTCTTTCCACTGATGGGAATAGCCATAGTGGCTGTCATGTTAAGAGACTCCACGACAACATCACGTTGAGTGACTCCGTAATGAGAGCTTGTGTTTTCATTTATTTCAGACATAGGAGTAGCCATGGTGAACATCATGTTGAGTGACTCCGTGATGCTATCACGTTGAGAGACTCCATGATAAATTTTGTTTTTCTCACAAATGGGTGAAGCCATTGTGAGTGTCATGTTGAGAGATTTCATGACTTAAGTATATGGAAAGATATCTCCTTTGCAAAGAGGGAGAGTTGAAGAATGGTAGCTGCAGGAGCTATCTGTGTACTTATGATTGCATCAGTACTATGCTTGTGATCATTTCTATGTGAAGATGATGTCTACACTCTGCTGCATCATCTGTTATCCTTCTTTATGATCAGATATTTTTTAAGACTGCAAAGAGTCTTCATGCTGATCGGTTATCCTTATGAAGAGTCTCACCTCTTTGGTTGGAATCGCTGAAGACTATGAAGAGCCTTCAACGTCAGCAGAAGAAAGGCCATATGCATATGTGGCAGCTGGGCATTAAAGAGTTCGTTCTTGTATGGCTGTTGGTTATCAAACTACCATGCGCATGCGTGACTATTGAAGGGTCTTATTCCTGCATGGATTTTGGAAATCAAAGGGTCTTGCGTAACTGTCGGTTATCAAAGAGTCACCACCTTGCATCTACGTGACTGTTGAGTCACTGCCTAGTAACTAGCAAGACTTCCTGCAACTTGGGCTCTTTGTTGTTCTTAGCGGCATGTTATCTCGTGTTACGATTTTTTTGTGTGCTGGTTGAAAGCATCAGAGCTGTAGCGTATTGTGTTAATGTAATATTGTGAGCAGTGTGTCGGATTTCTTGTACAATCATTGGAAGAGCTATTTGATCATTGTCATATGTATTTGATTCAGATTTTTGTGAGTGATCTGTAGACAATCAGTGTTTGGTTCATCATGAGTTTCTTTTGTAGATGAATATTGTGTGATGTATCATCAGTCTTAGTATGAAGATATTTATCAGTCTATGAGTGAAGTATATCAAAGTCTATATTATTGTAAAGAGGAGAATAGTGTAGTGCTCATTAAGGTGAGAAGTCTAAGTATTTTTGTGTGAATTGTATTCAAACTCATTCATTATTGAATAAAGTGATTTTTCTTGGTGTGGCTGGGTTTTCCCTCGAGGAGGGTTTTCCCGGGGTATCTCTGGTGTTCTTTTTTTTAAGATATCTGCTATTTGTTTTATGCTATTCTGATTCAAAATTTAACAAGATTTATTTCTAGCAACTGATGAGCACTAACGGAGGAATAAGCAAAGAGTACCCACTTCCAAATCCGGAGAAATGGATAGTTAAGGCAGTTGATCCAAAATTCACAAAATCTAAGAAAATCCTTGAAAAACGTCTGAAAGAGGAAAGGGCGTGAAAAAAGTTGAAATTTCACCAAGTATGGGGAAAATCCTTGATCCCATCCCAATCAACGCCCAAAGTGGAAAAGCATGAAAAATGGCTAAGTACAAAGAAATTCCACATGCATGCCTGATTAGCGCCAAAGAAGGGGCATTCCAAGGTGCCAAGGAATTTGTTCAAACTTCAAAAACCCTTCCCCAAGGCAGCACGGATTCTCTATGATCAAGGAATTTTGCCTCGCAAGGAAAATCCTCCACCTTGTCTAATATGTGCCCAAGTGGGAAAAGGCAAGGAACAATAAAAAATGGCTAACTGTTGATCAAAAGGGCATGGAGGAATGCAAAAATGATTAAGTATAAGTGTTAATCAAAAGGATATAGAAGACTGCAAAAATGATTAAGTATAAGAAATTTCCCTCCCCAAGCCTCAAGAGCACCCATGAGCGTTGATTCCAAGGACGCAAGGAATTTCTCAAAAACACAAAATTCCTCCCCCATGCCCAAAGTGCGCCCATGGGGGCTAGTTCTCTATAGGCAAGGAATTCCTCCATCATGCAAAAGTCCTCCTCTATGACTAGAATGCACTCTAGGGCACAAATCCATAGTGTCCACGAATTTTTCAAAAACTTCAAAAGTCTGCCTCCCATGCTCAAGTGCGCTCTAGGGCACTAAATCACAATGATCAAGGAATTTTTCTAAGTGTTAAAATCCCTCCCTATGTCTCATGTGTGCCCAAGGAAGTTGTTCAAAGGGATGGGTATAATTTGCCTAAGTATGGGATCCTTCCTTCTATCTAATGTGCGCTCATGACCAAGAATGAGTAGAAGCGATGAATTTGGTTAAGGGTGGAATTCTCTCATGTGTTAATTGGTGCCCAAGGTTGATATTGCAAAACATTGGAAATATTAAAATTTGCCCCAAGTGTTGAAAAATCAACATCCATGTCTAATGTGTGTCCATGAATTAAAGTGGCATGATGATGAAGTTAAACACCAAAGTAAGTATTTTCTCAAAAACAATAAAAGTAACATGACACATGGCATTTAAGTGAATGATTTTTAGCAACTTGTAAGATGACAATTAAGATTCCCACCTGGAATAGAAACTTGGAAGATATTTTGGAGAAAATTAATGCAATTGCTAAAGTTAACCCATCGCCAACTTAACAAGCTAGTGGGCGAATTTTTTATATAAGAGGTTTCATTTCATTTTCACACACCAAGTTGAAGAATCAAAGACAAAGGGGCGTGAGTTTTGAGAAAGAAGCAAGTTTGTAGTAAAAATCAAGAAGTTTTCTTCTTCAAAGTGTAAAAAGTTATTCCAAGTTCGGAATGAGATGTAGAAATGTTTATATATAATATATATATTACTTTTTGGATGTCATTCTTATGTTATTTATTCTTGCCTTGTAGGAAGAAGGCAGAATCTAGAGGATTAGGCTTGTCAAGACAAACTGTCATCAAGAACAAGCTAAAGGGATTTCTTCCAGAATCGAAAATTGTGCCAAAATGTAAGGAGGTCGTCAACCCAAACTTTGGAGGCCTCAATAGGGACAAGTTCAACAGAAGGATGTTCAACCACAATGAATATTCTCCTACGTTCCTAGCCAAGAAAATAGCCAAAAGCAAAATTGTGGCAGCAATTAGCTTCCTCCCTGCCATCCAATGTCTTAATCTAATTGTAGAATGTACAAAGCATTATAATTCAAAACAGAGGGTGATTAAGGCTCTAGATGGCAAGTTGTTGGCGAATTTCAGTCCGTTGGCAATTGCTGAGGCTTTTAGAATTCCAACTTATCAGTCAATGGTGTACAAAACGAAAGAGAAGGAGATGGCAAGTTGTTGGCGAATTTCACTCCACCGACAATTACTGAGGCTTTTGGAATTCCAACTTATCAGTCAATGGTGTACAAAATGAAAGAGAAGGCACGAAGGGTCTATAATGCTAGAATTGACAGTTGTGTAGAAGTCGTCAACCGCAAGTGGCTGCAGAAGCCTAAGGCTCATCATTTCAAAATGCCCAAGGAGATTGTTTGGCTAGATCTCAAGCGAGATGTAATGTCCCCATTTTTCAGACCTTTGGGATTAGCTTAGTTTGGCGACCCTCGTAAGCTAATCAGGTGATCAGAGGGGGTCAGTTGGCAAAGCCAGTAATTGGATTCCATTCTGGAGGTTTTGGTTGTCAGGTCTGCTCTTCGTTTGGGTCAGATTGGACGACTTACTATTTTTAGTAAGTGGTATTTTGGGTATGGCCTGATTTAGCAGGGTGTCTGCACAGTGTTATCAGATGTTTCAGGATCGTTTATCAGGGATCTCCAGTTCGAGAGACTTACTATTTATAGTAAGTCTAGTTTTGGCAGATGGCTATTTCTGGTAGGGTAGTTTGAGCTCGGGGCTTTGTTGTCAAAAGTTAGTTTGTTTCAGTCAAATAGATTCAGTGGCTTCATATTTTTATTGTCGTTATTAAATTAAATTATTTTAATTTAATAACTTTACGACTTTATAACTTTAATGTTATAAAATGATGTTGTGTTGAAGAAGCTACTTAAGTGAAAAAAGTAAAGTTGAAGCTTTTTCAAAAAGCTTATATATTCAACTCGAAAAAGCACTTTACTTACCTATTGATCATTTGATAAAAATTGTGTTTGAGAAGTGGAGAAGAAAGGCTAGGGTTTGAGGACTGATTCCTTATTTTTGCAATTTGAATCATCACTGATTGATGATGAATTTTGCCACTGAAATTCTGAATATTTAATTATGATTCTATGAATTCGAATTTGATGCTGAAGTATATCAAATTCAAGAGATTTGGACAATTACTGGATTAAAGAGGTTTAATCCATTTTTTGGTTCGATTTAATTGTGTCTATCAATTATTTGGAAGGCTGCTGTATCTTCCAGTCAATTGTGTTTGCATTGTGAAGGCTGAGTTTGTTTCCTAAAAGCTGCGCCACCTTTCCAAGACCTGCGATTCTTGCTTGGAAGGCTGCGATATTTAATTGGGAGGCTGTGTTTCTTTTTTGTGGGGGACGTGTGCACTTGCATTGGCTGCGTCAACTCTCATTGGGACTGCATCATGTTTTGCAGAGGTTGAGATACGTTTTTAAGAGGCTGTGTGGCATGTTAAGGAGCCACGATTTCTACCTTGCTGGCTGCGTCAACTTATATGAAGGTTGTGATTCTTGCTAACAGCTATACCAAATGCCAGGTGCTCATTAATATTGTATATGTTTGGTAATAAATTCGGGCACTTTAATGTTTTCATCTTTCTAAGAGAAATTAAGGTAGAATTTGTTGTTGGACTATTACTTTAAATTTTGAAAAGTTTTCAAAAATCATATATTATCAAAGAGACAAAAAAACAAAACTTGCAAACAATCCAGGAAAAGTTATCTTTCAACATAGAGCAAGGCAGGCTCTTTACACAAGGGTATAGCGACCTGGTGATGTTAATAAGTAGAATCATGGGATGTCCACGGTCTTGCATCTTCAAGCCATGGATGTGGTATTTTATTGAAGAAGGATGCAGAAGGATCCTGAGGAAGAAATTGATCCTGCACTAGAGTTATAGAAATTTCTGAACAAAATTAACAAACTAGCAGAGAAAGGCAACGCAAATAAATTCTTCGAGGTCACTAGGGATGAGTCAAGATCTAGAACTCTACATGTAGCAGTGCTAAAGATTGACAAGGCCAAAGATAAGATTACTCCAGAAGAGTATGATGTGACGACAATCAGCTTAGAGCATGCAACCAAGGCATAGGTGATGGAGGAATTTGATGATTCCAACCAAGCACTAAAGGAACAAATGAAGAAGATGGAGGAAAAATACAAGAAATTGGAAAGTGAGAATAAGGCTTTGTGTGGGTATTTGCAGCATCTAACAAATCCTATTAGACAATAAGATCAGGCGTTTGTTCCCCCAACAGCTCCTCCAAAAGAATCAATAGATGGCATTGAAAGAATGAGGAAAGTCACCCAAGGCATTGAAAGAATGAGGAAAGTCACCCAAGGCATTGAAAAGTGAGTGAAGAACATTCATGATGTTGCATATAAGTTTGTTGAAGATTTGACTCAGATGTATGGGAGAACCCTAGCTATGCTTGGTAGGATACTATGTGCAGATCAAGCATAGGAAGACACGCATATCTACGAGAATGAGACTATCCCACACTTGGAGGCTTCGATGGAGATCCCTAGCCAGGAACAAATGAATGGCGGAGTAATAAGAGAGAATGAAGCATATGATTTCTCCCAATGGTATGGCACAATGGTCATAGGGAAGGAATTGATTGAGAAATCAAATGAAGAGTTAGCTCAATTGAGGAAGATGATCGAGAATATCTAAGAAGGAATCCTCAATGCAGTTGAAGAAATGTTCGCAAAGACGATGATTGATGAAGAAATGATAGCAGATGGCCTAAAGAATAGATTGGAAGAATTCTTTAGCATGAATTCCTTTTCAGAAGAGGAGTTCGAGAATATTTTCGTATTCTCAAACATTATGTACAGGATTCAGGAGTTAACACCAAAATGGAAGAGCTTTGGCAAGTGTGAAAAGGACATAACTGTTATGGAGTTCAAGCACAAGACTGCACCAAGTGTCTGCATGGACGAGCTAGAAATAGTAATGTCTAGATTCTCAACATTTAAAGAAAGGAGAACTTAATCTATTCTGGGCGAACGAGCATTAATGGCTTAGTTGGAATCTTGTCTCATTTTGGGTCGATTTGACCCACTCTCTTGATAGTGGGTGACCCATCCTCCCATTGGTCCATGTAGACCCACCTCTTTATGACAGAGAATCTCTCCCTAGCCAAACCCTAATTAGGGCTAAGGTGGCAAAATCTAGGCTCTTGATTCCATTTTGATCTAGGTCATTCATTGTAATTTGAAACCTATAAAAGGGGTTCACCCCCTCATTTGTAACAAAGTGAAATTTGGGAAATCATTATTATAAGCTACCAGAATAAAAGAGTAACTCATTGGAGTTTGGTGATTACTTGCATTGTTTTGAGAATTTGCATGGTTTCTTGTTCCGCAATAGATTAGATTTGCTTTCAAGTTGTTAGATGAATGATATTGATAATATTGTTATGGTGAAATCGTTTGCTCATACCTTTTGCAATTTGATGATTTCTATGCACAATGTAAAGTTGGTCTAAGTCTTTTATGTGGATGCTTAACTTCGGTCATTGAATGTACATTGTTCTTAAGATGGTATTCATTTGTGATATGAAAATTCCTTACACAACCTTTGAAGATTGCACCTCCTTTGTGTAGTTGATTCGTCGAAGCAAAAAGTGGTAGATCTCACCTAAGGAATTGTTATCTTTCAAGTTCTTAGGATTAGAATAGGATCTCTCAACCCTTACCCTCTTTACTTTCAATACATTTTGTGGAAACATCTTAAAGTACTCTTCGTTGCCAAATCATTCGAATAACTCCCAAAGCCAGAATTATCAAAGTCGTCTTGAAAGAAATTATGTAAGTCCCCTTCGATTACCAACATACATCAAGCCAAAAGAGCTCATATCCATCATTAAGTAGCATGTTCATAGTAGGAACCTTGGACTCACCACCCCTATAATATTCACAATCATAGTATACGAGAGGTCTTTGTTCAAGAGAGCATATAGTGTCTATTGGCACTTTATTTTGTGTTGGTGTAGTCATAAAACACCCATCAACAAGTATTTTTCCAATCACCTTGATGGGCTCTCAATCCTACCCCCAACAAAACCATTGCTACAATTGGTGTCATTCCTCCACACTGTTGTGGATGGACACACTCCATAAACCACAATGACTTCTTCGAACCAAACTCCAGTCACAAGACCTTGAAAATTGAACCAATGTCAATGTTGGAGCTATATCTATATGCTTTGACCACATACATTCCTCCCCCAAAATTAAATCAATAATCTGCCAAAACAAAGGGTAGTCAATTTTAAAAAACCCCTTCAAGCACTTTTTCATAATCCATCCCTTGAAATACAATTGTTGTTTCGAGGTTACGAGCGAAAAGTTTGCCTCTATGGTTACTGTGACACGTCTTGTTGTGTTGCAAACACACATGCAGCATTGCAAATGGGGACCCCCTCTTTTTCTCGCTTAGTGGCTTGGTGTTATCTCAGTCTATAGTAGGTCTTTGTTAGTTTTGGTTTGGCTTGGGAATAGCTTGAGTCCCTTAGTCTCCTAGGCATTTGAGAAATCTTGTCAAGACCAGGTTTGATTTGATCAAGTTTAGAGGAATTCATCAGGTCAAGAAAGTTGAGTTTAAATGATTTATCAAAACCATATTGGTCATCATCTTTTATAGTTCAAGGTAAGCTAAGTTTAGAAGTTTCCTTCTAGGGGTCATTTTCCCACCTTTTGGAAGATAACTAAAACCAACAGTTGAATGATGAAGTTTGTTTCAAGGTGTGAAAGTGGAATCTTCCTGGTGCAAGGGCACCCCTAGAATGTCAAGAACCTCTTGAAGGTTCATGGATCACCATATGATGTAATAAGGTCCTAAGGACCATTTGGGAAACTTTGGGAATCAATTGGACCCATTTGTAAAACCATTGACTTGATAGGCATTTATAAGCCCTCATGGTCAAATCTGGTCAACGGGTTAATCAGAGGTCTAGGAAAGGGTAGAATAGCATTGGTATGTTGTTTTGGACCACTTTTGGTCATTAGATTGAGTTCATGTTATAGGGAAGGCAAGGTTGCAAGAGTATGTCAAAAGTTGTCAATGTTGTCAGACAACATTGGCAACAAAGGTGCAATTTTTGTATTTCGGTCCCAACGGTCATATAAGTTCAAATGACAGTTGGGAACCGTTTGGGGGGTTGTAAGAACTCAATATATGCCTTTTGTGGTCGAAGGCAAGAGGTTGTTGAAGAATTCACAAGTTGGAGCAATAAAAACTATTCATTTTCCTAGTTTTTTTGCTATTTCTCTGAATTCTACGGCTCTGTATGGATTGGTGGAGGCAAATGCAATACATGAGTAGTTAGAGGAATGTCTTAGCTTACATGTGCAAGTGGTTTGAAGTAGAGATCATCTTCCCATCAAAAGTTATAGGCATTTTCCTGAGGCAGACTGTGAAACCCTCAAGTACGTAGGGTTTGGAATTGAAATGTGAATAACTCCACTTTCCACCATAGGAAAATTACGGCCCTTGGCGGAAAGTGAGGCCCTTGGATGTATTACAAGATTCAATTGGTCCTAGACTAGGAGGTGAAGGGGATTGGGAGTATGGTGAAGCCCTAATCAGGCATCTCAATGTGACTGGTTAGCTCATTACTGCAAATGAGTGTTGCAGAAGGGTTGGAGAGTGGATTAGTCGAGGGTTGATGGTGGATTTGGTGATTTGGCATAGGTACAAAGATGTTCCAATGGTTGACAGGGTTGGGACAATCCATTTGAGAGGAGTTTCTTTGGAAATCAGACCAATTAGGCCTATTCGACCTAGGCAAACAGTCATAAACAAGGTTCTTGGTTTATGTGATCAAGAACCCATCTTGACAAATGTTATCAAGGGCCCAAAAGGGTATCTTAAACTGCAATTTGTTCCTTGGGTTGTTTGGGAGAATTCAAAGTTGTGGGGCTAAAATCGGAAAAGGAGACCTAATTGGGAATTAGGCCTAATTGGTACAAATACACCCTAGATAGTTGGATAGAATCATTGGGGTGGTGAAATTGAATCAGTTCATTGTTCCTTTGCCAAAATAAGATGTTAGGAGGATTTAACTCATTCTCTTGAAGGAGTGGAAGTATACACCTCAATCACCTAGGATTGGGTTTACTAGACAAGGTGCTTGTTTGGAAGGGTCATGGAAGGAAGGATGTTCCTTGAACTAGGGGGTGGTCTCGATTGAATAGTGACTTGATAGGTAAGGCTTCTAGGAGTCTTTGAGTCTACAAATGGCTCTTGGAGACAGGATGTGAAGTTACTCACAAGGTAAGGGGATAATTGGGTTAAGTTGGGAAGTGATCAAAGTAATGTGATTGGTAGTAGTAAAGGGTAACCTTTGTTTCTTTGGGCCACTCTGCATCATAGTGGTATCAGAGTAGGGATTAGATCGCTTGGGTGTTGTGATCTTGGTGTATGTCAGCGGAAGGGGTAGAGGAAGAGGCTAATATCATGCCTCCTAAAAACATGTCTCAAGATGCAGTCAAAAAGCTATTTGAGGAAACATTTGAAGCCAAGTTTGGGGAGATGAAGAAGGCTAAAGGCAAGGAAAGGAGGGTGAGTGTGAATCTGATGAGGAATGGGAGGAAAGGGAGGAGGATACCCCAAAGCAGGTAGTGGAATTGTCTACAGATCAAAAAGCATTCGTGGATGCCTTGAAGTCTATTGGTAGAGACAACACATACAGTTTACCCATGTTTGGAGGGAGTATGGATGCAAAAGAAGTAATAGATTGGGTGGAGGCTTTGAACAATTACTTTGAGTGTAGGGAGGTCCCTGAGGATAAGAGGGTCAAAATAGCAAAGGCCAAGTTGAAAGGTTTTGCACTCTCATGGTGGAACTTCATACAGGGGGAAAGGGATAAGGAGGGGAAGAATATGATATCATCATGGGAAAAGATGAGGGCTAGGATAAAGGCACAAATTCTACCACCAAGTTATGAGATGCAAATGTACAAGAAGTTACAAAATTTGAGGCAAAGGGATCTCAATGTGAATGCCTATACAAAGGAGTTTCATAACCTAAGTCTTAGATCCAAAAGACATGAGGAGGAACCAGAGAAGGTAGCTAGGTACCTAAATGGACTAAGGATGAATACTCAGGATGAGATCAGTATTTTGGCCTCGGACACTGTGAACAAGTGGTATTCAGTTGGCTCTAAGGGTAGAAGATAAATTGAAGAGGAAGAGTGATCAGAACAATAGGGGGAGAGGGGGAAGAAATTTCAGAGGAAGAGGGGGTTTTGGTGGTAGAAACCAACCACAAAAGTCACAAGGAGAAACCAATCAGGGAGATCAACCTAGGAGTTCTAATTTCAGAGGCAACTTTAGGGGAAGAAGACCTAATGATAGCAGCAGGATTGGAGGATTAGGAAGGGGTAATGTTATATTCTATGGAAGGTGCTTTAATTGTGGTCAAGAGGGACACTCTGACAAGAGGTGCCTTGAGACAAATCAGACCAATAGTCAAGGGGGAAGGAGAACACACCTAGTCCAGGAGGATGATTCTCAAAGTGTACATTCATTGTCAAGGCCTGCAGATCCACAGCATGGGGAAAGCCTCATGATGAGGAGAACCTTGTTGAAAGGACCTACTCCTAAAGAACCGCCACAAAGGAAGAACCTATTCAGGACCACATGCAAATCAGGAGGAAAGGTATGCAAAGTAATTATAGATTCCGATTCTACTGACAATTTAGTGTCCACAGAGATGGTTGAGAAGCTGAAGTTGAAAAGGATTTCTCACCCTTTTCCCTCTAAGGTTTCTTGGTTGACAAAAGGGCAACAAAGTATTGTGGATAAGAAAGCTTGGGTAGATTTTCAAATAGGGGAGTATAAGGATAGATTACTATGTGACATTGTGA
Source organism: Chamaecyparis obtusa (assembly GCA_027943335.1). Classification (NCBI taxonomy): domain Eukaryota; kingdom Viridiplantae; phylum Streptophyta; class Pinopsida; order Cupressales; family Cupressaceae; genus Chamaecyparis; species Chamaecyparis obtusa. Next base: position 1,941,971 of record BSBK01004543.1, on the reverse strand, counting down.
ATATGGATGCTTGTCACCTATTGCTTGATCGCCCATGGCAGTATAATGTGAATGCTCGGCATGATGGCAAAAGGAACATTTACAAGATAACAAAAGGAGAGGTGAACTACACTATGAAACCTCTACCTGATGTGACAAAAGAAAAACAAGAACCGGGTATCATGTTGATAGGGGAGAAGGAAATGTTGCAAGCCTTGAAGGAAGAGAGCATTGGTTTTTCTTTGATAGTGAAGCCTAGGGATGCATCAGATCAGACCAAGGATAAAGAGAAGGATTTGCCACCAAAAGTGGAAGAATTGCTAAGTATGAGGGAGTAGTGAGGGAGGAGATACCTAACTCTCTGCCACCAATCATGACAGTCCCAACCGGTGCTGAGAGGGGAGGGGTGAATCAGCACCTATAAAACTTTAAAACAAATATGTAGTATACTACAACTGTAAGCAAAACAAATTCTAGCATAAGAATAGCAACAAACAATCAACCACAAAGCAACACCATATTTATCATGTGGAAATCCAAATCGGGTGAAAACCACGGTGTGAAGAAACCTCACAAATTCTGCACTCTTCTGAAGTGCACCCTGTTAGGAGCCTTCCCTGTTAAAGGATTACAACGCACTGTTAGATGCGACCTGGTTAAGGAATTTGATACAATAAGGGCTATTAGTGCCTGCCTGGTTAGAGGACTTAGAACACCTAAATAGATGTCACCTGATTAAGGGATTTAGTACAAGGGACCTGTTAATGTCCACCCAATATACTGGGATTTAACTATTGTAATTGTTAGAGAACAATAGAAGGATTGACCTTTTAGAAATGGCTTTGCATAGCCTAATAAGATCTCTGTTATACTCAACTGAGAAACATCACCGGTCGCTGCAGGTATGTTCTCCTTGTCTGTTGTGCTTCTCTGCACACTCTTCTCTCTTCACCTTTCTCTTTACCCTATCTTCATCAACGTATAGGTTCACTCTTTACTTTGGCAGAATGAGGGCAAACTGTATTCTCACCAGACAACAGAATATATAGACTTCTTGCCCTAATTGCTTTTCTCATGCATGACCTGTTTAAAGATCATCTTCGGATCCATCACCCAGTAGAGTATTAGTTCACTGAGGAAACATCCAATGCATGCTCTGCTTTATCTGCTTTTATGAAAGAAAGCAACAGATGCGTGTCAAAAAGCTTTCCTTCATAAGAGATATCTCCATGATTTAATGCCAAAAATCTCAGCATTAACACCTGCAATCGCGCCTCATATTGGTCGTCTTGACAGCTCAGAGACTACATGAATCAGCGCATTAACTCTTGGTCAAAGAGTTAGAAAACTGTTTGTTGACTAAGACTTCCCCAATTCATCTATTATGACGAAGTCTTCACTTGACAAGTAAAGGAACTGAAGTTGTGTGCAGGTAAGAGCATTGACCTGTCACCTTTCCTACCTTTGTCTATACCGGTTGCATCCTTTCCTCGGTTGAGTAGTCGATACTGGTTGTATCCTTTCCTCGGTTGCCGATTGCATCTTGCTTAGTGACCGGTTGCTCTTGATGAGCAGATATAGTCTCTTCTTTCTTGCATAGTGTCACCGGTTGCCAAACCAGTCTCTCCTCGCACTTGTTGTTGTCAGTTGTATCTATCTTGCTTTACAAATCCAACACTGGTGTCCTCAGTCACAAATGTCAACACCTCTTTTGCCAATCAATGACAATACCTCTATTGCCATGTACCGGTTGCAAGCTTACCGGTTACCATCCCTTAATGCCAACAAATCAGAGATGTTAGTCACCATATTGATTTCATCCCTGGAGCCACCCTACCAAACAAGGCAGCCTACAAAATGACCCCATCATAGAATGACGAAATTGCCAAGTAGATCCAGGAGTTATTGGATAAGGGACTCATCAGGAACAGTCTTAGTCCATGTGTGTAATGTCCCCACTTTAGCAGTTTACCAAGCGTGTGTGTGTTAGCCTTGTTCTACATGGTCCCGAGGGCTAACGAAGGGTTTAAGGGGATCCTGGAGTGTTTTGGCCTAGTCATTTCCAGTTTGGGCCAAAATGAAGTTGATTTACTCAGTTTCAGGCATACTTACTATTTTTAGTAAGTCAACAGGACACAGTGGAGGCCAGTTTTGGTGATTGGATTTGATACTCTTCGGTGAGAGCTTTCCGACGAGCTATCACTTGCATTATTCGGAGTCCGATTGCTAATACTTTTTAATGCCTGAAGTTTTATTAAAGTAACATTTAATTTAATTGTAAAGTATTAAAGTGTTACTTTAATATTTATTTTATGGGGATGTGTACCCAAGGGAGACATAAGGGGATATTTTAATATATGTTTTATATTGCTCATCTTTTATCCCACATTGCCCATGAGAGTTGAACCGACCCTTGGAAATAGAATAAAAGGAAGCGTTTGTGGCTTCATTAGAGAGGTTGAATATGAGAATAAATTGGTGTGTGAGTTCCAGATCCGTTCTTGGCATTTGAGGACGTTTATCCTCTCTTGTGACATTCTAGACGTCATTCCCTTGGGGTTTGGCCTTTGGAATCCATTGTTATCAGTTTCATTATCAGGCAGTTTAGTTGCATTTCCAGCTACAGGCAGATTTGGTATTTTGCTCATATCTTCTTCACTACTTGTCCAATGCTTAAGCCGCTTTGAGGGAATGATTTTATGAAGGTAGTGGAATGATTGAAGGACAAAGTACTGTAGCGGCACTGTTCATGCGGCACTATTCACGTGGCACTATTCATGCGGCACTATTCACGTGACACTATTCACACGGCACTATTCACGTGGTACTATTCACGTCACTGTAGCAACAAGTTCGAAAGCATGGGCTGGAGTATTATTTCATTAATGCTGGAGTAATTAGTGAGTTGATAAATCTGCCATGTATTTGGCTTTATTAATTCTTAAAATAACATTTTATCGGCAGCAGTTCATTGTCCACTTTGCATATTATTGTAGTTTATTTCTTGTTTATGTTGTATGATTCTTATTCCATGCACAAAACACAACAAACAAATAAATGTTTGATTTCTAGTGTTATAAGGGGTTTAAAACATTAAATGGAGAAATAAGAAGTTGAATGCAAACTGTTTGACATAATTCCTTTCAGCAGTGGGTTTAGTTTTTTGGGGCATTCAGGGGTGCCCATTACAATGTGTTGTACCCACTATCCTTGCACCTAAGAAGGGAGGTAAATGGAGGCTTTGTACGGACTCAAGGGCCATCAACAAAATTACAATCAGGTACAAATTTCATATGCCTAAATAGAAGACTTGATGGATTATTTGGGAGGGGCTTGTTATTTTTCTAAAATAGATTTAAAGAGTGGGTACCACCAAATAAGGATTAGAGAGGGAAATGAGGAAAACAGCCTTCAAAACATATTAAGGGTTGTATGAGTGGATGGTTATGCCATTTGGCTTGAGTAATGCCCCTAGCACTTTCATGAGACTAATGAATGAAGTGCTAAAGCCATTTATAGGGAAGTTTGTTGTGGTGTATTTAGATGATATCCTTATTTTCAGTAAAACCGAGGAACACTTAAAACATTTGGAATTGGTATTGAGGAAGTTACATGAGGAAAAGTTGCTCATTAATTTGGAAAAGTGTGAGTTCTTGAAGCAAGAATTGGTCTATTTGGGGTTTGTGATTTCAAAGGGGAGCCTTAAGATGGATCCAGCCAAGGTGGAAGCCATTTTGAGTTGGCCCACTCCTAGGAGCATGGGGGAGGTTAGGAGTTTTCATGGCTTGTCTACCTTTTACAGGAAATTTATTAGGAACTTCAGTCAAGTGTGTGCTCCTATGTTGGACACCATAAAGGGAGGGCAGAGATGCAATTTTGTTTGGACAGAGGCTGCAGACAAGGCTTTTGAATCCCTAAAGGTAAAAGTGGCTCAACAACTTGTTCTTATTTTCCCCGATTTCAATAAACTATTTACTATTGAATGTGATGCCAGTAATAGGGGCAGTGTTAAGTCAAAAGAGGAGGCCTATGGCTTTCCTTAGTGAAAGGCTCAACGAGGCCAAAAGGAGTTATTCATCATATGACTTAGAATGCTTTAGTGCAAGCCCTCAAGAAATGGAGGCATTACCTACTTCCCAAAGAATTTATTGTCTATGCTAATAATCAGGCCTTGAGTTTCCTTAATAGTCAGGATAAGTTGAGTCACAGGCACACGAAATGGGTGGAATCTATTCAGGCATATACCTTCACAATCCAGCACAAGAAGGGGGTGAGTAACAAGGTGGTAGAAGCCTTAAGCAAGAGGCTAATGACAGTCCAAGAGATCCAATTGCAGAGTGTAGGGGTGGAATCCTTCAAGTCCATGTATGAAGGGGATGAGGACTTCCATGACATCTACAAGGAATGTACTGAGTTGTCTAATTCATGCAATGTTGAATATTCTGAATATTTGGTCTAGGAGGGTTTGTTGTTCAAAGGCAGTCAACTATGTGTTCCAAGGTGTTCAATGAGGGAGAACATCATCAAGGAGAAACATTGTGGGAGTTTGAGCAGCCATTTTGGTCTGGATAAAACTTTAGAACAGGTGAGGAGGTATTATTTTTGGCCCAAGATGCAGACAAATATTAGAAGGTATGTGGGGACTTGTGTGGTTTGTCAAAGGGCTAAGGGGACAACCACTAATGCAGGGATATATCAACCATTGTCAATTCCTACGAAACCTTGGGATAGTATAAGCATGGATTTTGTGATGGGACTTCCAAGGACACAAAAGGGTTTTGATAGTGTTTTTTCTGTAGTGGACAAGTTCAATAAGATGGCTCATTTCTTGCCATGCAAAAGTATTAATGATGCATCTCATATAGCAAATATCTTCTTTAGAGAAGTGGTGCGGATCCATGGACTTCCTTCTAGCATTATATCAGATAGAGATGTGAAGTTTGTGGGTCATTTCGGAGGACGCTATGGAGGAAATTGGGAACTAATTTGGCTTTCAGTTCTGCCTATCACCCACAACCAGATGGGCAGACTGAAGTGGTTAACAGATCACTTGGGAATCAATTAAGGTGCTTGACAAAACAACACACTCAAACTTGGGATGTTGTCCTTCCACAGGCAGAATTGGCCTATAATGACGCAATCAATAGGAGTACGGGCAAGAGTCCTTTCCAAATTGTATATGGGAAGGATCCAAGGGGAATCATGGAGCTTAGGGAGTTGCATCATGAACAAAAGATCAGTGCACAAGGAGAGAGTTTTGCAGCATCCATTAAGGAGGTACATGATAAGGTAAGGGAGACAATACAACAAAATGCCATCAGATATAAGGAATAGGCAAATAAGAGCAGGAGAGATGTGCAATACAAAGTGGGGGATCTGGTATGGGCACACTTGAAGAGGGAGAGGTTTCCTTAAGGGAGATACACAAAAATCATGATGAAAAAGATAGGACCTTGTAGAATTATTAAAAAGTTTGCACCCAATGCCTATGAGATTGAAATACCACCTGACATATGTATTTCTCCAATTTTTAATGTATCTGACCTTATGCCATTTAAAGGTGATGTAACTGCAGGTATACAAACAGATTAGGGAGCAGTAGAGGATGAGGAGTGGGTGCAGGACGTTCCTCCTAGCCAACATGTGGAATTGGAGTGCATATTGGACACTAAAGTTGTCAACAAGATTAGAAGGAATGAATACAAATAGTACCTAGTGAAATGGAAGGGTTTACCTACATCTGAAGCAATTTGGATGGATGAGCAGCACAATCAAAGCCATGGCACTACTTTGCAAGACCTCATCTCAAGGGGAGCTTGAGATCTTTCTACCCGGAAGTATGGTGCAGGGGCACCCCTAGAATATCAAGAACCTCTTGAGGGTTCATGGATCACCATATGATGTAATAAGGTCCTAAGGACCATTTGGGAAACTTCGGGAATCAATTGGACCAATTTGTAAGACCATTGACCTGATAGGCATTTATAAGCCCTCATGGTCAAATCTGGTCAACAGGTCATCAGAGGTCTAGGAAAGGGTAGAATAGAGTTTGTATGTTGTTTTGGACCACTTTTGGTCATTAGATTGAGTTCATGTTATAGGGAAGGCAAGGTTGCAAGAGTATGTCAAAAGTTGTCAATGTTGTCATGACAACATTGGCAACAATGGTGCAATTTTTGTATTTCGGTCCCATCAGACATATAAGTTCAAATGACAGTTGGGAACCGTTAGGGGGGTTGTAAGAACTCAATATATGCCTTTTGTGGTCGAAGGCAAGAGGTTGTTGAAGAATTCGCAAGTTGGAGCAATAAACACTTCATTTTCTTGGTTTTTTCGTTGTTTCTCTGAACTATATGGCTCTGTACGGATTGGTGGAGGCAAATGCAATACATGAGTAGTTAGAGGAATGTCTTAGCTTTCATATGCAAGTGGTTTGAAGTAGAGATCATCTTCCCATCAAAAGTTATAAGCATTTTCCTTAGGCAAACTGTGAAACCCTCAAGTACCTCGGGTTTGGAATTGAAATGTGAATAACTCCACTTTTCACAATAGGAAAATTATGGCCCTTGGTGGAAAGTGAGGCCCCTGGATGTATTACAAGATTCAATTGGTCCTAGACCAAGAGGTGAAGGGGATTGGGAGCATGGAAAAGCCCTAACCAGGCATCTCAATGTGACTAGTTAGCTTATTAGTGCAAATGAGTGTTGCAGAAGGGTTGGAGAGTTGGTTAGTCGAGGGTTGATGGTGGATTTGGTGATTTGGCATAGGTACAAAGATGTTCCAATGGTTGAGAGGGTTGGGACAATCCATTTGAGAGGAGTTGCTTTGGAAATCAGACCAATTAGGCCTATTGGACCTAGGCGAACAGTCATAAACAAGGTGCTTGGTTGATGTGATCAGGAACCCATCTTGACACATATTATCAAGTGCCCAAAAGGGTATCTTAAACTGCAATTTGTTCTTTGGGTTGTTTGGGAGAATTCAATGTTGTGGGGCTAAAATCGGAAAAGGGGACCTAATTGGGAATTAGACCTAATTGGTACAAATATGCCCTAGATAGTCGGATAGAATCATTGGGGTGGTGGAGTTGAATCGGTTCATTGTTCCTATGCCAAAATAAGTTGTTAGGAGGATCTAACTCATTCTCCTGAAGGAGAGGAGGGATACACCTTAGTCACCTAGGATTGGGTATACTAGACAAGGTGCTTGTTTGGAAGGGTCGTGGAAGGAAGGATGTTCCTTGAACTAGGGGTGGTCTCAATTGAATAGTGACTTGATAGGTAGGGCTTATAGGAGTCTTTGAGTTTGCAAGTGGCTCTTCGAGACAGGATGTGAAGTTACTCACAAGGTAAGGGGATAATTGGGTAAGTTGGGAAGTGATCAAAGTAAGGTGATTGGTAGTAGTAAAGGGTAACCTTTGTTTCTTTGGGCCACTCTGCATCACTTCCTTGTCATGGTCAATTTTCCACTATTGAGGAAAATTCATAAGAAAAGGTGAAAAAAGAGTGGAATTTCCTTGCCAACTATGAATTTCCACCCTTTGACAAGTTGGAAATCAAAAACCCCTTGAATTTCCACTCGAAGAGGTTAAATGTTGATGAAATATGAAAGAAATGTGAAATCTTCCTTGTCAAGGTCGTTTTCTACCCTATGAAATTGAGAGAAAAATCAAGTGAAAATTTTATAAAAAAAAAAGAGTTGAAAGTGAATTTCCTTGTTGAAAGTGAATTTCCTTCACAAGAGATATCTTCATGTTTTAATGCCACAAACTTCAACATTAAAACCTTCAATCGCGTCTTGTACCGATCATCTTGATAACTCAAAGTCTATCGGATTTTGTGCACCAAATCCCGATCAAAGAGTCAGACAACTGTTTGTCGACTATGACTTTCCCCGGTTCATCAGTCGTGATGAAATCTTCACTTGATCGGTTAATATCCTTAGGTTGTGCATAGGTAAGAACTTTAACCTCTCACCAACCCTTCCACTGGTTGTACCAGTTGCATCCTTTCCTTGGTTCCTATTACCGGTTACCGGTTGCATCATCCTTGGTGACCGGTTGTTCTAATGATCAGTTAGAGCATTATTAGTAACAGATATAGTCTCTTCTTACTTACTCAGTGTCACCGGCTCCCAAACCAGTCTCTCCTCGCACTTATTGTCACTTATTGTTGTCAGTTGTGCCTGTCCTTGCTTCATAGTTTGAACACTGGTAACCTTAGTCATAAATGACAACACCTCTTTGCCAATCAATGACAATACCTCTTTTTCCATGTACCGGTACAATCTTACCGGTTAATGCCAAAAACCTCCCCCTTTGGCATTGATGGCAAAACCATAACAAATCATGACACTGCCAGATCTCTACCTCTACCGGTCATACTCTCCCCCTTTGACAATAATCCCAAAGGCTAGTCAGAAAGACTACCTTAATGAAATCTCCTCCCCCTACGAGCAGCAGTCTTATTCATCAATCCAATTAAGATGAAGTTGATTCCTCTGTTGAAGCATATTGAATTGATGAACATCTTTGCCTATTTACTGGGGATCAGGAAGGGGTATCACCCCTAATTTACCTCTGAGATACTCAAATGTACTCTTTGGTAATGGCTTTGTGAATATGTCAGCAACCTGTTCTTTTGTGGGAACATATTCCAATCTTACTTCTTTATTTTGCACCTGCTCTCTCAAATAGTGATACTTTATAGCAATCTACTTTGTTTTGGAGTGCATGACAAGATTCTTAGATATGTTTATTGCACTTGTACTGTCACAGTAAATTGCAATCGGTTCAGGTTATCTGTTCTTGAATTCCTTCCAATATTTGTTTGATCTAGATCACCTGTGTGCAATTGACTGCCACAGCAACATACTCAGCTTCTGTTGTGGACTGTGAAATGCAGTTCTGCTTCTTGCTAGTCCATGACACAATCCTTTCTCCAAGAAAGAATGCACCTCCACTTGTGCTCTTTCTGTCATCAATATTACCAGCCCAATCTGCGTCAGTGAACACTTTTATTTGGAAGCCTCCCTTGTGAGGAAATGATAGGCCATACTCCTCAGTGCCCTTCAGGTATCTAAAGATCCTCTTTACTGCTATTAAGTGTCTCTTTGGGATTCGCAAAGAATTCTGCTACAATGCCTACTGCATGTGCTATGTCTAGTCTGCTATGCACTGCATATTGTAATTTTCCAATCATAGACCGATACAATGTCTCATTTACTTTTTTTGCATCATCTTCCTTTGATAACTTGAGGTTGGTTATCATTAGTGTACCAACTGGTCTGGATTCTTCCAGCTCAAAAGATTTAAGAATTTCTTTGACATACTTGGACTAAGAAATAAAAATACTTTCTTTGAGTTGATGTACTTGTAGTCCAATGAAGAATTTTATGGCTCCAATCATGGACATTTCAAACTCTTTCTTCATCTCCTCAGCAAAGACTTTGCTCATCTTGTCATCTCCTCCAAAGATGATGTCATCCACAAAAATTTTAGCAATCAGGTTACCTTCTTTTCCAATCTTGAGATACATATTGTTGTTATCTCCTGTTTTTGTGAATCCTATTGTCAGGAGGTAAGAATACAATCTTTCATACCAAGCCCTTGGGGCTTGTTTTAGCACATAAAGAGCCTTTTTCAATTTACAGACCATACCACTCTTCTCTGTGGATGAGAAGACTTCCGATTGTTCTATGTAAACTTCCTCCTCCAGTATACCATTCAGGAATGTAGATTTTACATCCATCTGGTATACTTTGAACCTTTTATGAGCAGCATAAGCAAGTAGGATTCTCACTCCTTCCAGTCTGGCCATAGGAGCAAAAGTTTCACCATAATCTAGTCCTGCCTCCTGTGCGTAACCTTTGTAGACTAACCTTGCTTTGTTCCTTGTCACTTTTCCATCTTCATTCAATTTGTTTCTGTAGACCCACTTGGTCCCAATGACATTCTTGTCATGTGGTCTTGGTACAAGAATCCATGTATCATTCTTCTCAATTTTCTCAATCTCTTCTTCCATGACCTTGACCCAGTTTTCATCTTCCAGAGCCTCCCAGGTGGTTTTTGGCTCTATGCTGGAAAGTAAACAAATACTTTCTCTAGCCTTTCTTCTGGTCAGAATATTAGCATGTTTGTCACCTATAATGTTATCAGTGGAATGATATGTGACATACCTTGGCAAAACCGGTCGGTGTTCCCAGCATGGTCATGAACAATTTCCTGTCCATCATCTAGAGTTGGTCTTATGTTTTCAGGTACATCGGGTACATCATCCTGCTCCAAGGGTCAGATTACCTGCTCTTCTCCTTCATCAGCAACACTTATTTCATTGAATTCCAGATGATTTTTAGCATTATGATCCTAATGAATGTCATACTCATTATGACTGATTTTACTTCTCGGTTCTGAATATTCATCAATCTTCACATTGATACTTTCTACTATTTTTCCTATCCTCTTATTCAGACACCGGTAGGCTTTACTCTTGGTAGAATAACCCAGAAATATGCCTTCATCACTCTTTGGCTCAAACTTGCTAGAATACATACTTTTAATGTAACATTTACTACCAAAAATTCTGAAGTAGCCTACACTGGGAGTGCGACCGAGCCATAATTCATTAGGAGTCTTACCGGTTCCTTTCTTGACTTGAACTCGGTTCAGTGTATAAACAGCAATGCTGATAGCTTCTCTCCAAAAATGATGGGGGAGATCCTTCTGAATCATTAGGGTTCTCGCACAGTCAATCAAAGTCCCATTCCTTCTTTCAGCGATTTCATTTTGTTGCGGGGTTCTTGGTGCAGACAACTCCCCTTTTATTCCATGTTCCTCACAGTAGTGAGTGAACTCTTGAGAAGTGTATTCACCTCCTCTATCTGATCTCAGACACTTCAGGCTTTTACCGGTCTCCTTCCCTACTCGTGCCTTGTAGATTTTGAACATGTGAAAGGCCTCTGATTTCTCTCTAAGAAAAAGTGTCCACATCATTCTTGAGAAATCATCTACAAAAAACATGAAGTACCTAACTCCATAGTAGCTCTTTGTTCTCATAGGTCCAAATAGATCTGTGTGTACAAGATCCAGGACATTTTTAGCAAAAAAATATTTACTACCGAAACCTATTCCTGTCAGTTTTCTTAACTAACAATCCTTACAAATACCCCTTTCAGATTTTGTAATCTCAGGAAGTCCTCTGACTGATTCTTCTTGCTCACCTTGACAATGCTGTCAAAGTTTATGTGGCAGAGCCTCTTATGCCACAGCTAACTATTGTCCTCTTTGGTTACAAGACAGATTTTGTTTGTTTCTCCTTTGACTGATGCTATGAGGCAAGCTCATTCCATTGAGTCCAGATAGAACAGGTTCCATTTACTCTGTCTACCGGTAGCAACATGAGCTCCTGATTGGTTCTTGACAACACAAGAACCTTGCCTGAATTCCAACAAATATCCCTTGTAGTTTAGTTGAGCAACACTCATCAGATTGTACTTGAGTCCTACCCAATACACATCTTCACATACAGCATCATTGCTAAGTGCAATCGAACCTTTACCTTTGATAGCACAAGGAGCATTATTACCAAAGGTTACCAATCCACCATCATTGAGCTTTAGGCTAATGAACTTGTTCTTATTACCAATCATGTGGTGAGTGCATCCACTGTCAATGATCCAGTCATCATGCTGATGAGATCTTGAGATAAGTGTCATTTCACTTATCACTTCGTTTTCTTCTTTTATTGCAACAAAGGCAATTTCTTGATCTTCAGAGTCTTCAGATTCATTGTCTGTGACTCCTTCTGCAAGGTAGCATTCCTTCTTTGCTTTGCTCTTGAATCGGTTGTTCTTCTCTTTATTTTCATTGTCTGGACATCTTGTAGCAATGTGTCCTATCTTATTGCAAGAGAAACATTTTAGTGGAAGTTTACCTTTGTACTTCCCTTTTCCTCTTGGAAATCTCCTAGCGATGAGTGCTTCAAACTCATCTTGCTCCATCTCTTCAGAGAGCAGATTCTCGACAAAACTTCCAGTCTTTCCGGCAGAGCTATTACCGGTTTCTCTTCCTTTCTTGGTGGAAGAGGTATTGACAGAAGATTTAAAACCAGCTTCTTGTATGGGTAAGCTGTTATCAAAATTGTTCAATTCAAATGCAGTCAACTTACCGATTAGGGAGTCAAGAGTGACTTGAGTCGTGGTCACTGATCTGAGCTCCTATATGGTTGATATCTTGATAGCATATTGAGGCCTCAACGTTCTCAGTATTTTTCTTATCACATCTTCCTCACTCAGTGTTCCGCCAGCACTTTTGATGGAGTTCATCACTTCTTTGATTTTGTTGTTGTAGTGCTCAATATCTTCTCCCTCGTTCATTCTCATATCATCATATTTGCCTCTAAGGCTTTCTACCTTAGCTCTTTGAACATGTGGGTCACCACCATATACTGTTGGCAGCTTAGCCTACATCTTGTGAGCAGTTGTCAGATTTTCAATCTCTGCATAGACATGATCAGGTAGCGTGCTTGCTATCATATCCATTGCAGCAGTATGCTCTGTGCTGATCTTTTGTTCATTCAGTGTCAAGGTACCGGTGGGTTCCGTGTAATCATGAAGTACATGAGTCCAATAGTGATCTCCGGTGGTTTTCATATTCAGCTACACCATAAAGTGAAGTTTTCCTTAGAAAACTTTGGTCCTTCCTTCCTCATCATTTGATCTTTTTCATGTTGCGGTTAAGCAGCTTTTTGACAAAGGAAAGTGGCTCTGATACCAATTGATGGTCCCAATCGGTGCTAAGAGGGGAGGGGTGAATCAGCACCCACTAAAACTTCAAAAACAAATCTGATATAATGTAACTAAAACTGTATGCAGAACAGATTCTAGAACAGAAATAGTTATCAAACAATCAAGCAAAAGACAACACCAGATTTATCACGTGGAAACCCAAATTGGGAGAAACCATGGTGTGAGTACACCTCACAAATTTTGCACTCTTCTAAAGTGTGCCCTGTAAGGAGCCTTCCCTGTTAAAGGATTACAAACGCACTGTTAGATGCGACCCAGTTAAGGGATTTAAGAAATAAGGCATGTTAGAACCTGTCTAGTTAGAGGACTTAGAACACCTAAATAGATGTCACCCAGTTAAGGGATTTAATACAAGGGACTTGTTAATGTCCACCCAAAATACTGGGATTTCGCTATTGCAATTATTAGGAAGCAATAGAGGATTTGATCTTTTGACAATGGCTTTGCTGAGCCTGATAAGATTGTTGTTCTATTCAACTGAGAATCATCACCGGTCACTACAGGTATGTTCTCCTTTGTTGTTGTGCTTCTTTGCACACTCTACTTTTTTCTCCTCTCTTCACCTTAGTAGCTTCTTTAGCGTACAGGTTCACTCTTTTCTTTTGGTAGAATGAGGGAAAACTATATTCTTGTCAAGCAGAGGAATATATAGACTTCTTGACCTATTTTCTTTTTACATGCATGACCTGTTTAAAGATCACCTTCGGATCCATCACCCAGTGGAGTCTCAGTTCACTGAGAGAACATCCGATGCATGTCATGCTTTATCCGCTTTATGAAAGAAACGACAGATGCGTGTCAAAAGCTTTCCTTCACAAGAGATATCTTCATGTTTTAATGCCACAAACTTCAGCATTAAAACTTTCAATCGCGCCTTGTACTGATCATCTTGATAACTCAAAGTCTACCAGATTTTGTGCACCAAATCCTGGTCAAAGAGTCAAACAATTGTTTGTCGACTATGACTTTCCCCGGTTCATTAGTCGTGATGAAATCTTCACTTGATCGGTTAATATCCTTAGGTTGTGCACAAGTAAGAACTTTAACCTGTCACCAACCCTTCCACTGGTTGTACCGGTTGCATTCTTTCCTCGGTTCCTGTTACCGGTTACTGGTTGCATCATCCTTGGTGACCAGTTGCTCTAATGATCAATTAGAGCATTATTAGTAACAGATATAGTCTCTTCTTACTTACTCAGTGTCACCGATTCCCAAACCAGTCTCTCCTCGCACTTATTGTCACTTATTGTTGTCAGTTGTGCCTGTCCTTGCTTCACAAATCGAACACTGGTAACCTTAGTCATAAATGACAACACCTCTTTGCCAATCAATGACAATACCTCTTTTGCCATGTACCAGTTACAATCTTACCAGTTAATGCCAACAATTACAGTCCTCCCCACTTAGAGATAGCTTGCCCTTAAGCAATCGCAACTTCGATCCTAAGAATCCTGCTAAGGGGGGATCATGAATCTGTCCTATGATCATCTTCTTCAAATTTTAGTCAGGTACCAAATAGATTCTACCATCGTAGTAGATGACATCATCAATCACCTTGTATCGGTCATCCTATATTTGGCCATCCATCAACTGGCATGCAAAGGTGTTCTTGGAGTACTCAACCAACAAATGAGCCCTACAATCCTCTATAGTTTGAAACAAGAAGCATATGGTAGGAATCTCGGACAGTTTATTAGCCGCCACAATCTTCTTTTCTTTGGCATCTTCAGTGTCAAGGTTATATCTATGAGTCTTATCTCATCTGAAAATAACCCCATCTTCTTTGTTAAAATTTCTCTTGATCCTCTATTTGACATCCCTCTTAGCACCACCTTCTTGTCGTCCACCTCAAATGAAAACTCCATCCTCTTGAAACTCTGTGTGTACTGGTCAAGGGTCTCCGTCCATTGAATGTTGAGTATGACATTTATGTCATCTAGATCTATCACAAAGAAATCATTTGTCACGATATAGTTTCCCTTGGTAATGTTCAGATGTGGGATCACATGAGTGCAGGATAGTGAAGTTCCTCCTGCCACCTTGACCTCAAATCCCTCATGCTCCACCTTGTGCAAATCCCTCTTAGCGACAACGGATGAATTGATGAAATTGAGTGTGGCTCCACTATCAAGCATGACTATGACTCACTCCCCCTGAAGTGTGCCACAAACCCGAAATATACTACATCCCGAAGTTGCGAAAAGTGTAGCAGTGGAACCTCCTTTTTTTACAAGTATGGCAATCCTCTCCGCATGATTAGTCTCCTCTTCTTGCACTTTAGGTACTTCACTTTCTTCTTCATCTTCAGGTGGTACCTCAATATAGTGAATCTTCCCCTTGCCAAGACAATGGTGACTCGGACCCCAAGGCTCCCTGCAAGTGAAACATAGCTTCCTCCAAAGTTCCTGACGAGTGGCTTCATCCATTGAAGGCTTCTTCTGAATTGGCTCCTTGTCTCTGATCTCTTGTAGGAGAGGTGGTTTGGAAGGCATGTAATCCTTGGAAGAAGAAGATGTGGCCATGTCACGCACCTTCTTAATCGCTTTTGTGGGCGTGTTGGGGTTGAACCCTTTGACTTATCATTTTAGGCGTTCCAACAACCCATCCATGAATAGCACAACTAGTCTCCTCTTTGAGATATCTGTCACCAACACTGACTGTCTCTGGAATTCTGTAATATAACTGTCGACTGATCCAAATTGCTTCAACTGCGCCAACTCCTTAAAATTAAGTTCTGGATCTTTCCCATCAAAGTGATCTATCAGCCTCTCCATGAATTCGGCATAGGAGGTTATTTGATCGTGGTCGAGGATAACCATTCCATGATGCCACCATTCATGAGCGATCCCTTCCAAGTGAAGCGCCGCAAATTTGATTGCTTCATCCTCTAGCATCGGGTTAAGCTGAAAATATGTGTCTGCCTTATGTACCCATGCCCGCGTGGTTGTTGATCCAGATCCATCAAAGGATGACAAGTTTACCTTGCCTAGCTTCCGTTTGAGGTCATCGTTGTAATAGCCACAACTGTTGTCACCTGAATATCTCATTCATAGATCAACATAATCTCTTAAGGATATGTCTCCTTCAAGAGCATTCCTCTAGTCTTGCATTAGTTGCTCCTGCATTTCTTGGAAAGTGGGCTCTCACTCCTCCAAGGTGCTTTGGTTCTTGGCGGAAATGTTGGCATCGATGGTCAAGAATGTTGATGTTTTCTCTCCCTATGACAGAATTATTGTCCTGTCCATTTTGTTCTCCATTTGTCTTCCCTTCCGCCAATCTCTATAACGTCTCCTCCATGAGTCGTCGTTCTTCCCTATGAGAAGCCTAAGTTGGCTCTCTCTAAATATTCAATAAGTAACTTGAATTTCTTTCTTGCAATTATATCAATATATTGCTCCAAACAAATTATAATAAATATTTATGCTAAAATTTGAATATGAAACCTCAACATCAATTATGTCCTTTGAAATAACTCATGAATTATTCAATGTTTGTCAAAGAAACCAACACATGCTAATTTATTATCTAAAAAAACAACCAAATACGAGCATCTCTGAATTAAAATAGTGTACCAGTTGTCACGCCAAATTGATAGTATCTCCATAGCAACACCTAGCTCACGTGCCTGTTATTCTGCCACCATATTTAATACTAATTCAGCCAAATTGATGCTACGTCCAATCTGGATTGGTTGATGCAACTTCAGAACAGTCGCGTGGATGCCTTGAAGTGTTGTGACTGCCCCAATACAAGTTTCAAACCCCTGCGGAACAGATACCAGTATTTATACTGACCACAAGTAACATAAAATGTGCCGCTGTGTAACAGGACCCCACACGTGACTTATCTTACACTCCAAATGCCCACGCAAACAGGAAAGGAATCCCAAACAGCTAACGCATGGCTTGTAGCATCAATAGCTGGCCGTTTGTGAAAGATCCGCAGCCAATCAGCAGCTAGGCGTGAGTTACATAGATTTTATGGCTCACGTGTTGTATATTGCCAGAATGCAATCCAACCAATTACCAATATTTTCTGCCGCCAACATTTGATTCTCAGAATTGTAAATCGCACATTCCAAAATGATTCCAAAATCTAGATAATAATGAACACAGCATAAATCTCATCAACAATAACACTCTTCAGAATTGAAAAAAAAAACCTTTATCAATTCGATTTACAACAACATCGAACTGAGAATAACAAATATTCAGAAGTAAAATTCACCACCGACAGAAGATGGTTCAAAATACGAGAATGAGGAATCCGTCCTTGAAACCCTAGCCAGAGCTATTTTACGAACTTCAAGAAAATAATGATTGCATTAAAAGATAATCCAAGTGCTTTTTCAAATAGAATATATAGTGCTTTTTTGAAAAAGCACTTTTTTTTAATATTTCACTTAATTGGCTTTATAAAATACTCCCACTTTATAATATAATATTATAAAGTCAAGTTATTAAATTAAACCAAGATAATTTAATTTAATAACGTCAATAAAACTCCAAAGCCACTGCACTGACAGACTGCAATCAAAATAATTCTAGCAAAGCCCAGATCCAACTGCCCAACCAGGAATAGGCACTGCCCTGCCAGAAATAGCTATGGCTAAAAATAGACTTACCAAAAATAGTAAGTCCGTCCCAGAAACTCCCAGAGACCCTCAAATCACACTGTCAGCTCACGAGGGTCGCATTGATGAACTGACTATGCTCACTGCAAAGACCTACTAAATCGGGGACATTACAGTCCTCCCTCCCCAAGATTGCTTGTCCCCAAGCAATCGCAATCCCGGGTGTTGCAAAATGTCCTCAGGCTCCCAAGTGGCATCCTCATCAGGAAGTCCATGCCACTTTACCAAAAACTCTCTAACAACTCTATGCCGTAGATGCCTCTCCTTGGTCTCCAATATAGCCTCAGGAACCAACTCCAATCTGCCCTCATCATCCAAGGGGGGTAACGTAGAAGAAGGTACATGTTGACCCAATGCCTTCTTGAGGCGTGAGACGTGAAAAACATTATGAACCTTGCTATCAGGAGGTAAATCCAGCTCATAAGAAACCTCTCCCACACGGCGAACTACCCAGAAAGGTCCATAATAACTGGGCTTAAGCTTTTCAGCTCCACTCTTCTTGATAGAAGACTGTCTATAGGGCTGCAACATCAAATAAACCATATCATCGACCTGAAAAAAACGAGCAGTCCTCCTCTGATCAGCATATTGTTTCTACTGATTCTGAGCCCTCTGTATATTATCTTTCAATGTCCGCAAAATATCCTGACCATCCTGTAACATGTCACCTGCACTGGGCACCCGGCTGTCACTACACAGCAAATCCATGAAACTAGGAGGATCATACCCATATAAAGCCCGAAACAGAGTCATCTGAATAGATATTAGGTGAGTGGAGTTATAACAAAACTCACATAAATGTATCCACTTCACCCAAGCTCGCTGCTGTGAGGAAACGTAATTCCGCAAGTAGCCCTCCACCCATTTATTCACTATCTCGGTCTGGCCATCAGTCTGAGGGTGGTAACTAGTGCTGGGAGTCAATTCTGTACCACATAACCGGAAGAGCTCTTGCCAGAAATGACTCATAAAGCGGCTGTCACAATCACTCACGATAGTCCGAGGCAAACCATGTAGCCTAAAAACCTCTCGGAAGAAAAGCTCAGCCAACTGGACAGCTGAGAAAGTGGTGGTAATCGGAAAGAAATGAGCATACTTAGTGAGACAATCCACCACCACGAAAATACAATCTCTACCTTGGGCTTTCGACAAGCCCACAATAAAATCCATAGAAAGATAGGCCCACTTCCTTTCAGGAATAGGAAGCGGCTGCAACAACCCTGCAGGATAAGTATGCTCCTGTTTGTTCTGCTGACAAACAGAGCATTCACGAACATACTGCTGGACATCAGTCTTTAGCCCTTTCCACGTGAACCTCTCACGAATCTGCCTGTAGGTCTTAAAGAAACCCGGATGTCCTGCCAAGGGCAAATCATGGAAAGCTCAAAAAATGATCTGTCTGACACTAGACCCTGGGACCAAATATATCCTTCCCTTGTAGATGATCAGCTCATCCACAAGAGTATACTCACTGTCCTGTATACTGCCATCAACAACACCAGAAGCCCACTGATCCCGAGCATACTCAGCAACAATCCTATGTCTCCAATCCTCAGTAATCTCCGAAATCGCACACAAGTGGGGCCTCCGAGAAAGGGCATCAGCTACCACATTCTGAGTACCTTTGATATAAGAAATATCAAAGTCATGAGATTGCAACTTACTAACCCACTTTTGTTGCCTCTCATTCAGATCCCGCTGTCCAAGGAAATGTTTCAGACTATTATGATCTGTTTTGATACAAAATTTACTCCCCACCAGGTACTGTCTGAATTTGGCCAAAGCATGCATAATGGCCAACATTTCCTTGTCATAAATACTAAACAACCTCTCAGGACCCCTAAGCTTACAACTCTCAAAAACAATTGGGTGGCGATCCTGAGATAGCACTGCTCCAATACCTTCCCCTGAGGCATCACAATGCAACTCAAAGGGTCTCGTAAAATCCGGTAATGCCAAAACCGGGCATGTAGTCATAATCACTTTGAACTTCTCAAAACACTCATGTGCCTGATCAGTCCAAACAAAGGCACCCTTACAAGTTAAATCAGTAAGCGGCGCTGCATGCCTAGAAAATCCTGACACAAATCTCCGATAGAAAGCACACAAACCAATGAATCCCCTCAGCTGTGTCAGGTTTCCAGGTGTAGGCCACTCCAAAATAGCACGAACCTTGTCCGGGTCCATGCGAACTCCCTCTGAGCTGATAATATGCCCCAAATACAATAACTCTGTCATACCTAGGGCACACTTGGACTCCTTAGCAAACAAGGAAGCCTCATCAAGAATGCCAAGTACTGTATCCAAATGTACTACATGCTCATCCCAAGTCTTACTGTAAACTAATATATCATCAAAAAACACCAGAACAAACCTCCTCAACTACCCGTGGAAGACTCTGTTCATAGTAGACTGGAAGGTAGCCGGGGCGTTAGTCAAACCGAAAGGCATGACTAAGAACTCAAAATGTCCACAGTGACATCTGAATGCTGTCTTCTCCACATCCTGCTCTCGAACTCTGATCTGATGGTATCCGGATCTCAAATCAATCTTGGAGAAAAATTTATCCCCATGTAACTTATCAATGAGCTCATCTATGCGAGGAATCGGGTACCGGTTCTTAATTGTTTTCTTATTCAACATCCGGTAGTCTATGCACATCCTGAGTGATCCATCCTTTTTCTTCAGCAAAACAACAGATGAAGCAAAAGGAGATTTACTCGGCCTAATGTGTCCCATAGCGAGCAACTCCTGAATTGTCTTCTCAATTTCATCCTTCAACCGCTTGGGATGCCGATAAGGGATAATCATGATGGGCTTAGTGCCCTCCTCAAGCTCAATAATGTGCTCAATTCCTCTGTCAGGTGGTCTACCATAAGGTAAATCATTAAACACTTTGGAGTGTTTAATCTTGAGCTGCTGAATATCCGGATGATAGGCTGGCCCATCTGTGTTCTCTGATGTAGACAACACCCTGCACTCTGCTGCGCAATCAATAACATCATCATGCCTCACCAAACGCTGCATACGGTTGTGGGAAATAGTCTTCAACTCACCACCTTGTATGGCTTTAAGAATGTGTGTCTAGCCATCCTTGATGAACCTCAATTCCATCCTTTTCATGTTCATGTATATGTCTTTAAGCGAATGCAACCAGCTCATGCCAAGAACTATGTTTGTGCTGCCCATGTCAACCACATAGAAATCTGCCTTGAAGGAGTAATTATTCAGCTTTACAGGAAGCTCAGAAATCCTTTTATTACACTTGAGAGAGTAACCATCAACTACCTGCACTCTAAGTCCTTCAAAATCTTCAGTTTCAAATCCCCTCTTAGCCACCAAACGAGAGTCAATAAAATTATGAGTAGCTCCTGTGTCAAAGAGAGCAATGATTCGCTGCCCTGCCAAGAGCCCATGCATCCTAAAGGAATCTTCATTTTTCATGCTTGTGAGGTACACAACCTTGAAATCAGATTTCCCCACCTGTTCATCATCATTTACTGGATCCTCATGTGAATAATGCTCATCATCAACTCGCTGTCCCGAAAATTCAGAATCATTTTCGTCTTCATAAAACCATTCCATCATTTTATTCTTTCCCTTTGGTTTCAAGGGACAATCATGATTCAAATCGTAAGGCCCTCTACAATGAAAACACAATCTCCTTCTCCTTAGATCATTTAATGTTTCTTGATCCAAGGGACTTGCTGTAGGACGATTAGAATCAGCTCTATCATCCCTTTTAGGTGCTGCCCTGTCATAAGAAGTGTTGGAAGGTCTCGCAGCAAATCTGTTCCGTGGAGTTGATGCTTCCAAATTCCTTTCCTTTTTCATAGCTTCTTGCAAGGTCGGTGGGTCCAAAGACTTAACCCATCCTCTAGTAGGCTCCATCAGCCCCTCCACAAAGAGCATAACTCTCCTCCTCTCTGAAATGTCATAGACCATAACAGACAACCACTGGAACTCACTGATAAAGGTCTCCAGGTTACCTGTCTGTCGCAACTGAGCCAATTGTCTGAAATATGTTTCAGGATCCTTCCTATCAAACCTTTCAATCAATCTATCCACAAATTCCTAATAATAAAAGATCTGATCGTGTCAAAGTGACACCAACCCATGGTACCACCAGTCATGGGCTATACCATCCAGATGTAGCACAGCAAAACGAATGGCGTCCTCCTCAAACATAGGACGTAAAGATAAATAAGTGTCCAACTTGTGGACCCAAGCTCGTGTTGTCACCTTACCACTGCCATCAAAATGATCCAAAATCATTTTTTTAGTAGCCTGGCGTAAATCTATATCCCTCGGCCTCTGTCTGTCAAGCACCGGTCTACCCCTCGTGTGATCACGTTTCTGTGATAGATACCTGTCAAAATTCAGATTTTGTTTTATCGCATGTGGTAAGGCATCCCACTTAGCATAATGTGCAACGATATCATCTACAAACAGAGCGGCCTCAGATTCAGTGCTAACCGCATCCACCTCAGGTCTCAAAAATATAGGACACTGTGGTCTATCATGAACACCAGCATGCCCTGCTTTGTCATGTCTGTCCTCTTGCCTAGGACGATCCTCAGCTCTCATCCTGTCACCCACGCGTGACCTGTCATCTACTCCAGATCGATGAGAGCTAACTGAAGCACTCCGAGCACCTCTGTCCCAGCCCCGATCAACAGGGATTGTCATCCGCTGTAATGTATCAGATAACTGTTGTAGTACAGTAGCAACATGATGTTGTCCCTCTGCAATACCCCGAAACGTATCACGTACTTCTCTATCTACTTCCGAAGCAGTAGTAGTATCCCTATATTCTGAATTACCTGAACCACCTGCATTACCTGATCCACCTACATTACCTGGACCACCTATATTACCTAAACCATCTGCACCTCTGTCTTCCATACTACCAAATTGTATCTCAAGTTCTCTCTCACCAGGAGGAGAATTAGGACCTCTGTGGGAGTAGAACATACCAGGCCTAAACCTCTGTGCCATGCTGAACCCAATTAACCTTGCAGGCTGGCAAGAATTCTGCTTTGATACCACTGTGAGAAGCCTAAGTTGGCTCTCTCTGAATATTCAATAAGTAACTTGAATTTCTTTCTTGCAATTATATCAATATATTGCTCCAAACAAATTATAATAAATATTTATGCTAAAATTTGAATATGAAACCTCAACATCAATTATGTCCGTTGAAATAACTCATGAATTATTCAACGTTTGTCAAAGAAACCAACACATGCTAATTTATTATCTAAAAAAACAACCAAATACGAGCATCTCTGAATTAAAATAGTGTACCAGCTATCACGCCAAATTGATAGTATCTCCACAGCAACACCTAGCTCACGTGCCTGTTATTCTGCCACCATATTTAATACTAATTCAGCCAAATTGATGCTACGTCCAATCTGGATTGGTTGATGCAACTTCAGAACAGTCGCGTGGATGCCTTGAAGTGTTGTAACTACCCCAGTACAAGTTTCAAACCCCTGCGGAACAGATACCAATATTTATACTGACCGCAAGTAACATAAAATGTGTCGTTGTGTAACAGGACCCCACACATGACTTATCTTACACTCCAAATGCCCACGCAAACAAGAAACGAATCCCAAACAGCTAAAGCGTGGCTTGTAGTATCAATAGCTGGCCGTTTGTGAAAGATCCGCAGCCAATCAGCAGCTAGGCGTGAGTTACACAGATTTTATGGCTCACGTGCTGTATATTGCCAGAATGCAATCCAACCAATTACCAATATTTTCTGTTGCCAGCCTTTGATTCTCAAAATTGTAAATCACACATTCCAGAATAATTCCAAATCCAGATTATAATGAACACAGCATAAATCTCATCAACAATAACACTCTTCAGAATTGAAAAAAAAAACCTTTATCAATTCGATTTACAACAGCATTGAACTGAGAATAACAAATATTCAGAAGTAAAATTCACCACCAACAGAAGATGGTTCAAAATACGAGAATGAGAAATCCGTCCTCGAAACCCTAGCCAGAGCTATTTTACGAACTTCAAGAAAATAATGATTGCATTAAAAGATAATCCAAGTGCTTTTTTGAATAGAATATATAGTGCTTTTTTGAAAAAGCACTTTTTTTAATATTTCACTTAATTGGCTTTATAAAATACTCCCACTTTATAATATAATATTATAAAGTCAAGTTATTAAATTAAACCAAGATAATTTAATTTAATAACGTCAATAAAACTCCAAAGCCACTGCACTGACAGACTGCAATCAAAATAATTCTGGTAAAGCCCAGATCCAACTGCCCAACCAGGAATAGGCACTGCCCTGCCAAAAATAGCTACGGCTAAAAATAGACTTACCAAAAATAGTAAGTCCATCCCAAAAACTCCCAGAGACCCTCAAATCATACTGTCAGCTCACGAGGGTTGCATTGATGAACTAACTATGCTCACTGCAAAGACCTACTAAATCGGGGACATTACATTCCCCTCTAACCATGGCGTCGTGGAGTTGTGCTTGACTTCTGGTTAGCTCCCTTGACAGTGCCATGACTTCCATGGTAGGATCCTATGGTTCCCCCATCCTGTCAACAAAATGGTACCTCCTTCTAGTGTAAAGTCGCATCCACAACCTAATAAGCTGGCAAGATCACCAGCTCTGATACCATTGTAATGTCCCGCGTACGGTTAATTAGACTCCGTATGGTCTGTGTATGGTTCCACAACTCCATATGGCTCTGCTAATCGACGTACAGCCTTAGTCTCACGATATGGCCTCACCAAATGACGTACGGTCTCAAGATCTCCATACGGTCTCTCTTCCCTTGCTTGTGTATGGCCTTTTGTGATTCTATAGGGCCTTCTTAGTACGGGCCCCACTTTTGTTTGCCACCATATGGTCAAAGACTTCTCCCCCATGTACAGCTCAATTGGTCAACAGCCTTGTGCATACGGTTAGCTTGATTACTTCATATGATCTGAACCGTACAGCTTCCTCACGACTTAGACAGTGCGACAACTTATTACCCTGCACCCATACAGCCTCCAAACTAGCGTACAGTACTCCTCGGATGATGACACAAAGTCGAATGCAAATATTGAATGAACGCACAGTTTAAATATCAACTTAGTACAAATATGCTAGATCTGAATATATTTATTTATTCGGAAACTGGAATACAAGTGTTCTCCAAAAGAAGATATTACAGATTAGAATGATGGCAGAATAGGGTGAGGGCTTCCCACCGAAACTACAAATACCAAGTAGGGAGGATCTTTCACCTCCGAAATGGCAGACAAGCAAAACTCCAATTGGAATTCGCAATCACAAATAAAATATCAAATTCTCATACCTATGACAACTACCAACTCGCCCTTATAAATGGGCTCCGCGAAACTTCCCGAAGGGTTACAAACGGCTGACGCAACAAAAGATAAAAATTAACTAATAAAATAAAAGGGGGCCCAAAAGATTTTACCATTAGATTCAGGGCCATACAATAATTAATTTTAATTTATTTATTTAATTGCATCAAGGACATTACATTCTACTTCTCAAGTTTAAGTTAAAGTTCATTGATTGAAATGGAGAAATGTGTAGATGTATGATGTATTCCATTTTCACACCTGATGCTACTTGTTGATTGCAAGTCACAGTGTAAGGTTAGTCTAAACTTGATTAAGTACTAGTTCAATTGTGAATGTTCATTTGGATTGCGCCAATAGTGGGTATTTGGATAAATGTTGGCAATGTGAAAATCCTTCGTTACCTTTGGAGATTGCATCATTTTTGGGTAGTTGTTTCATTTGGTGAAGCAAAGCTTGGTTATAGGAATTCACTAATCTAAGCATAATCCATTGATATCATTGTCCTTAGGTGTTAGATTAGATTTTCTAAACCCATATCCTTTTTATTGTTTATTTGGAGTTCATGTCAGTTTGATTTAAGTTCCAGCTACTTTGAAGGAGATGAATTGATAAAGTCCAAGAAGAATAGCGTAATTTGTGATTACTAGCAATATCTCATCATGCAATTGAGTTATATCCAACACAAAGTCGCTAGTTTGCATTGTAAACCTTGAGGTTGCTTCACTTTGATCACACGATTGCCATATTGTTTAGCATTTGAAGTTAACTTGTTAAAGAGAGGATAGAATACTTGGTATTTTATTCTGCATGGAGTGGTCACAAAACTCACATCAATAGAATTTGCACTAGGAGGGCATGAACACTGGATCATATTAATTCATCAAGAAAAGGTGGAATCATCAAGAATATTATCAAATGGAGAAGCTATTTCAAGAACCACCCTCCATCGTCATGCCACATCAACAGAATTGGGGCTAGAAGGAGGGCTTGTTCAAATTCATTTTTTGAGATATCAAAGAATTAGCAAAAGAAATGCAGGATGGAACCAGGATGAGCTTTCAAGTGTTGAATTTGAGATATGTTAGATCTCTTCTATGTTGAAAATCCAAAAAAAAAGTGAAAATTTTCAAAAAAAAGTCCAAAAAACTTTGAAAATTTTGGAAAATCCAAAAAAAAAAGAATGATTTATCAATGAAAGGGCAACTGCTTCATGGTTTGTGTGGCCAAGATGATCATCAAGTCGATATCCTTTAACTTTGGCAGGCTATGAATGAACAATTACACCCACAAAGTTTGTTTCAATTTGCATTACTAGGAGAGTGTAGAATCCATAACACCACTACAATGGAGAGATATATTGTTCGGCATTTTCATCAAGGGTGGAATTAGCTTTACAACGAAAATTTTCCTTTACAAATATACATATACCAGTGGTGTGTGCAAGACCAGAATCAGTTTTTTATGGATTCAAGGAGATGATCAAGAAATGATTGAGTGTTGAGAAAGACTGGCGTGTAGAAAACATTTTGCTCCCTTATTGATGTAGAATACACAATGTGTTGCATTCAGAATTCACTTGTCCACCATGCCAAGATATCATCATACAAGCTAAGTGTGAATTGGGATGGTATGAACAATCAAGCATAAGCAATGATGAGTCATTAGGAGTACAACGAAGATAACATTCAACAATCAAGTTTCGCATCAAAAGAAGAATGTATTACAACATCATCTGATGGAGAAGGAAATGAGTTACAAGAAGTTAGCATGACTGTGCCAAATGATCAAGGTATTGCAATGGAGGATGACCTTTCAAGTGTTGCACCAAAAGAAAAACGCATAGAGATGGAAGTCAAGCAAACAATAAAAGATAGTCAAGCTAGTGAAATAGTGGCAAATGATGATCAAAGTTTGGAAACACTAGAGAATGAAGAACTACATGTTTCCATGAACATGGATCATCAAGGATTTGAAGTAGTAGATTTATCACAAAAAGGAGAAAGCAATTTCAATGTATCTACTATCTCAAGAAACAGAAAACCTTGAATGTTCAAGTTTGCAACAAAAAGGAAGATCCAAATAAAGAATTTCAAGCCATCATAGGAGAAGCAATTTCAAGCCTTGCAGATGAACAAATTGACATGTGACAAGAAGTTGTCGTGATGAAAGTAAAGAACGTAGAACAATTCGGATTAGCACCCAAATTGGATGATATGATCCTAATGATACAAGAAGATTCGCTACCAAAGAGATTTCAACAAGAGCGAATAAATGAAAATTTGTATGTTTCAGATGCAAGTGGAATGATACATCATCACGTTCGACATCCTAATGCGTTGGTAGACGATCAACAAAAATTTCAATTCAAGGACAAGTCCCACCAAGTTGTTTCTTTCCCTACTCTTAGTTTTGAAAGTTATCGTTTGGATTATGGAAATTTAGGAAAAACAGCTTTTGTGTGGATAGATTATGGACCTAATGAATTGCCTCAATTATTGATTTTGCATGATGTATTTCCTAAATACAAATGTGAGGTGGTAAAAAAATTCAGAATACAAAGATGAATTTGCTAGACTCCTAACCATCACTAATGCCTTGTTGCTTTTGAACATTTTGAGAAACCATGTTAGGTCATGTATATATGTAGGTCTTTAGAGTTTTGTCTATCTGAGTGTTTTGTACATGGTTAGAGTAGGCCTGCCTTGAGCCATTTGGCTCAAGAAGTTTTAGTTATTAGTTTTAGTATGCTTTGAGTTTGCCTAGAGTCATCTGATTCTAGTTGTTTGCTTTCCTTGGTTTAGTTTGCTTTAGTGTTGTTGCTTTGTAAGTTTTAGTTTCCTTTGCGGGATCCCAATTTGTGACAAAAGCATTGTTGTCTCGGCATACATCAGCACGATTCCGACTTTATGATCTAGTTCATTTCTTGGATAGTTATTCATGAAGTGCTTTGGAGGCTGAGGTTATGTTATTCCTAATTGGTTACTGAGAGGGGGGGTGAATCAGTAAATACTATTTCTATTGCAATTCAACACTTGTTTAATTATTCTTCCAAGATAAGCAGAATGTAAACAATCATTCACAAGCATAAATAGAAATACACATATCAACACATGATGTATAAGTGGAAACCCTCGATTAGAAGGAAAAACCACGGTGAGACAGAGCTCACAACTTCACTTCTGCAGAAATAAAGATGCCCTGTTAGGAGCTTACAAAGCACTTGTGAAGGTGCTACCCGGTTAAGGGATTTGATAGAAGATCAGTTAAGATCTTAACGCTGTTAGGAGTTGCCTGGTTAGAGGACTTTCAACATCAACAAAGATGTTACTCGGTTAAAGGATTTTTACAAAGAACCGATTAGGGTTCACCCTGATTGAGGGATTTCAATATGCTTTCACACCTTTATAAAAGCAATGATCTTAATTGACACTGATTGTCTGATTAGATCATACCTGTTGATCTCTTCCCCGGTTTGCCTGGTTGTTGAATCTTTTATGCCTCTTTCCCTTTCACCTCTAGTGACTGTAATCTCTCTGCAAATATCTCTTCTCTGCTCTCTCTATTCAACAACTATCAACAACAACTTTCTTGCATCCTATCACTTGTATTTATACAAGAGTTCATCTTAATGAAACCCTTAACTCATAGAACCGCCAGGCTGTAAACTCAACATTAAATCATGCAACTAGCAAAAAAGATTTGCGTTCTGATCTAGAGTTTACCTTGAAACATCCGCGTAGAAATAAAACTAACTCTTGTTAAAAAGTTAACATCAATTCTAAATGGTGGATGCTCCGCATATTCCGGTTTTAACTCAAACTGCTCCGCATAATCTAGTGCGGATCTTTATGACCGGTATTACTCTTATACCCGGTCCATCCCTGTATGCAATATAAGACCAGTACACAGTACTTAGTTCAATTACCGGTGTATCTCCTCTGTTTAGTCTACCAGTGCATACACTATGTTTCTAGTCTACCGGTGCACTCTGTTTTATCTACTGGTGCATTTAAAGTAATGTGAGTTAACTACCGGTGAGAATGGTGTTTGCAACGAATCTACACTAATGACAACTTAAATTACTAACAGGTTATTCTTCTTTAGCTTTAGCATTTGGTTAGGATTTGTCCTCAACTTGGAAGGGAATCATCTGTTGTGTCTTAACACTGAATCTTTTGATTACTATATTTTACACATATAATTAGTTGCTCTAAGCCATTGAGGTTTCTTAGGAGAAGTTGTGGCTTGTGAAAAATCTTGAAACTTACTTCAACACCACTATAATTCTCAGCCCCTTTATGAGCTTCACTGCGTATGAGCTAAAATGGAAAAAAAAATGTGAAGAAAGAAAAGAAGTATCAAAAGAAAAAAGAGGAAAAAATGAAATGAAAAGAAATATCAAAATATTTGGCTTTAGGAACTTGCGAATATCTCTACCAAGGCTATGGACACCCGACTGGCAGTAGAGCAATGTTTGTGAAAATTACACCGATAACCTCATCGGGGCTATGGACCTGACTAGCAACAAGGCAATGTCTAGGAATCTTTTGAAGTATGGATTACTCATGTAGCTCGTCATGATGGATTCTAGAAAGTTTTGATGCTCTTGTGAGAGGGAATGAATGCAATTGCCCTCACTTGGGTAATCAAAGATGAAGTATCTTGATCCAATTTGTGATTTTATTTCCCTTTTTTGAGTACATTTCCTAGTCGATTGATGGGTTGGAAGGAATTTTCCAAAGGTTCTGAATGTGGAATGGATTTTATCCTTGAAATGTTTAGGAACATTTTTTTTGAATTGGCGCTAAGAGGGCCTAAAAGTGAACATTGAATCATCACATTCACAAGAAGATGATAGTTTCAGAAGAGTTCATCAAATTTGGAATAATTTTGAGTACAAGATATATCTCTTCTTTGTGAATCAAGGATAAGGATGTGCACACTGAGGTGGTACCTATTCATCTTCAACCAATCAAGTGATTCTAAGTGCACATGTCCAAGTTCATCCAATCAAATTCATCCACAAGTGGACATGTAGAAAGCATTTAATGCATTACTACAAGCAATTTTATCATTGGTTCATCCTTTAAAAGATATATATTTCAAAGCAATGTAATCGTCTCATTGGATGGAATTAAATGTTTGTAAGCAATGTTTGTAACTAACCCTAATTAGGGTTTTCATAAAATTATCTCAATCGTTGATTTCAAATCAATTTGGGCCCTTCATTGTAATTGAGAGGTCTATAAGGCTTGGCCTTCTCATTTGTAAGGGATTAGAGAGTGAGTTAGTCATTAGTTAGAGTACCAGTAGGAGGAGACAAGAAATTGTTGCCAAGGCTATGTTAAAGTTAATATATAATTTTCATTGAAGATATGTTGGGTTCTTGTGTGTTGCTTCTACATTTGCATGATTTCTACTTCTCTAAGTTTAGTTAAAGTTCATTGATTAAAATGGAAAATGTGAAGATGTGTGATGAATTTCGTGTTTGTACCTTTTGTTAATTGTTGATTGCAAGTCGCAGTACAAGATTAGTCTGGACTTCATTAAGTACTAAGTTTGATTGTGAATGTTCATTTGGATTGCACCAATATTGGATATTTGGATGAATGTTGGCAATATGAAAATCCTTCATTACCTTTGGAGATTGCATCATCTTTGTGTAGTTTCATTTGGCAAAGCAAAGCTTGGTTATAGGAATTCACTCATCTAAGCATAATCCATTGATATCATTGTCCTTAGGATTAGAATAGATTTCTCTAAACTCTTCATCCCTTTTTTTTTTATTTGAAGATCAAGTCAAGTTAGTGTTCCAAGTTCTAGCCACTTTGAGGGAGAGAATTGATTACTAGCAGAGGGAAGAATAGCGTAAGTCCCCGCATGAATACTAGCATATCACATCATTAAACCGAGTTTTGTCCAACATAAAGTTCCTCATTCGTATTGAAAGCCTAAGGGTTGCTTCATTTGATCACACATTTGTTACATTGTTTAGCATTTGAAGTTTCCTTGTTCAAGAGAGGATAGGATACTTACTATTTATTTTGCACGTTGGAGTGGTCACAAAACTCACATCAACACGTCCCTGCTCAACTACAATACTTCAATGAAACAAGAAACGTAATAAATCCCCTTGCAGAGGCTTATTTCAAATATATCAAACCTACCTCCGCCACATACCATGCCCATCCCATCTCATCATTATACTTTCATTTGGCGGTGTTTGAAAACTCTAGATCCTCTCCCCTTAAATCTCGAAAATCTTCAAAGATTTTATTTAAATAATATTTTCATTATTTAATGGTCATTTAGGAATGTTTAGTTCTTTTAGTTAGTTTCTATTTTCAGTCTTAGTTTATGTTTGTTTCGTTTAGAAACATCTTAATGTAATTGCCTATATAAGGTAATTGCATTTTCATTATTGAATATCAATTACCATTACATGGTATTAGAGCGGGAATTTTTAATTCACAAAAAACTTGTTCAAAGATTTTTTTCAATTTTTTTGAATTACAACAAAAATTCGAAAGTCTTCTCTTGAAAAAAAAATTACGAAGACTTTTGTATTTCGAGGGTTCGTTACTGCACATCATCCCATTGAGGGTTTTTGTTCAAAGGTCATGTTTCTTACAAAGGCCCATTTTTCTTCTTTGTGCATTTGTTTGGGCTTCTAAAAGGTTTTCTTTGCATCCGCAACCCACACAATCTGGTTTTCTTTGCATTTTTCACAAACACGTGACCCGGCATTTTTGTTCTTCTCAAAGCCTGTGGACGTGATTTCCTAGTGCCTTTTTTTTATTGCCCCGCAGCTGCAACTTCCTTAGTCGCATTTTTTTCTCACCAAGTCATTCTTCTGTGTGGGTATTTTCAAAACCCACATGACCCATTGCTTGGTATGCAATCAGTGTTTTAACATGATATTTTTGCATTTTTTATGCTTTTCAAGCCGCGTTTTTTCTGAAAAATGTAGAGGACGACATCCTTGAGCTCGCAAATCCACTTGTTTTGGCAAAGGTTTGGGGTATGTAATTCCAAAGCGAAGGAGGAATATTTTTTATAGTAATCCATCTAGGGCATGAAAGTGCCACTATTTCTTCATAATTAGCTTCTAGAGTCCAACCAAGGGCTCTAAAACAGCAATGCCCAATCAATCAAAATTCTTTTTTAGAACTTCTTTTTAGGAGCGGGAAGCTTTGAAAACAATAATGAAGAGACCCCTTTGAATCATTCTACAAAAGGAAAATTGAAACCCTAGCTTCTTCACCCAGACAGCTTGAAGCGAATAATTCAAATAATTTTTAGAAGGAATCTTATTAGGGTCTAAAACCGCAAGAAAGATAGCTATGTCTTTTAACCTAGTCTTCTCATTGTTTAAAACCATGGCCATATCAAAGTTAGGCTTAATGAACAAAGACCGTCGGAAGGGTGCTCACCATGTTGTCTTCCATTTGCAGTCAAATCCTTGCCTGAACTTTGAGCAACTTTAAATCTGGCTCCGTCCAAGATCTTTTGTTTATTCTCCACAATATCCTTAAATGTTTTACCACGAGCCTCCACTAGAATGGTCGAGGGTTTGGGAATGACTCTTGAGGAGTCATTTTCCATTAATATGGGGGCTCACCACCACTAACTCTGCAGTAAATGCTGCTTAGAGCAAGTGGGGTGGTCACCTTCGTGAGGGATGAGCAACCACTCGCTCATGCAGAGTTGACCTTCACTTGGAAGAAAATCTAGGACCCTAGGTTGCAGACCTTTTTCCAAATGTACCAAGATTTCCCTCGCCTCTGATAGCACTTACCTATACACACACACACATATAGACACATACACATACATGGAGTTAAGTGCTCTACATTTTGGTATCAAAGTATGGTACACATGTATGTTGAATAGAGTGCTCTACACATGATTTTTATTGAACAATAATATAAATACATGTAGAGTGGTATTCTACACTTTCATATCAGAGCATAGCATGTATAGATGGAGCATTAGATTGAACCAAAAGCAAGTAGGGCACTGGATTTTGTGAAATCAGTGATGCCTTCTTGTGCCTGCTAGGTGGCAGTCAGGTGGCATTCTGTGCTGTAGGTGCCCAATGCAACCCTCAACTCAGTAATCAGCTGCTACATTTCCTATTGTCAATATATGTTCTGCACTTCTGGCTAAACATGCAGACCGTTCAAAAGCATTACATTTAAAAACTGAAGTATTTACTTTGACCAAGAAGTCTGATAATTATGTGGGCAGAAATCAAATATTTATAGAAACTAGCAGTGCTCTGACTGTTTTCAGTTATCATTCCATCCCAATTTTGTACAATTCAACAAAAATCATGTGGAATCCAACTTATTCAGTCTTGTTGAAATTTGTATCACGCAAAATATTTGGAAGGATCTGTATACATTCTTCTCAAAAACACCTTTTATTTCTCTTAAATATTGTCATCTAATTCTTATTTTCTTTACACTCTAGAGTCTAAACTCTCTTCACAAACCATCACTCTCAATGGCATGCTCTCAAATGGGATAGCCTGAATAAGGTTCAGCAACTGAAGCTGCTGGAGGTCGATTGTATTTTAGCTCTACTTGATTAAGAGCTTGACCCTGATTCATTTAATCTTGAAGACAATATGAGACAATCCTTTCATTGTACATTTATTACCATTTGACTCGAGTATCTTGTGTTCTATGACAAAACATAACTGAATACCCTGTAAACCTTGTGCTGGCCCTTTTTTAATACAAAATTGTAATTCATATCTTGTAGACCCTATGGTGACCCTTTTAAATGTGAAATTGGGCTTAAAAGGTTTCCAAGTCGACATGATCAATTGCCAGCCATGAACACTGGTATATATTTTCAACTGGAAAGAACAATTCTCACATTTGAAATTTGTATAAATATATAAGCTGATTGTAATCTATCTAGAAAATTTCAATCTTGAATATTATTCAATTGTCACTTCTCTTTTAGAGGATAACTTTCTGTGATTAGTGGCAGTCATCACCAGGGTACACCAGTTTAGATTTCTCAACTCTTCTCCATGTGAAAGAAACAAGATAGCAAAAGGATAATGACCTATTTTTATATTC
This sequence comes from Chamaecyparis obtusa, assembly GCA_027943335.1. Lineage (NCBI taxonomy): Eukaryota > Viridiplantae > Streptophyta > Pinopsida > Cupressales > Cupressaceae > Chamaecyparis > Chamaecyparis obtusa. The sequence goes on along the minus strand of BSBK01004543.1, from coordinate 1,908,095 downwards.
ACTTAATCGTAGAATTCATGTACTTGGCTACTTTTGTAAAGGTTTGCAAGAAAACTCTAGCACAGCACAGCACTATGCCCTTAATGGCAAACAAATCTGAAAGAATAACACCCAATCATAAAGCAACCTTGCAGAAATATTGCAGTAAAGAAGAGTAAAACCTTTATTACAGAAGGTATTAGCTCAAGATTGCAAAGGGGCAATGCAGTTTTGTGATAGCAGTGCTCAACACATAAAAAATACTATACATAGATCACTGGAGAGACATGCAAAGAATTAGGAAAACCATCTTGACATGGCTAAGGTATAGAGATTTGCAAAAAAGTCAAAAGTCAAAATACAATTATTTTTAGAAAAAAGACATTTTGAATGCACATGATAGATCTTCAGGGGATGGTAGTGTTGCCTTATAGTCATATGATTCAACCAGGATGGGAAAAAGTTGTATCTGATACTTTCTATCCAAAGAAAAGAAAAGAAAAGGTCACAAAATCCTTTGCATACCTGTTAGCCACATCCTCATTCTTAAATGTTAGGAAAGCTAAACCTTTGCAAATAGGATCTCTTGTCTTCTTGTTTCCAGACTCGACAGGGTTTATATGCAGAAGGCCGGGGTACCCTTTGAAATATGCTTGTAGATCCCTAGCAATATTCTTCTTCCTAGGCAGATTTCCAATTCGCACATTCACTCCAGCTGGTGTTGACTCCAATGCTATATGATTTCAAATCAAGCAGAATGACTCAGAAACATAATGAAATAGGTAAAGCACAATAGGATAGTAAAAGTCCTCAATAATATATGCACCCCGATGGTGGAGGAGCTCGACAAGTGCAATTACTTAAAAAAAGGAGAAAAAGAAAGAATAAAAAAATATGCTAGTAGATGGCAAAGAAGGGAAAAAGTGGAGCGACCAAGAAACCTTAGATGATATCTCACTGGACAACCTGATGTCTCTCCAAGCTAAGTACAGAAATATAACAATATAATGCCAAAAAATAAAACAATCAATAATTTATACAATTAGCCAAAAAACATCAGCATGCTGGATAGAATTCCCAATCATCAAATATTTCCATACAACATGTTTGAGGATGTTCTCTTATGAGCTCCACTATTGGACTGATGAATGAAAGTACGTAGAATCTACCCATCAATCATCATATAATTCCTTGAAGCAATACAGCAATCAGGAGATAATGTAAGCTAAAAATGTTCTTTAATTGTGTTGTTCAATAACATTCTCAAGTATTTCAATACACATTCCACAGAGAGTAGGCAAGACAGGGCACTCTTGTTTCACTCCAGTAGTAAATCTGACACAGTTGAAGTGTTTGGATGCAGTCTAAAATTGACAAACAACTATCTCATAGAGACTTGTAGTAGCATTAATGAAGAGCTCTGTGCTTCCAATATCAAATAGCTCAAGAAGTAAAATCTGATTAATAATCTCAAACAAAAATGTAGAAACTTTTAACTTTGCAAGATGTTGTATTCTTTCTCAAGAGGGTGATCACAAGCTACATTACCCAATATATTTTTTAAGCAGATGTTCGATTTTCCAGTTGAGAGACAGGTTGAAGAAGATAAGACTGAGAGCAAGTAAACTCATGAAGGAAACATCATACAGCAAGTTTTGAATGATTTGGCTAGAGGGCAGCAGTAGATGACTCACTTGTTAACACAAATGATGCCAAACATGAAACACAAATAGAACTGAGCAAAACAATAATTGTAATCAAGAAGAAGACAGCGACATTGGAAATAGTTGAAACAACACAACACCAGAGCAGCTAGTGGTGCATCTTCAAGACCTTTAATGTCCCAATTCTTGAATGAACAACAGGCTGGTAATGAGGAACAACCTAAAGAAAATGAAGGATTTGCGGATTATTTGGGAAGATGACTTTCAAGGTGCAATGTCGTTAGTTGGATTTTGCCAACTCAAAATAAGAAATTGAAGGAGACAAAATCAGGAGTTACAATGTAAAGTGACAAGATTTTCCATCCCCACTTTTACTGTTTCAAGTAAATGTACTACTTGAGAATAGGTGCAAAAATTAGATACATACTTTCAGCTCAATCCTATGACCAAAATGAAGCAATTAAGTATGCTACTCTGCATTTGGATCATAAGGCTCATGAGTGGTGATATCCATACACCTCATGCGTCCAAATGGACCAAATCCATGCAGCCCACACAAACTAAAACTGATTTGATTGTGCATCTAGGAAGTACGCAGCTCATATTGAAAAAATAAAATCCCTCGATGTCATTATAATGAGAAGCAGTAAGCTTCTATTGTGGATTTGATTTTACTTAGTTTAGATTTAGTACTTCCATTATGGGTAACTGCTATTAGGTTGAGCCCGTTAAAGGTTGAAGATCTAAACTGGAGAAGTAATTCATCCCCCAGGTGGCCCTGTCTTACATGTGTTTTATCCACACTTAAAGAAACGAGGAATATAAAACACACTTGGAAGCTTGCTTTATGCAAACAGTGCATACAAGCTCTCATGTCACTCATGTCATTAAAGTCACGAGTAAACAATATAAAGTTTGACATATTGGAGTCATGAGTGAACAATCTAAAGTTTGAAATATTGGTTATGCAAATTTTTAGATATGGAATAAAATTTCTATATATCCAAGACCTTGTAGGATGCACTAAGCTTTGGTGGTTATAGAGTTTCAAATATAACAAGTGATGTTGATTAAAATAATATTGATATCACAATTGCCTCTTGGTGATTTCATCTAATGGGAAAAAAGATGTTTTTGAAAAGTGACCCTGTACAAGGTCATTTTTCAAAAAAGAATAAGGAAGCATGGTGCGGATATAACATTTGACAAGGGATGTAATTCGGCCCAAGTGAATCATTTCCTCTACATGAAGCATAGCAACTGCATAGAAGATGCGAAAATTATTGTGAAAGAATTTCATGGCATGATATGGCATTTGCACAAAGCAGTAATCTGAAAAAGGTTGAAGGCATGGGACTTAACTACTCTTGCACTACCATTTTCCACTCTTTTAGGGAATAGCATCACAAACATGTTAAGCATTTAATAATTTTTTGGGTCACTTCTCATTTAAAGTTCCATGGATCTTATAGCTGTTATTTTAATGACTTGGCCTCATAAGTAAGTTATTAAAGGCAAATTTGTATTAGGAGCTCCATGTTAAGAAATAATCAAAAATATTTAACTTGACAAAAGACCATAGCTGTGGACCCAAATGTCCATTTCAAAAAAATATTTATAGCCAGAAAATCTTCTCTAAAAAGTATGGACAGTGAAGACCTGCAACTAACAATGATTGTATATATTTAGTTCTAAATTCAGCTGCCAATGAATCATTGTAGTTGTAACATTGTACGAAATTAACTCATAACTGAACTGTTACGTGTTGTTATCTGTCGTAGGAATTTGAGTATGAGCCAAATTAGAACTGTAGACCTGTTCCAGTTTGTTGTCTACAGTCCAGTTTGCTGTCAAGAGTCTTCAGTTAACTATCAAAGTGTTAAGCAAAATTATAGGAAGTTGTTGAATTATATTGCAACTATAAAAAAATGTATTGTGTTTGTTAATGAATAAGATCAATGAGTTCTACAATTCCATTTTTTGTGATTTTGTTGCTGCCACATTTCTAATTTGGTGTCAGAGCTGTGTGATTGTTAATGAACAAGATCAACGAGTTCTACAATTCCATTTTTTGTGATTTTGTTGCTGCCACGTTTCTAATTTGGTGTCAGAGCTGTGTGTTTATTAATGAATAAGATCAACGAGTTCTACAATTCCATTTTTTTGTGATTTTGTTGCTGCCACATTTCTAATTTGGTGTCAGAGCTGTCATTCAAATCCTGCCATTTTGTTTTAGCCTTTGCTTAAACCTGCTGTTGGTGCAACTTTATGCTATTTCTCAATTGCAGAAAAATTCAATTGGAATGCTAAGAGCATCGTTTTAATGCTGTGATAATATTCCTATGTTTGTCATTTGCATTAAAACTATTGAATCTTCATATCCATCCAAAAGCCATCAAGAGGAATTAAAATTGGTTAAGGGACAAGCTACACTCAATCTGGCATTGTAAAAGAGTGAAAGGAACCCAACCAGCTACAAAGGAGGCAATACCAAATGCAAAATTTGTATTTGTATCCTAAGGTGAAAAAGGATCTGCCAAAGATTATTGTGAAGATGCCTGTTGCTGCATAGCCTACTACAACCATAAGAGCTGAGAGAATGTCAGCCATTGTTGAATAACCACCAGATATTAAAGGTGATGATGAAATCATTGAAGATGAAGAACTTGTCCTATTTTGAAAAGGGAACCACTTTGAAGATGGAAAGGGATGCAGTAGAGGATAAATAGATGCTCAATAGTCTGAAGTGCTTGTGGATCAGAGAAACTGCACCTCATTGGGGTTATGAGACATACATGTGACCATTAGTGTCCAATAGTTCAGGGGAGATCCAAAATCTGGAAGTTCAGTATTATATCTTTACGAGGGTGATGAGACACTTCATGTGCAAACAGTGTCCAATGATGATGGGAACTTGGAAGATAGCTAGGTAACTGTACTTGCAGTTGAGGAGCAACTTGATTCTTACTGGTACAAGAATTGTTTTCAAATGAAAGCTTATGATCTATTGTCTTCTTTTATGTTGTTGAGAAAATGTCTCAACCATACTTTTACCAAAATTGTATTTAATTATTATTGGCAATTTGTAATTATTTTTTAGTTGTCATGAAAGTTGCTAAATTCAACTATGACAACTTGCAAGATGTTTTTAAGTTTTCAAAATAGAAAGAGCATGAAAAAAGTGAAAGTTAAATGAAAGTTTGGATAAGATAGGGAAAATCATCTAAAAGGCAGATAAGATCACAAGTTGAAAGAGGAAAGTTTCTATATCCTGTGATTTATGCCTAAATGGTTTTAGAAACCATTTGTGTTTTGTGTTTTGTGTTTTATCTCTTGCCTATATATTTAGTGCTAGAGTTGAGGGATAAACAAGGTATTCACAGATTATTGAAGCAATGAAGTGTTGCATTAATTCAATGAGAGAAGTTGTATTGATGTAACTCAACTGAAGGATTGAAACAAGACTTGGATCTCTTTGGGTGTGGAGTTTTTGTTAATGTTTTGAGAACAGGAATATAAATAAAACAAATATCAAATAAAGAAAAACACACGAACACCTGAGATACCCTGGGAAAACCCTCCTACTCGAGGGAAAAACCCAGCCACACCAAAAGATAGATCCTTTATTGATTGCTCAAGGACAAATACAATGATCTCATGCTTATGATTGATAACTCTCAATAGTCAATCAATAAGCCTTATTATCAATTCAATCAATATAGCTATGCAAATACAGAATATCAAAATGCTACAAGTATCTCACGGATACTTCCTACAACAAGAACATTGATCATAAACAAACATTGATCATACACGATTACATGCAGAATAATTCTGAAGCATGTCTCACAGAGATATAACAATGAATAATCACAATTGTCACACACAACTATCAAATTCTCTGTCGTGAACTCTCACACACAGTTCACACATGTTCAGGCTTCTTATGCACAATATAGAGACTCTAACCATCTCAGAGAAAAGAATCCCACACCCGCCATCTTTCTTGAATGATCACAGCCACACCTAAATACAACACCGTCCAATAGGAACAAAACGTCGGAAGCCCAAAAGGCATTTGTGAAATACACCAATAACTCTCGACAGCAATTACAAAATACTCACATCCCAATTGCAATACCATCTAAAGAATTAGTCAACTGCTAATCAAAGCCCGACAAGTTCAAATAGACTTCTTCACCGAACACAAAGAGACGCTCGCACATTACACTAACCGCACATTACACATTACACCCGCCATCTTTCTTGAATGATTACAGCCACACCTAAATACAACACTGTCCAAGAGGAACAAAACGTCGGAAGCCCAAAAGGCATTTGTGAAATACACCAATAACTCTCGACAGCAATTACAAAATACTCACATCCCTATTGCAATACCATCTAAAGAATTAGTCAACAATAATCAACCACTACTAATCAAAGCCCGACAAGTTCAAATAGACTTCTTCACCAAACACAAAGAGATGCTCGCACATTACACTAACCAACGGCAGTAAAAATGCCAGTCATATTCACATGAGCCATAAGCACAAGCCACATCAATCATAAAGTAGTCACGATGCTGAGTCATCCCATTCTCATTCAAACACATAATAATTGAAGTAAACAATAATGAAGGAAGATAGATGTTAAGAGACATTGATACTCGCACATAGTTACAATACAGCGTGAATACGAAACATCTCCATATGCATGAGCTGCTCAATATCTCCACAGCTACCAAAACATTAACACTCCCTCTTAGCAAGAGAGAGATCATTCATATGTCTTGCCATCTCTTAACATGACAAACATAAGAAGCTGCAACAAAAAGTCAGTAACAAAAAAAAATCTCATCACAGATTTTCTCAACATAATATTGTCATCTCAGCATGAGATTCACCATGGCTACTCTCAAAGGGTGAAAGAACAAGAAATTGGGTCATGGAGTCTCACACATGACTTTCACCATGGCTACTCCCAGAGGGTGGAACAAGGGCTTTCACCTCAAACTTCTTTTGCAAAGAAGAATGCATTAACAAGGGATTGCACCTCAAACTTCTCCCTCACAGAGAAGAACTCATTAACAAGGGATTGCACCTCGAACTTCTCCCTCACAGAGAAGAACTCATTAGCAAGGGATTGCGCCTCAAACTTCTCCCTCTCAAAGAAGAACTCATTAAAGCACACATAAAATATCATCTGAATACTAAGGCTTCCTCTCAGCTAAAACTCCCTCTCAATAGGGGCAGCATTCCCATAGCTTTGATTATCACAATACCAAGAAATTGGGTCCAATGTTTGTCCAACAAAGAGCTTTTGCAGTGACACTGCTACACAAGCTTGTTGATCCTCTACAAAGGACATGGCATTCTGCATATGTCACTCAAGCTCCCTCTGAATCTGATTTTTGCAATTGAATAGTCTCCCTCTGAATATCATTTCTTCCTCTTCGAAGAAACTAATCACAATTACAATCTGTATAGGTTCTTCCTTTTTAATGAAGTTATGTCTCACTAAATTCAGTCTTATGGCTGCAAGAAGTGCCCCCATGTTCATTTCTACAACTTGCATGACTTTCTTACAAAACGCAAAATGCTCTTCCTTGAATTCCTTAAGTAATCTCTCATCATTTCGTTGCTTCTCGATCAGTCCTGGAAGCATTTTAGAGAGATCAATAACAATTCATAGAATCAAACTATTTTGAAGAGAACTATACAAACAAATGCTAAAAGCATATATGACTCACTATACTCAATATTATTAACTATAAATTCATGATCAATAATCAAAGGTATAATCGTAAAAATACTTATCTCTTTATTGCCTAAACTTTCTCACAATCCACCAATAGATCTTTCGCCATCACACAATTATAGTGCAGGCAAAGAACAAAAAATTTGAACACCAGCACATCCTTTTAGGTAAGAAGCTTCATCAGAGATTCTACCCTCCAAGGCTCTTCAGCTATACATTCTCATTTGAATCCCTCGTTTCAAACAGCATACACAACACCCATTAGACATCACGATATAATTGTTCTATTCCAATTCGGATCATTTCCATAAAACTGGCTCTGATACCATGTTAATGTTTTGAGAACCAAAACAGAAATAAAACAAATATTAGATAAAGCAAAACACACGAACACCTGAGATACCCTCGGAAAACCCTCCTACTTGAGGGAAAAACCCAGCCACACCAAAAGATAGATCCTCTATTGAATGCTCAAGGACAAATACAATGATCTCATGCTTATGATTGATAACTCTCAATAGTCAATCAATAAGCCTTATTATCAATTCGATCAATATATTTATGCAAATACAGAATATCAAAATGCTATAAGTATCTCACGAATACTTCCTACAACAAGAACATTGATCATAAACAAACATTGATCATACACGATTATATGCAGAATAATTCTAAAGCATGTATCACAGAGATATAACAATGAATAATCACAACTGTCAAATTCTTTGTCGTGAACTCTCTCACACAGTTCGCACAAGTTCAAGCTTCTTCTTATGCACAATATAGAGACTTTGACTATCTCAGAGAAAAGAATCCCACACCCACCATCTTTCTTGAATGATCACAGCCACACCTAAATACGACACTGTCCAAGAGGAACAAAACATCAGAAGCCCAAAAGGCATTTGTGAAATACACCAATAACTCTCAACGGCAGTTACAAAATACTCATATCCCTTTTGCAATACCATCTGAAGAATCACTCAACAATAATCAACCACCGCTAATCAAAGCACGACAAGTTTGAATACACTTCTTCACCAAACACAAAGAGATGCTCACACATTACACTAACCGACGGCAGTAAAGATGCCAATCATATTCACATGAGCCATAATCACGAGCCACATCATCCATAAACGAGTCACGATGCTGAGTCATCCCATGCTCGTTCAAATGCATAATAACTGAAGTAAACAATAATGAAGGAAGACAGATGTTAAGAGACATTGATACCCACACATAGTTACAACACAATGTGAATACAAAACATCTCCATATGCATGGGCTGCTGAATGATATCTCTCACAACTATCAAAACATTAACAAATTTTTCCTGAAAGGGTTTCTCCACGTGATTCTTGAGTTATGGTTTTGTCATGTCCCCAATTTGAAACCTTGATTATGATAATCCCATCCTTTTCCCCGTCGTGACAATCCAATAACACAATTTTGTAAAGTTTCTAGACAGACAAAATTGTAGAAATATATCAAAAGATCATACATGAGGAAATCAGATATCTTATCAAGAGACCAAGTATGGAATAAGCTAAGCACCAATCAAGAAATGATCAATCACACAACCAAGGGAGAGATCATGGATCCCGGCCCACCATATAAGGAATATAGGAAATTCATTGCACAGAGCCAAATACGTTGTCATGATGGCCAATTGAATATGGTGCAGCAAATTCTTCTATTAGAGACCACCGTGCGAAAGATAAAGGAAATATACTCGGGCTCAATATTATCGAAGCTTACATTTACCATGTTAGAATATAAATACTAGTTGGTGAGCTTCCAACGTGACTTAGTCTATATTGATGTTCAATATAAAGAAAGGCTAATTAAAATATAATCACCAGACGTCGTTGGGAAGATAGTATCAATGTTGTTACAGCAACATAAATCACCATACCGTAAATAATGTTCAGATACAGTTGCTCTCAATTCGTTAAGATATTAAGACAGTGCTTTCATCAACTCCTAAACACCCATTAAATGGAAGCAACGGACGATATCAATATTGGTTCATACGATGATGTGGAGAGACACAACAGTATTTATGATATATAAATGATTACATTCCAAATCAAGAAGCCAGCATCAGAAGTGTCAACTATTATTCATTCATTGGAAGAATAGAAGATTCTTGGATGCAGAAGATCTGCACTTAAGACATTAAAAAGAACCCTTTGTTTGGATATCACTACTCAATATCCCTTACAAGCATTCATATTATCTCTGCTCAAAGAAGATTAATGTTATCGTTTATTGAAGGGAGAATGATATGACTAATGAATCAATATAATCTAATATATTCCAAAGTGATTGCATGTGACTAACGATTCATTAACAAACAAGTATTAAGAGTAGCGTTTACAGTAATTAGTAATACAGTGATTAATCAACAACACTGATTAGTATTGGAAAAGGTACGATTTAGGTTGAGTTGCAACCTTTCACCATATGCCTCTTCAATACCTATTAAAAGAGGGTTGTGTTGTGAGGTTTTACAACATCGCCCCATTCCATGGGGACCCCCGTTTTGAAAATTTCTAGCCTAGACTTTTGTCTTGCCCCGACCTCGTTGTGATTGCATGATCCCGATGGTTGAGTGATGATTTGCTTTTCAATGGAGTATGATTTTGAAAACATTGATCGAGTGATGATGAATTTTTACAAGGCAATGAAATTTTGTTGTACTTGATAATTTGCAAATAATGTGAGATTTCGGTTTCATTTGATTTGAATTGGCAAAATGAATGCTCTGAGTTCTTTGTTAAAATCTGAAAATCGATGGTGCTTGAAGATTCAAAATTTTGAAGGGCAATTCATATGGTATAAGGATTTCATGGCATTGACGTTTTGTTGTTGGTATTCATTGGAATTAAATTTTCATTGTATCATTCTGATTTTCAGTTTTTGTTGAAATCAATCCTCAAAGTCAGAAATCTTCCTTTGCCAATTTCCTTGTATGTGAACCGAAATTTTCCATTAAACAAACAAGTCAAATATATCCAATTTCGATTTGCAAGTGTTGGAAACTAATTTCGATCTTTTTTGTTGGATAACTAAATATTTGGTGGATTTTCGAAAATCTGGAAATGCTATTTATTACTTTCAATTTTCAAATCCCTCTTGGCATTTTTCCGAGGATTGGGCAAATGAATTCAGATCCATTTTGCAAGTGGTAGCAAATTTCGATTTTTTTTGGATTGAATGGTAAATGCTAGTTACATTTTCGAAATCTGGACTGTGCAATCATTAATTTTGATTTTCAAATACATGTTTGGCAGCTTCGATTTTGTGGTTAGGATATGTTTTGACTTGAATTGGAGGATGTGTCAAAGTAAAATCAAAATTTAGTGACTCAAATTCAAATAGGTCTCATCCTTTTGCAATTTCAAAGTGCAATTTTAAAGTTTTTTTAAAAAATCGAAATGCATTTAATACTGGCCAAGTCAGCCCTACTTTGCATGAATTAATTGTTATTTTTGGCAAACGTGTAAGGGGGGTCGGCCCTCTATTTGGGCTTGGGCGTCAGCTATATAAAGAGGGCGCCATCCTTTCATTTTTCACAATCCAAGTGCGATTTCATGCTCTGCATTTAGGAGCGACAATCAGTCCTTTTTGGCAGCAGATTCTTCTTGTTTTAGCATCCGAATCTGATCTTCTTGGCAGCGATTTATACTTGGAGGTTGGCGGCCTTGATTAAGTAGTGGATCTGGGCATAGAAGAGGTATTTGAGGGCAGTTTAGAACAGTTGAAGGGCAGATTCGAAGCCCTTGATCACTTGATTAATAGTGATTTACATCTACAGCAGTGGCGGCCATGTTTATGTCTCAGATCTGGGCAATTTAGAGGAATATTTGAACCAGTTTGGGGGCCGATTTGGGGCCTAAATTCACCATTCTCAGTTAAGGAGGAGGCAGGGATTTATTTTGATAATTTGGAGGCCCCTTTTTATGCATCTTGGCACTCAAAAATCGAAATTTGAGGGCAGTTTCCAGCATATTTTATGCAGATCCGAAATTAGAAGTCTCAACATTTTAATCTCAGAATTTGGAGAAGAGGGAGATTTTTAATCTCAGAATTTGGAGAAGAGGGAGATTGTTGCTTGGCAAATTAGAGTTTCATTTCCAGATTTTATTAGAGGTGGAGTTTGATTGTTTGAGGCCTCATCTCAGAATTGTGAAAGACATTTTGAAGGAAGATTTTGATCTATACTTGGAAGCCATATTTTCAGAATTTTAACAAGTATAGAGGGTGATATCAAGTTTAAAAGATCAAAGAGGAACGGTTATCAAGCTAAGGCAAATACATCAAGGTAGAATTCAGAATTGCATAACCGGTGAGTGGCCTATCTTATCATTTTCTTCTTAGTTGTTTTCACTTCATTGGTATTATTGTTAAGTGTTGAAAATTAGTTTCAAAAGTAGAGTTACAAGTTTGGTTAGTAGGTTGATTACTCGATTGTCTTGATTAGCTTATTTCCTCAAGTTCTTGCTTGCATTCCATCATTTCATCATCATTAGGAAGAAGTTTGGAGTGATAAGTGTAGTCCATCTCATAGGTAACGGCAGGGAGTGATAAGTGGTAGTCCCACCCCTAGGAAGAAGTTTGGAGTGATAAGTGTAGTCCATCTTAAGGCAAAAGCGGGGAGTGATAAGTGTAGTCTTTATCATCATCATTAGGAAGAAGATTGGAGTGATAAGTGTAGTCCATCTCATAGGTAACGGCGGGGAGTGATAAGTGTAGTTTCCATCTCATTAAGAGGAAGTTCGGAGTGATAAGTGTAGTTTCACCATCATTGTAGAAAGGCGGGGAGTGATAAGTGTTTAGGATGGCGGATGCCAATGCAAGCAAGCGACCCAAAGGAACTAATGCTAAAATAGGAGACAAGGAAGTTATGATACCCAATTCCAACTTCCGCTCGAAACTGAAACATGTTGGAGACACCAACATTGGTACCCTTGATATGATTCAATTAAAAGATAGGTTGAGAGACAACCAGTCCCCCATTGCGAAGAGAATCTACAAGTCCGGAGTTGTACATGCAGTTGCCTTCCCTCCTACCTTGCCTTGTCCAGAATTGATCATGGAGTGTGCATCTAGACTCAACATCCAGCGCAAGTCCGTCATGATGGACGGAGGAGAGAATGTTTTGGCCAACATTAGCAGTCCATTGATTGAGGATACATTCAACATACCCAAGCAGAATAGCACGGAGGAACTATCTATGGATCAAGCCACCAGATTCTACCATGACAACCAAGACACATACTTTGTTCAACTAAAACGGAATTGGTTACATGAAGGAAAGAAGGGAGTCACCAAGACCTCAAGGCTCACCCGGTCAGATTTCAAATCAGAATATGGCGACCTCATCGTCCTCCTCAACAGAATCATGGGCTCAGCACAAGGTATGCAATTCGAGACTTGGATGTACTATTTCATTGATGGCATTGAAAGTGGAAAGAGAAAATTTGATTGGGCTGCAATAATTAGTGAAAATCTAGAGTTATAGCTTAGAACAGTACAGTCTCAAAAGCAGTTTTATATGGGATCATACCTTTTTTACTTAATAGCAAGATTATATAAACAACCTGGACTTAAGGCTAGGGGAGAAATTGGTCATGGGCCCGGGCAGTACTTGGTGTATGAGTGCTATCCACAGCTTCATTTGCGCAACACCAAGGACTTCAAGATATTCTATGACGCCTTTGCCATGAAACTAGTAAGGATTTTGCAAGGAACTCCTGCTCGGAGGCTCTCTCCAAAATCCGAAGCCAAAGTTAAGAAATATGGGAGTTGGTTCATCCAATTTGCACAATTCACATACATAAGAGTGGCTAGATGTACAACTTGTCCCAAGAGGCTTCCAAGGTACCTGCCCGATAGATTGGTTTTGATGGAGTTGGTTAGACAACTCGAGCAGTATGACAAAATGATGAAACAGAAAGGTGGAGCAGGAATTACCCTCTCACTTGTGATAGGCAATGACAGTTGTCCCAACCATGTCGCCTTTGCATCTGCTGAGAAGGAATTAGAACAATATCACCTAGCTTGGTATAGAGCAAGACAAGGATTCGATCCTCATGGTTTGATTAAGGCAGCTCGAGGAGAAACATTCAGGCATATTCCTACAATAGAAGATTTTTGGGCTAATGCACAAGATGAGTTTCATGTGAGGAAGCTAGCTTTCTCAAGATTATCACTAAGCCTGATGAGAGCCATAAAATGGAAAAATCTTATGATCCCAGACCAGCTGGAAGAAGATGAAGATGTGCTAAGAGAAGACTACAACACAATAGAAGGAACGGAGTTAGAGCCAATTGATTGGGATGATCACCAGGATCCATCCTTGGAGGCAAACAATAAGTCGGTTGAACTGCACACTGAGTGGTGGTATAACAAGAAGTATGAGCAGTTGCAAAGATCAAGGGTACGCCTTACTTATGAAAAGATGAGGCCAGTTGAGGTTCAAGCAGAATCAGTTAGTCAGTAAGGTGAGGGCAGTAGCCGGCAGCAACCACAACAGCAACAACAAGCCAGTAAGGGCAAGAAGAGAAATTTAGAGGTTGAAAAAGATAGGGAAGATCAAAGGCCTCCAACAAAGAAGCAAAACAGAGTATCATCGAGGGAAAGTATATTTGAGGCTAGAAGCCAAGAGCACGATGCCAGTGGACAGGGTGCAGCAGTTGAAGTGAGCTCGAGTCCGGAGTCAAGTAGTGAGGACAGCAGTGATGGATACTCTCCTCTTTTAGAAAATCAAATAAATGAGGATATGGCAACCTCAAGTGATGAAGAAGATAGGCAAGTTGACATTGAGGGTGAAGCAACACAAGATAAAAATCAAGCACCCAATGATGAGTATGAGGGGCTAGTTCAGCCAAATCCAACAGTGGGGGTTTGCATTGCACCTCCTTGGATAATGAAGATGCTCCAGCCAATTATCCCGGAGCCACCCATTCAGACAATTGAGGAAATTCAAGGGTTTGCGGAAGGAGAAGGTGATGCTAGATAGAAGCAAGCAGGAACAGTGGCAAGGGTAATCAGAGATGATGGTCACAGAAAGGTTCAAATTGCCATACCAAAAGTCAACAAGACAGTGGAAGAAATTTCAATCCAAGACTATGAATTTCAAGAGCATGACTTGGGAACAGCAACAGATGAGATAGAATGTGAAGAGCTTCAAGAGGGCGTAGCCTCAGTAGTGGAAAGGTTAGCAAGGGCAAATGCTATGAATGCTAAGTTGAAAAGAGAAAATGAATATTGGAAGAGTATTTATGATGGATGGAGTCAGCCAATCCAACAAGTGCCAAGGGCAGCTCTCCTCCAAGCTAATGAGAACAACACCAAACAAGAGCTCGAAGAGTGGGTCAGCAACACCATCCAAGAAGGGCGAAAATTCTTGCTTCCATTCACTACTACTTTTAGAACATTTATAACTATCAGGAATAGATTCAGAACATTTGAGGCAAGGTGGAGGGATTTCCTTCCAATTTGTGAATACACCATTCCCAGGCTGGAAGCAGTTACAAGAATATCAGAAGGAACATTGGTGAAGGCCAAGGTGATCAATGAAGGAGAGAAGAGAACAGTCGAGTCTTGGTTCATGGCCTTGACAGTCAAGTTGGGAACACTAGAAGAAATACAGGACAAGATGGCGCAGCATAGTCCGGGCATCGAGGCTTTCATTTCGAACACAATGAATGATGTTAGAGTTGCACTAGATTTCGAAGGAATAACAAAGGAAGATTTCAATGAGACAGAGTTTGGATTGAGGTTGGATGATTTGAAAAAGATTGTCCCTTTGAAGAAAAGATTAGACATCCTTGCCTCTCTCAAAGCCTTAGTTCAATTTGCAAAAGATGATGAGAAAGAGAACGAGAAGATACTACAAGCAGCAAAGGACATGGTCATCACAGTTAAACTCAAGATGAGGCATTCACCTTGCCCTCCCATGGAAGAAGTTGACAGCATGTTAGCTAAGTTCATCACTTATGCTAAAAGGATGAAAGAAAAGGGTAGAGTTATATTAGAAGACCATTTGATGTAAGCCCATGTGGCATTTTCCCCTTTTTTCTTGGGCCTATAGGTGTCAGTTTCTAATTGGCTACCATTTTGGTGCCTTCTCATTGGTTACCACTTTTATTTTTTCTCATTGGTCCATTGATGAGGTGGCATCTTCTCATTGGCCGATGGGGTGGTAACCCTATTTAGGGTTTCTAGGATTTGATCTGGATCGTTGATTTTGCCTCTTAATCTTGGCCACTCATTGTAATTTTGAGCCTCTATTTAAGGCCATTTGTTCTCATTTGTAAAGGGTTGAAGAAAATTGTTGCTAATATAATACCAAAATTGCTTCTCTTATCATTGTTGTGTCTTGCATGGTGATTAAGAACACTTGGTGTTATTGCATGGTTTCTACTTCCAATAGTTAAAGTTAAATTTCATTGAGTTGTTAGAGTAAATTTTCATTTCAAGCAAGTGTTAGAAGTAAGAGTAGAGATAGATGGCTAGTTGTATGGTGATGTTGGTAAATGTTTGATAGGGATCTTTATACTAGGCCACTAGCATCTTAGCGGCTTGTTAAGAAGCCTTGTGTGGTAATCTAGTCCAATCGCTCCCAAGTTCTACTTGCATTTCATCTTCCCGCTTGTACTTTAAGTTGGGTTGGAAGATAGGTGTTAGTGTGAAAATCCTAAGAGTATCCCTTAGAATCATCGCACCAATGGAGGTAGCGCCGCTGGCAAGCTTTCATTAGGTTGATCCTCGTCCATTCACCAATCTTTCCATTCCATAGGAGTAGTAGTAAAGCAGTCAGTAGTTTAGTAGTTAGAGTTTGAGAGCAAAGTTGGAAGTGATATAAATTAGAAAATCAATTGAGTATACATTGCAAAGCTAAATCTCATCATAGCAAGAATTTGACATCCTCAAGTGAACAAAACAACGTAAGCCCGCCAAAGTGATTACCAGCAAATCACATTTTTATAACTGAGTTAGTATCCACAAGTGTAAGGAACCTTGGAGTATCCTCATATACTTTTCAAGAGAGGGTTGAGTGTTTGGTACGCTGTATCAAGTATTCAATTGCTATATGTTATGTAGTGGTACAAAACTAACATCAACAGGTTGAAGCCTTCATGGGGAGGCATCAGATTGGGAAGAAGGAATCAAAAGGTGATCACAGAAAATAATGCATATCAGCAATACTCAGTAATAGAATTGAATTATATTTAATTTTTTGCAAGTGTTATCATGAGGGATTGCACCCGCTATACAAAGTTGAAAACCCTGCAATCCCGTGTAACATGGAAAGGCTTTCGAGTATGTGGGGTACCTATGGTGAAAACCAATCTCCAAATAAGGCCAATTCCTAGATAGTACTCTGCCTAAAACTAATATGGATTGGGACAAGGGATGTTAAAGAATGCTCAATGAAATGAAAACTAACCCTAAATGAGGTGATGCACCAAACAATGAATTGTAACTTCAATATTCCATCAGAGATCACTAAAAATACTAATGATTCACTAAACCTAGGCAATTATGTGACACAAAAATGATTCTCATGAAAAGTCCTGAAATCTGTATGCCTCGAAAGAAAAACTAACACTTTACTGATTTTCAGCATAAAAGAATGAAGGACACAAACATAGACTTGCATACACGTATATGAAGTTCTGCATGCACAATAAAGGAATAGACTTGAATAAAGGCGAACACATCAACCAAGCAAAAATCTACAATACTGCAATACAAATCAATGAGAAGGAACTGTTGTATCTATATAATCAACGATGAAAAATCTCTGCTACAAAGTGCTCAAACAATAAGCCAAAAATTTGGAATGTGTAAAAAAGATGGCAAAAAGAACCCCGAAAAATGAGGTGGAAAGTACATAATATAGGCCAAGAAGCTCCAAGGGTCGGATAGATGATAAAAGCAAGGAAGAAGAGGGGTCAAACTGCCTGAAACATGCAGTTGACCACCTCAATACTCTCCTAGACCCAAGTCAAACTCATGTGGAACTCCAAACTGATGTAGAACTGCCCATAACTGCCTCAAATCATGCAACAACCTCATGGGTTGTATGTAGAAATAAATCTCATGAAATTAGGAGCACAATTGATAGTAACACAAAGATAACTGCTCCAAAAGGCCTCCGAACTAAAATACAACTGAAAATGAAGTCAACTGAACCATAAACTGCATGAAAAGCCCCAAAATCTGCCCACTAAGTGCTGGAGAAAACGAAAACCCCTCTCTGGTACCTCTACATGTGTGGAAGAAAGAAAACGCCTCCAACCACTATAAAATCAACTCCAAGTGCACAAAAATTCCAAAAATCCCCTCCATAAGCTCAAAAATGCATGCAAAAAAAAAGCTCCATTTATGCCATGCACCTCACCTTTGCAAAACAATTAACAACCAGTGCTTTATAGTCTTACACCTCGTCATTATTGTTTACAATAAAATATGCAAGATGTTTTGAACACTTATATTATTATTCATTGCATATAAATGTAGTTAATACTTACTAAATAGCTAATAAAGCTACCTAATAAATATTAAATATATAAAATAAAATAATATGTAATAATAATAATATCATTATATTATTATTATTGAACCTACATTTTTTAGATAGCTTAGGATTTATCTAATAAATGTAACTTAAATAACAATAATATAAGATACCTTTATGATATCAAATCTTGCTCACTAAAAGAATTTGATTTAATTAAAAATCTCTAAACTTGCTAAGTGTAGCGCATTATATCACATTGGCCGAGGAATTCATTAGGGCCAAAAAAAAACCTAAAAGTCACTACCGACCATTCATTCCTCCTTTTCTGTTTTTTGCTTGAGAGCTCCTAGCGGCTAGGGTTTTGGATGTCTATGGGGAATTCTGGATGTTTTCTCTGCAAGTTCTCCATCATTTCACACTTTTTCCATGAATGGGATTCTCTGGAATCAACTCAGTTGCTATCTTTTTCATTCACAGGTACCAAAGTGCCTATATTTGATCACAACTTGCATTATCTTTGATTCTGTCATTAGTTCTATGCATAGTCTTTTGGCCTTTAAGGACTTGGATTCTTTTATAAAAACCCGTGACACCACTCTTTTGGCTTGAGAGCTTCAGATATGATGCACGCAACCTAGCTTCTTTTGATACTATGAACGATGAACTTTGAACAAGGGTCTCCATTTTGATCTTAGATCTTCTTGCAATTTTGTATATATTTTATTCCCATATTGGAGTTCCTTTTGTTTAAACACATGCCATGATTTTGATTTAAGTTGTCACATGCTTAACAAGGTTGTTCACTTTTAAATCTGTGCTCTTTGCAGTTTGAACCCTCATGTACCTCACCACGGTTTTGAGGGTTTTTGTTAAGTTTTTATATTTATTTTTGTAAAACTTTTTGTGGTTCTTCTGTTACAAACCCTTGCAAAGTAGGTTTGTTCTTCTTGCCAAACGGTTTGGAAGAAAACTTTTCTTTTTCCCATGCGCTGGCTATAGGGTTTGATCTTTATTACTTCCGTCGAGGGCTTCCATGTCGTGAGAGTTCTTGTTGAAGACCTGAACTTTTACAACTGTATACTGCTCAGTTCCATATATAAGATCATTAAAGAATGAAAAAATATGTGAACCCACAACTGTGAACATGACTCATATATTCTACATATTTGATATGTACCATGATGTTGTTGTTATGCTGAATAATATACATTTTTGTGTTCACTTGTTTGTTGATATATCTTGATATTGTGCTTGCATAACACTATTTATTATTTTCAAGCATTGTGACTGTGCGATCTCTAGGACTCTTGAAAGTTCACAAACAGAAATATCTTTATCTCTGTCTTGACAATAGCTCACATTATCATTGCTACACAGCTTCTTTGTCTTTCATTGATAGTATTCTCTGAATTTGGACACATTATCATGTTATTTAACTTGTCATTATTTTTGTCCACTGCGTAAGCATCATTGACAATCACACAAGCTTCTTATGAAAACTGCTCTTTGTTATTTCCATTCTGTGTATCTATCCCTTAAGGTTGAGGGCTTTTAGGAGGTGAAAGAATAATACCAGAAGAAAGAAAACAAATTATGGTTTTACCTTCAAAACATTCAGCTCTTTGCCAGAACACAGCTTCTTTTTTTCATGCTTTTACAACTCCATGTTCTGTTGTTACTTTCCATGAGATTGTAATGAAGTTCAGACTTAATCATTTATCATTGAATGTTAAATATGGATCATATCTGATTATCACATGAAAGTTTCCTGTAGATGCTCCTTAGTTGATCATGGTTGCTTTGAAGAGTATACTATATTTTGATATCTGATATAATACTTCTTGTTCCTTTCTTGATAATCATGCATTGGCTATTTTGTAAATAAAAAATCTCCTTAATGTGCTATTTGTTACTGATGCAGAGTGTCCCAAAGAAACAAAGATTACCCTTTACTACTATCAATCACCTTACTTTGATCACTTCCCAACTTACCCAATTATCCCCTTACCTTGTGAGTAACTTCACATCCTGTCTACAAGAGCCACTTGCATCCTTCCATGACCCTTCCAAACAAGCACCTTGTCTAGTATACCCAATCCTAGGTGACTAAGGTGTATCCCTCCACTCCTTCAAGAGAATGAGTTAGATCCTCCTAACAACTTATTTTGGCATAGGAACAATGAACTGATTCAACTCCACCACCCCAATGGTTCTAGCCAACTATGTAGAGTGTATTTGTACCAGTTAGGCCTAATTCCCAATTAGGTCTCCTTTTCTGGTTTTAGCCCCACAACTTTGAATTCTCCCAAACAACCCAAGGAACAAATTGCAGTTTTAGATACCTTTTTGGGCCCTTAATAACATGTGTCAAGATGGGTTCTTGATCACATCAACCAAGCACCTTGTTTATGATTGTCCGCCTAGGTCCAATAGGCTAATTGGTCTAATTTCCAAAGCAACTCCTCTCAAATGGATTCTCCCAACCCTGTTAACCATTGGAACATCTTTGTACCTATGACAAATCACCAAATCCACCATCAACTCTCGACTAAATCACTCTCCAACCCTTTTGCAACTCATTTGCACTAATAAGCTAACCAATTGTTGTCCTCAATTTTGATATCACGAAATTGTGGCAACCCTATGCAATTTTCTCATGGATTCGCAAGTGCATCCTCTATGTTTCAGCGCATTGATAAGGTGTCATGAAGGCAGTTTGTCATCCTTGAATTGTACTTTATGTAGCATTATTTATGCATTCTTTTTTAAAGTTTTCGTTAAGTTAATCCCCCTAAATGCTTGTTAGAACGAGTTTTTCTTCTCTGACTGCAAGCACTTGATTTTTGACAATCTTCAAGTTTTTTCTTTGTTTCTCCCTTTCTTGTAAGTAGTTTTTAATCTTGTTTTTCCCTTAGGTTAATAGCCCTTAGAATTATGCTCATTTCGAGCTATCTTAGACCTCAAACGAAGTTGTCTAACTCAAGTTATAAAGAAAAAGGTGGGATTTTTCAAGTTGACTACACATTTTATTAAAAATCCTCCAAAAGTGGGCTTTTTATTAGCAATTGCACAAGATAAAATTATTTTTAATATCTAAAGTGGATTTTGACATCCATTTTAAAATTTCAGCTCATTCTGAGTTCATTTGACCATAGTTTTTAATGCTTTAATGCAAATTGGTTTTTTCTAGTCTATTTTCATGTTACTTTATTGAAAACTATAGTTATATATTAAATTTAATTACATGAGACACTTAAATGCATTAAAGGTCGGGTTTTTATCACTCATTGCATATCATCCACATCCAAATCATCTTTTAAAACTCACTTCCAATAAAATCTAAGTCCTAAATGCATAAAGGTGGGCTTTTTATATGCAATAACACATTTTTATTTGAAAATATATCATTTAACATGTGTTAGTGAGGTTTTTATGTGCTTTTGCATATTTAAATATTATTATTATAAACCTTTTATCACTTAAAGACTTATAAGTGGGGAATTTGAACCCAATAACACATGTCATTGCATTCCAAAAGTCCACTAGCATGAGTTATAACTTAAGTACACAACGGTAGGGAATTTGAACCCAAAAGCATATGTATTTTAACTTGCATGTGTTATTGCATTTCTAAAACCCGTTGATACTCTCCTATTGATGCGTTTGGACTTGTAAAAGCATATGGTGGGGTTTTATAACTCAAAAGCACATGCTTTTTCGTTTCTAAAACCCATTATTACTCCTCCAAAAAGTGTGTTTTAACTAAAATCACTTATGATGGTGATTTTATACCCAAAAGCACATGCTTTTGAAGTTGAAAAACCCATTTTTGACTTGTTTTACCTTGCGTTTGGGCATGAAATGCTAAAGGTGGAGATTTTGGAGTCAAAAGCACATGTTATTGACATAAAGAAGTGTGTTTTGACTTGTTTTAACTTGCCTTTGGTATTGAAAAGCAAGTAGTGGCAATTTTTAGGAAGAAAGCACATGTTTTTGCAACCAAAAAACCTGTTTTTGCTCATTCCTCATGCATTTTGAAGCTGGACGATGATTTCTTTGGCCATTTGAATGTGTTTTGGTCTGTAAAATACGCGTTTCTCTCCTCATACTTGGGCATTTTTTATGCATTTGTAAAGAGCCCTTCTGGCTCTTTTTAAGAATTTATAATTATTATTATTTTTGGAAGTTTTTGCAACTTTTTGGGGTTTTGAGATATAAGAAATTTTCACAACGTGAATCCAAATTCACAACACTAATTCTAATTGCATTTATTTCTTGTCTAAACATATAGATTTAATTGCAAATGAATATCAAGAGGCAAATATCATTGCACCTTATTATATTGCTCATACATTTGCAACTGGCATTCACAGACCGTTGCATACAGGAAATCGCAGCTTCCTTTATTGATCACAAGTTCATATACTAAGGTTGCAGCTGCAAGGAGTATGTCGCTTCCATAAGGGAGATTGCGCTAGGAAGGAAAATTCATTGCCCTAGAGGAACCCACACACAAACCACCAATACTAAACGCAGCGCAGGAACAAGTCATGCGTGTGCCAGCATGCTACACGCGTCTAGTATTATCAGCATACCCGTCCAACAATAAATTGCAGCAGCTAGGAATAATACGGCTGTCACAATTGGAATTTCACAGCCACTAGATAATAGTTTCGGTCACCAAAAAGAAATGTCCCAAGCATGAAAGATTGCAATCCAATCTCTCATTCAATCCACCAGCATTGATAATAACAACTCCACCATTTCATCAAAATGAATGCATGATAATGAACAACTTTTGGTATACAATAGCACCAAAAATGTATCACGAAGATCAAAAAGAATTCTTCAACGTGCAGAGCACAATTTACCACTACAATCAATGATTCAAAGTTCACAAGGAGAGGAATCAGTCCTCACAAACCCTTGTTGCAAACTCTTCAGCAAATTCTCCAAAGAAATCAAAAAGCAAGCCATAATCAATTCGATTTTTCCCATAAGGCTCTTTTAAAACATGAAAGAAGTGTAGCTTCTCCAATACACTTCTCACTTAAGAGGCTTCACGCACACACTTTCAAATTATAACATAAAAGATAAAGTTATTTATTAAGATAGACTTAATAAACAACTTAAAATATGAAGTTCCATCGAATAAACTCTATTAAATGCTCATATCGCTCAACTCCCTGTGCCTCCACTACAGTGCTAAAAATAGCAACCGCCCAAAATAGACTTACTATAAATAGCAAGACTATCACAGAGACCCTCAAATCGAACTGTCAACTCACGAGGGTCGCAATGATGAACTGACCATGCCCAGCTACAGGAACCTGCTAAAATGGGGACATTACAATCTCCCCTCCCCAAGATTGCTTGTCCTCAAGCAATCTCAACCTACAGTGTTGAAGTATATCCTCAGTCTCCCAAGTGGCATCCTCATCTGGAAATCCCTGTCACTTCACCAGAAACTATTTGATGATCCACCGACACAAATGGCCCGACGCAAATGGCTCTCCCTGATATCCAGAATAGCCTCGGGAATCAACTCCAATCTGCCCTCATCATCCAGAGAGGGTAAGGTGGAAGATGGGACAACATGACGGCCCAACGCCTTCTTGAGGTGCGATACATGGAATACATTATGAACTCTACTATCCGGTGGCAAATCTAACTCATAAGCAACCTCACCCACGCATCGCACTACCCAGAGGGACCATAGTAGTAGGGCTTGAGCTTCTCAACTCCAGTCTTCCTGATGGAAGACTGTCAGTAAGGTTGTAACATCAAATTAACTATATCACCCACCTGAAAGGAATGAGAAGTCCTCCTCTGATCAGCATACTACTTCTGCTGATTCTGAGCTCTCTGAATGTTATCCCTCGGTGTCCTCATAATGTCATGGCTATCCTGTAACAAATCACTTGCACTGGGTACCTAACTGTCGCTGCACAACAAGCCCATGAAACTAGGGGGATCATACCCGTACAGAGATCGAAATGGATACATCTAAATAGTCATGTGGTGAGTGGAATTATAACAATACTCACATAAATGTATCCACTTCACCCAAGCCCACTACTGAGATGAAATATAATTCCGCAAATAGCCTTCCACCCACTTATTCACAATCTCAGTCTACCATCAGTCTGTGGGTGGTAACTAGTACTTGGAGGCAACTCTGTCCCACATAACCTGAAAAGCTCCTGTCAGAAATGACTCATGAAACGGCTATCATGGTCACTCACAATAGTTCGAGGTAAACCATGCAATCTAAACACCTCCCGGAAGAACAACTCTACTATCTGAACAGTTGAATAAGTGGTGGTGATCGGAAAGAGATGAGCATATTTGGTGAGTTGATCCACCACCACAAAAATGCAATCTCTACCTTGGGCTTTCGGCAAGCCCACAATGAAATCCATAGACAAACATACCCACTTCCGCTCAGGAATGGAAAGTGGTTGTAGCAATCCTGCAGGATAGGTATGCTCTTGTTTGTTATGCTGACAAACAGAGCATTCTTGAACATATTGTTGCAAAACTGGCTTCAAGCCCTTCCAAGTGAATCTCTCTCGAATACGTCTATAGGTTTTGAAGAACCCGGGATGTCCAGCCAATGGCGAATCATGAAAGGCCCGAAGGATAATCTATCTGACACCTAATCCTAGGACTAGATAGATCCTTCCCTTGTAAATGATTAACTCATTTGCAAGGGTATAACTGTTGTCCTATATGCTACCATCAACAATGCCAGTTGCCCACTGATCTCAAGCATACTCTATGATGATCAAGTGTCTCCAATCCTCTGCTATCTCAGTAATCATGCACAAGTGGGGTCTCCGTGAAAGGGCATCAGCTACCATATTCTGAGTACCCTTGATATACGAGATATCAAAATCATATGATTGTAGCTTACTGACCCACTTCTGTTGTCTCTCATTCAAATCCTACTGACCAAGGAAATGCTTTGGGCTATTATGATCTGTTTTAATACAAAATTTACTGCCAACTAAGTACTGCCTGAATTTGGCCAAGGCATGCATAATGGCCAACATCTCCTTGTCGTATACGCTGAATAATCTCTCAGGGCCCCTGAGCTTCCTGCTCTCAAAAACTATGGGATGGCGATCCTGGGAAAGAACTGCTCCAATGCCCTCACCTGAGCCTTCACAATGTAACTCAAACGGCCTCGTGAAATCGGGCAATGCCAAAACTGGGCATGACGTCATGATCCTCTTAAAGTTCTCAAAGCACTCTTGTGCCTAAGCAGTCCACTCAAAAGCACCCTTACAAGTCAAATTAGTAAGGGGAGCTGCGTGTCGAGAGAAACCTTCCATGAATCTACGATAGAATGCGTAGAGTCCAATGAACCCCCTAAGTTGTGTCAGGTTCTCCGATGTAGGCCAATCCAAAATAGCACAAACTTATCAAGGTCCATGCGAACTCCCTCTGCACTAATGATGTGTCCTAGATACAACAACTCAGGCATGCCTAAAGCACACTTGGACTCCTTGGCATACAAGGAAGCCCTATGAAGAATGTCCAATACTACATCCAAATGTGCTACATGATCATCCCAAGTCTTACTATAAACAAGTATGTTGTCAAAAAAAACCAGAACAAATCTCCGCAACTGATTATGGAAAACCCTGTTCATAGTAGACTGGAATGTGGCAGGGGCATTAGTCAAGCCAAAGGGTATGACTAGAAACTCATAGTGGCCACAATGACACCTAAATGTTGTCTTCTCCACATCCTGCTCTCTAACTCTAATCTGATGGTACCCTGATCTCAAGTCAACCTTGGAGAAGTAATGTGCCCCATGCAACTCATCAATGAGCTCATCAATCTGAGGCATAGGATGCCAGTTCTTAATAGTCTTTTTATTCAGCATCCGGTAATCTATACAAATCCTGAGTGTCCCTTCCTTCTTCACCAGAACAACTGATGAAGCAAAAGGAGACTTACTCAGCCTAATATGTCCCATAGCTAGTAGCTCCTGTATGGTCTTTTCAATCTCATCCTGAAGCCGCTTAGGGTGCCGGTAAGGAGTAATCATAATGGGCTCAGTGCCCTCCTCTAACTCAATAATGTGCTCAATCCCTCTATCTGGTGGCCTGCCATGTGGTAAGTCATTAAACACTTTAGAGTGTTTAATTCTAAGCTATTGAATATCAGGGTGATAAGTTGGCTTGTTTGTACTATTCAATGTAGGCAACGTCCTACACTCTCCTGCCCAATTAACTATGTCATCATGTCATACCAAGTGCTGCATACGACTGAAAGAAACAACTTCAGATCACTATTCCGGATGGCCTTAAGAATGTGTGTTCTGCAATCCTTAATGAATCTCACCTCCATCCTCTCAATGCTGATGTAAATGTCTTTAAGAGTATGCAACCAGCTCATACCAAGTACTATATCAATGCTGCCCATGTCTACCACATAAAAATCTGCCTTAAAAGAATAATTGTTCAATTTCACGGGAAGCTCAGAAATCATCTTGTTACACTTAAGAGTGTAACCATCAGCCCCTTGTACTCTAAGTCCCTCAAAATCTTATGTCTTAAACCCTCTCTTGGCAACCAAACATGAATCAATAAAATTATGTGTAGCACCTGTATCAAAGAGAGCAATGACACACTTCCTTGCCAAAAGTCCATGCATCCTGAAAGCACTTTCCTTTCTCATGCTAGAAAGGTAAACAACCTTGAAATTAGAATCATCTACCTCTTTATCCCCATCACCTGAAACCTCATGTGTATCATGCTCATAATCAGTTCGTTGTCCGAATAAATCGAAACTATCCTCATCATCATAGAACCACCCCATCATCTTATTCTTACCCTTAGGCTTCATAGGACAATCACGACTTACATCGTAAGGTCCTCTGCAATGAAAACAAAGTTTTTTCCTCCTTAGATCATTTAAAGTTTCTTGATCTAAAGGGGCTGCCATAGGACACTTAACTTCAGCTCTATCATCTTTCTTAGGAGTTGTCCTATCATAGGATGAAGTAGTAGGTCTCGAAGCAAACTTGCTTCGTGGTGTAGATGATTCAATATTCCTTTCATTTTTCATGGCCTCCTGCAAGGTAGGTGTATCCAAGGACTTAACCCACCATCTAAGTGGCTCAACCAAGCTCTCAATGAAAAGCATAACTCTCCTCCTCTCATAAATGTCATATACCATCACAGATAACCGCTGAAACTTGCTGATAAAAGCCTCAAGGCCACCTGTCTGTCTCAACTGAGCCAACTCTCAGAAATAAGTCTCAAGGTCTTCCTATCAAACCGCTCTATCAATCTATCAATGAAGTCCTCATAGTAAACGATTTGATCGTGTTGTAAAGACACTAGCCCATGGTACCACCACTCATGAGCTACTCCATCCAAGTGCAGCACAGCAAAGCGAATGGCATCCTCCTCAGTCATGGGACACAACGCTAAGTATCGAGCTTGTGAACCCAAGCTCGCGTTGTAACCTTGCCACTGCCATCAAAGTGGGCCAAGGTCATCTTGTTGGCTACCTCACGTAAATCTGTCTGTCTAGGCCTCTGTCTCTCACTTGTTGACCTACCTCTAGTGTGCTCACGCTTCTGTGTAAGGAATGTGTCAAAGTTCAAATTCTACTTGACAGCGTGTGGTAAGGCATTCCACTCAGCGTAGTGAGCAACAACATCAACTGCAAATGGCGCAGCCTCAGTCTCAGTACTAACCGCATCAATCTCAAGTCTCAAAAAAGTAGGCCATTGCGGCCTATCATAAATACATGTATGTCCAGTCTTGTCAACCCTTTCATCAACTCTAGTCTAGTCCTCGGCTCTAATTCTGTCACCAACTCTAGACCTATGTGAACTGACAGAATCACTCATAGTACCTCTATCTCTACTCTGGCCTCTAGGAAGTGCGATGCGCTGCAACGTATCAGACAACTGCTACAACACATTTGCAACATGGTGTTGACCCTCTACAAGGTTCCTAAAAGTCTCTCTGGCCTCTCTGTCAATATCAGAACCAGTGCCAACATCTCTATAACCTGTACCACCTAAACCTTCTGGACCACCAGCACCTCTATCACCCATGCTGCCAAACTGTATCTCAACCTCTTTGTCATCAGGTGGAGAACTATGAGCTCTGCGGGTGTAGTGCATACCGGATCTGAATCTATGTGCCATGCTGAACCCCAATTCCCTGCAGGCTGGCAAGAAATCGCTCTGATACCACTGTAAAGAGCCATGCTGGTTCTTTTTAAGAATTTAAAATTTTATTTTTTTTTGGAAGTTTTGGGGGTTTTGAGATAAAAGAAATTTTCACAACGTGAATCCAAATTCACAACACTAATAATTCTAATTGCATTTATTTCCTGTCTAAACATATAGATTTAATTGCAAATGAATATCAAAAGGCAAATATCATTGCACCTTATTTTATTGCTCATACATTTGCTATTGGCATTCACAGACCGCTGCATACAAGAAATAGCAGCTGCCTTTATTGATCACATGTTCATATACTAAGGTTGCGGCTGCAAGGAGTATGTCGCTTCCGTAAGGGAGATTGTGCTAGGAAAGGAAAGTTCACTGCCTCAGAGGAACCCACGCACAGACCACCAATACTGAACGCAGCCCAGGAACAAGTCACGCGCGTGCCAGCATGTTACATGCGTCTAGTATTATCAATATACCCGTCCAACAATAAATCGCAGCAGCTAGGAATAATACAGCTGCCACAGTTGGAATTTCACAGCCACTAGATAATAATTTCAGTCACCAAAAAGAAACATCCCAAGCATGAAAGATTGCAATCAAATCTCTCATTCAATCTGCTAGCATTGATAATAACAACTCCACCATTTCATCAAAATGAATGCATGATAATGAACAATTTTTGGTATACAACAGCACCAAAAACGTATCAAGAAGATCAGAAAGAATTCTTCAACGTGCAGAGCACAATTCACCACTACAATCAGTGATCCAAAGTGTACAGGGAGAGGAATCAATCCTCACAAACCCCTGGTGCAAACTCTTCAGCAAATTCTCCAAAGAAATTAAAAAGCAAGCCAATAATCAATTCGATTTTTCCCATGAGGCTCTTTTAAAACATGAAAGAAGTGTAGCTTCTCCAATACACTTCTCACTTAAGAGGCTTCACGCACACACTTTCAAATTATAACATAAAAGATAAAGTTATTTTTTAAGATAGACTTAATAAACAACTTAAAATATGAAGTTCCATCACATAAACTCTATTAAATGCTCCTGTCGCTCAACTTCCTGTGCCTCCACTACAGTGCTAAAACAGTAACCGCCCAAAATAGACTTACTATAAATAGCAAGACTAACAGAGACCCTCAAATCCAACTGTCAGCTCACGAGGGTCACAATAACTGAACATACCCAGCTACAAGAACCTGCTAAAATGGGGACATTACAGCATTACCCTTGAGCGCCAATTTTGAGAGCAAAAACACATTGATTTGTGTTCAAAACAGCCCATTTAGGGCATGGGCATGTTTTTGCCCAAAAACAGCCCATTTTTTGCCATTTTCTTCCATCAAATCCAAACGTTTGCTATTAAAGGTCAGTTCTTGAGTATTATTTATCATTTGTGATTTGTCTATCATTCTTTTCAAGTTGTTTTTAATGCCCTAAACGTCATTTTTAATTGCACATTTGCATTTGAAATAGTCAATTTTTGTTGCTATTCTCTTGCATTTTGTTTCTATAACTTCCCACACTTGGCAAGTAACGGATTTTGACTCAAAAATACATTCATTTTGCAAGGATTGAGTCAAGATTCAAAATCTATTTAAGTCTCATTCATGCAATCTTTCTAAATCCGAAAATCTTATTGGATTCATTTTCAGATTTTGCATAAGAGACTAAAGAGACTTCTTCCTTTGCCTCTTGAGGGAAAGAGGTAAGATCTTTGTCAATTTCATAGGGCTATGTTGTATATATGTTTATTCTTTTGTTCTCGCAAATCATTTCATTTCCATTTTCAGATTTGCATGATGTTATGTGATGTGCTCCTACCTTTCGTCTTCATTTCTCCAAGTTGCATATTCAAGTACTTCATCTTGCTTGCATATGCATATGCAGTCGGGATTAAAAAACGCATTCTTGAATGGAATTATCAAGGAAAGCAAGCCCACTTTGCAACATGCTTTTGCATCCAAAAAGCCCACTTTCATGCTTACACGCACTCCATCCGGGCTTGCTATATCTCTACCGCATGACTTAAAATTCATGATGGTGGTTGCTTGCACAATTGCTTATGATGAAAACATAACAATTCATTATAAGTAGATGTTATGCCGCCCATTTTTCATGCATTCTTCACACATAAAGCTTGTTGTCCGCATATGCAATCCCCTTTGAAAAACCTGTTTTTGGTTTTCCTCACCATATGAATGACCATTTTGAGCTCAAACTCATTCAGCTTTTCGCTGTCCCAAAGTTTTACAACCATTCCCCTTGTTCACAACATTCCAAAATCTATACTTGTACATCAAAAAGCGTGCAATAGACCCATCCATGCTTTATTTTCTCACCTAACACTTGTTGTCCATTCATATGTAATACCCTCTGAAAAACCCGTTTTTGGTTTTTCTCACCATACAAAAGCCAATCTAATCCAAACCCATTTGTTCTTCCGCTGTCCACAAGTTTCCAGCCATACTCCATATGCAAAAATCCTGAAACTCACACTTGTGCATCCAAAAAAGTGCAATGGATCCATCCCTTGAAGATATTCTCACCTTGTGGAGTTTTCATGTCACAGCTACTCAAGCATATCATATCGCCATGTCAGGAGAATTTCTAGCCAACGCTAGAAAAGGAAGAAGAGAAAGGGAAGCCCATAGGAGAGCTCAAAGGCCACCCTTAAGAGAAATTCAACTTCGAGGGAATCAAGTGAATCAAAATTAGAACACAAGCTGGATAAGAAGATTGGATCTTTCTCCCTAGAAAGGTTCGAAAGACTACAATCAAAAACAAGGCCTTCAAGATAGAGATGGAAAGAAACAAATGTGATTTGCAAGTAACAACCATTATGATACAAGGCAACTAAGGATGTAGGTTCCTGTTCCAGATAAAGATGTTTTCACCAAACCAGAGCATATCAACCATCAGGCATCTTGTAGCAACATGAAGACCAACGAAGGATGATGTAATAGGTGTCGTGTCTTGTCAGACACTTAGAATCTTTTTGGTCATGTGTTTGTAATTGACAGATTACATGTAATAAAAAAACAAGATGTAATTGCATGTGATAGTATCACGTGCAAAGTTGTAACATGTAAGCAGGTTGCAAGTGCTTTAGACCTTGTAGCATTGAATAAGTCAAAGTTCGTTAGTTAGTTAGTTACGGAATAAGTCAAGGTGATTAAGGGTTTTCCCCTTCTTTCTCCATCTTTCTCTCCACTCTTTTCCTATATAAAGGAGGGAGCTCATTGTA
The DNA here is from genome assembly GCA_027943335.1 of Chamaecyparis obtusa. Classification (NCBI taxonomy): domain Eukaryota; kingdom Viridiplantae; phylum Streptophyta; class Pinopsida; order Cupressales; family Cupressaceae; genus Chamaecyparis; species Chamaecyparis obtusa. The sequence continues at coordinate 1,876,689 of BSBK01004543.1, read as the reverse complement.
AATAATGATCTTATGGCAAGGCAAGAAAATTCTACCAATTTGTATCTACACTCTAAAACTTTGAGCTTAGATGTAAACTTGAATTGCTTTCAATAAAAGGGGCAACTTGCTTTCAAACTTTGTATTGATTCAAGGTGTTATGTGATGATATTTTCTGGATATTGATTGTGAGTTTTGGAGTTTTGCTCAATAGGGATTTGAATTCAATTGTGCAGACTTTGACCTGCCTATTGCATTCAGAGCCAATTTGAACTTTTGAAGACTTTGTGCTGCAGGAGGACAAATTGTTATAGTTGGGAGTAGTTGCAATTACTTAGAACTGTTTGGGCTTCAGTTGTAGGTATTTTTATTAAGTTTGAGAGTATCTGTTAAGAGACTTTGTGCCTTACTAGTTATTCTACTTGAATCCTAATTTCGGATAATCGCAAGAGACTTTGGGTTCTTATACTTATTCCACAAAATATAAAAAGTAAATTGCTGCCTTTGGTATTGTTCTTACATCAATTCCAAGGTCACCGGTATTATCATAGCAATAAGGCACTTTTTGTTAAGTTGGAAAGTTGTAGTTGTATGCAAATCATTCCTAAAAAAAGAGGAATTGATTAAGAGAACCGCCCTTTTTGTAACTTCAGTTAAGTTCTTGTTGAAGCCACCTACAGTAAGAAGGGAGCCTTCCCTATCATTGAGAGGAGAGAGAAATCTCATGAGACGTTGTCTAAACTCACAATTTTGTAAGTTGTGGTCACGGTGACTTACAAAAAATTTAGCCAACACCAGTCGCATTGAGATGCTTGGTTAGGGCTTCGCCATACTCCCAATCCCCTTCACCTCCTAATCTAGGACCAATTGAATCTTGTAATACATCCAGGGGCCTCACTTTCCACCAAGGGCCATAATTTTCCTATGGTGGAAAGTGGAGTTATTCACATTTCAATTCCAAACCCTACATACTTGAGGGTTTCACAGTCTACCTCAAGAAAACGCCTATAACTTTTGATGGGAAGATGATCTCTACTTCAAACCACTTGCATATGAAAGCTAAGACATTCCTCTAACTACTCATGCATTGCATTTGCCTCCACCAATCTGTACAAAGCCGTACAGTTCAGAGAAACAGCGAAAAAACCAGGAAAATGAATAGTTTTTATTGCTCCAACTTGTGAATTCTTCAACAACCTCTTGCCTTCGACCACAGAAGGCATATATTGAGTTCTTACAACCCCCCAAACGGTTCCCAACTGTCATTTGAACTTATATGACCGTTGGGACCAAAATAAAAAAATTGCACCATTGTTGCCAATGTTGTCATGACAACATTGACAACTTTTGACATACTCTTGCAACCTTGCCTTCCCTATAACATGAACTCAATCTAATGACCAAAAGTGGTCCAAAACAACAAACCAATCCTATTCTACCCTTTCCTAGACCTCTGATGACCCATTGACCAGATTTGACCACGAGGGCTTATAAATGCCTATCAGGTCAATGGTCTTACAAATGGGTCCAATTGATTCCCAAAGTTTCCCAAATGGTCCTTAGGACCTTATTACATCATATGATGATCCATGAACCTTCAAGTGGTTCTTGACATTTCAAGGGTGCCCCTGCACCAGTTACTATAATAGCACTTAGATGACATTGTACCATGATTTTGCTAATATTATGTTTTCCTTTCAGTTTACAATGTGTGCAATGTTCTTAAAAGAAAAGAACATACTTCTTTTGGAGTTGACCACTGTCATTTGATCCTCATTTATTAAATCATGAATGTGAGAATGACCCTTCAAAACTCTACATCCAATATTATTTTTTTCCTCTTGAATATGAAGGCAAACAATTGCATTTTAATGATAGTGATGGCTATCTTATATATGACTGATATTATGCTCAGAAAATGACTTCAATGATTTCATCTAGGACTGCTTTGTACTGTTCATTCCTTCTGATTTCTCTTGAAAGTCTACAGCCCTCATGTTCAGATTTACATGTAAATGTCTTTATCTCACTTTATACCTCTTGAATTTATTTTACTGATCTTCCTTTTATAATGGAATTAAAAGGTTTTGTACATGACTATTTGTCCCTTTAATGACTCAAAATTAAAAAATTTGTTGATGTGCAACTAAACACGATCAGAAGGTTTCATGCTTTGAGGGCATGTCCCTTCAATGACCCTGGTCTTCAATCAGCTCCGCATCATAACTTCCGTCAGAAGGTTTCATGCTTTGAGGGCATGTCCCTTCAACAACCTACTAGTCTTCATACCTGTATCTGCACATGGCAAAAACTCGTTAAATAAAACATGTGTCTCTTTTCAGCTTATTTCCTTGCTTCCATTGATTCATTTCTGATTCTGATTTGTATGTAGCTGAAAAAGCATGTGATCAGCAGTTAATTTCTGAGGATAGGTGTTTTATTTGTCATTGCCTAGTCTTTTCAAAACTAACACCATTTTTTTCAATCTTGCAGGAAAACCTGAAGACGAGGGGCCCTTCAACAAGCTGCATCAAGTACAACCATTTGCTGGTACAGGCAATGGCAGAAATAACCCTCCTTTCTTCTGTCTTTAATTCTTGTTCACATGCTTTTCCTTCTATATGCTTGTATTCTTTCATCTGTTTTGATATGCCTGCTCACGGGTTGTGTGAGATCTGATTGTGAACATATTTTCTTTCTTGTTCAATTGGTTTATGGAAAGAATACAAGTTCATTTTTTATAGTTTTGCATCAAAATATACTTAATCTTCCTTCATAAATGAAAAGATGAAAACTTCTTAAGTATAGCAACTGTACTTCATTTTCATAAATGAAAATAAAATGATCTTCATCTTTTTCTGCATTTGTTCGCTGTTTTCATCAGTCTCAAGTCTGCAATTTATTTTCAGCAATAAACACATCAGCAATGAACCAATAAAACGAATCAATGTAAGCATCAGTTTGGCAATTTAGATGTAGGATAAATTGGTAACAGCAAGTATCAAGCAACAGCAAGTGATATGTTGTAACTAATGCATTATTAGTGATTTACAGAATATTATATCAGGATGACATTACCATAGCCTTAATATCAGTTTTATAATAGCGAAATCAGAATTATATATATATATATAATCCATATGGAGTTAATATATCTCTAGCCATTCCTTAATCACTCGCTATAGCCCTTAAGAGGATAGGTTGGTGTTGTTAAGGAGAAGCGAAGTAATTCCTCACAAGGTGGGTAAATCCCAAGATGGGTAAGGACATGTATTTCCAATGCCTTGAGGGAAAAATCCTGAGATGGGTATGAACATGCATTCCCAATGCCTTGAGGGAGCCTGCTTGTAGATGGTTTCCAAGTGCCCTATGACAAGTAATTCCCCATCCTCGTTAGGGTTGATGTTTAGGAGAGAAGTAAGGAATCAGGGCTTAATTATGTTAATAGTCAAATGTATTATAAAACATTCATTGTTTCTTAATTTAATTCAATTTCAATGCATAGTGATGTATGTTAATCATTGGAAACTGGCAGACTCCTAGTAGGGGACTGATATTGAGTACAATTGAGAACATACCCTATATTGTTAAAGACATCGTAATTAAAAACACTGGTCAATGTCGATGAAATCAACAGTGGTAATCTCTTTTAAAATAGGAATCACACATGTATAATATCAACTACAGTTTATACAATGGACTCAGAGTAATAATGAACATTACCAATGATTATATTTCTATAAACAAATATGATGCATACTGGAATCTATATCGAACAAGACCATAAGCGATTAAGGATATCTGTGATGAACCTGATTGGCTCTCAATTGTACTTTTAAATCCTTTCTCAAATTAAATTGCAATTTCTTAATTTTCAAACATTTATGGAATTTGCATAATGTTTCCAACATTCAAATTATTACAACAGCAAATTATCACTCTTGAAAGTCCACCCAAAATAATATTCAATCCATTGTCTCATATAACATGATCATTACATTAATTATAAAACTCTAAATAATGCACCTTGGTTTCCATTGTCAGCTGTAAATGAACGCAGCCAAGGTGACACAATCTCCCAGATTTATGTTGCAGCTCCAATACAAAAAAAACGCAGCCTAAACCCCCAATATTGTTGACGCAGCAGCCTGGCAATATACATTAAGGCCTGGAGATAGCTGGACGTACTCCCAAGAGGTGGCATGAGGTAAGGAAAGCTGCCGCAAGCTTCCAGATTGCAGAAATGCAGCACCCAAGATTATTTCGGGGTCTCCACACAAGTATCGCAACCCACCAAACAATACACTGCTCTTTCTAACAATTCGCAGCCCTTCTGAAATTCAAACAGCTTCTAAGAAAAAAACCGTACGGCTACTAGTTAATGCCCAGATTTGCAACACAACAAAGATTTATTGTTCAGGCCTCAATCACAATCAAACCCCAGCAAATTATATAAGCTTCAAGTATTTTCTCCAACTTCATGAAGACCAAACACTTGCAAATGATAAGAACTCTCTCCAAAAGTTGAAGACCAAGCTCAAAAAATTGTTGCAGAACTCTCTCCAAAAGCTGAAGACCAAGCTCAAACCCTAGCTTTTCCAAGCCAAGCAGAATTCTCTCACAAAATAATTTATCAAATCAACAATGGGTAATGAAAGTGCTTTTTCGAATTGAATATATAGTTTTTTTGGAAAAAGCTTCAATTTCACTTTTTTCACTTAAGAGGCTTTTTAATGACAACTTCATTTTATAACATTAAGTTATAAAGTCATTAAGTTATTAAATTAAAATAATTTAATTTAATAATGATAACTTTAAAATAAAAAGCCACTACAACCCACTGACTGCAACAAATCCGTTTCTGACACCAAAGCCTCAAACTTCAACTGCCCTACCAGAAATAGCCAATTGCTAAAAATAGACTTACTATAAATAGTAAGTCTCTCAAATTGGAGATCCCCTGAAACTCAATCCTGAAACATCTGACACTCCGTGCAGATGCCCTGCTAATCCTGGCCATACCCAAAATACCACTTACTAAAAATAGTAAATTGACCAAATTGACCCGAACGAAAAGCAAACCTGATAATCTGAACCTCCCGAATGGAATAACAACACTGGCTCCGCCAACTGACCCCCTCTGATTGCTTGATTAGCTTGCGAGGGTCACTAAACCAAGCTAATCCCAATAGTCTAAAAAACGGGGACATTACAGTCCTCCCTTCCCAAGATTGCTTGTCCTCAAGCAATCAGGAAAAACAAGCAACATCAATATCCACCCGGATCCCAAGGATGGTCATGAGTAATATCCCGATCAACCTCATAATCCTGTGAAGAAGCCAACAACATCAACATCACCAACATCAGCAACTGGTAAACTGCACTCAACACCTGAACTGATGATGCTGCAACAGGATCGCCTCATGGGAGAAACTCAACCGAGAGTAACTCACACGGGAGTAACTCAACCAACAGACTGGACTTACTCCCAGTCTTCAAGCTAACCAAATCATCATACCAGTCATCAAAAGGATGCACTGAAGAGTTGTGTGACTGATAGATGTCCTGAACATGAGGATCGAATGTAAGCTATAAGCACTCCTCACCGTGTACACCTCTGTAAACTGCTCAGCTAGGCCCGGCTAGCCTCCTGTGTAATCTGTCTGATGATCAGGTGTACAAATCGGATCCCAAACATCATCAACAACATGATCATACAACACATGTAAGGGATCATCACTAAGCTCAAACAGCGGATTGTCATAAGTCATAACGACATCCACATCAAATAAAGGGTTGTTCACAAAGTGAACAGCACCCACCTGCTGATCTGAGCCATAAAATAGTGAACTCTAAGAGACATGATGTGTAATCTGCTCAACCTGTATGGATTCATGTCTCCATGTATCGGCACTATCTACTGCACAAAAAGACATAGTGCGTAGAGTCCCCTCAGCAATGCCCAGCAACACATACTCTCTGCCCTGGTACTCAAATCTGATCTGCATCGAGCTCACACTAAGGTAGAACTCCTTAATCTCTTGTATCCACTGCATCCCTAAAACTACATCCATCTCCCCCAAATCAAACACATAGAAATCAGCTATTAGCTCATAATCACCAAGAAACAAAGAGAGATCTCGGATGCGCCTAGTACAGGTAAAATTGTCGCCGTTGGCTACCTTGACTCCAAACCTTGCAAACTCCTCTACCTAAAGCCCACACTGACTAACAAGTCGCTCATGAATAAAGTTGTGCGTAGCTCCAGTGTCCAGCATAGCAACACACGGTTGTCCTTCCACTAAACCCTTCAGTCTGAAAGCAGAGGGAAGTGGCACAGAGGTGGACAACACAATCGGGGATAGTTTGGCTTCAGGACCAAACTCTGGAGTAACTCTATGCTCCTCCTCTGTATCAAAACCAGCAGCTTGATGAGAAGACTCGGCCTCACTCTCACCAGAATAAACCCACATAGAGCGATTCGCCCTGCCCTTAGGCCTCATAGTACAAGTATGCTCTCTATCATAAGGCTCTTTGCACCAATATCAAAGCTGCCTCCTCAAATCCTCTTGCGTGGCATCATCAAGTCTACTTGCAGGCTTCTTTCTGTCAACAACTAGTGGAGGTACCTCATCTGCAGGAGGAATAGTAGGACTAGGAGTAGACTTGCCCCGTGAAACAAAAGGCTCAAGATTTCTTGCCTTCTTCATAGCATCTCGCAAAGTAGGTGGATCCAGGGACTTGACCCACCCTCTGTACGGCTTTGACAAACCCTCTATGAAAAGCATGACTCTCCTCCTCTCGAAGATGTCATATACCATAACTGATAGGCGCTGAAACTCACTGATGAAGGCCTCAAGGCCACCTGTCTGTCTCAGCTGAGCTAACTCTCGGAAGTAAGTCTCAAGATCCTTCCTGTCAAACCGCTCTATCAGTCTATCTGCGAACTCCTGGTACTGCACAATATGATCATGATGCAGAGACACTAACCCATGATACCACCAATCATGAGCAACCCCATCCAAATGAAGCACAGCAAATCAAATAGCGTCCTCCTCAGACATAGGACGAAGTGAAAGATAAGTATCCAGCTTGTGGACCCATGCTCTGGTTGTAGTCTTCCCACTTCCATAGAAGAGGTCTAATGTCAACTTGTTGGTTGCTTGTTTGAGTTCATTCTGCCTAGATCTCTGCCTCATGTCAGGAGCTGGCCTGCCTCTGGAATGCTCACGCTTCTGTGTCAAATATCTGTCAAAATTTAAATTTCTTTTTAGTACCTCAAGAAGAGCATCCCACTCTGCAAAATGTGTCACCATGTCATCGACAAATGGTGTTGGCTCTGACTCCACACTAACTGCATCCAGCTCTGGCCTCAAGAAAGTCGGACGATGAGGCCTGTCATAAGTACTAGTATGGTCAGCTCTATAATCTCGCCTGTCATCAACTCGCCTATCATCAGCTCGTGACCTGTGTGAGCTGACTGAAACACTCCGCGCACCTCTGTCTCTAGCACCTGGCAATGCAATGCGCTATAAAGTGTCTGAAAGTTGTTGCAATACAGTTGCAACATGATGCTGACCATCTGCAATATTTCTGAAGGCATCTCTGGCCTCCCTGTCAATATCATTTCCAATATTATTTATGTTTCCTGCTTGTTCATTCTGTGGGCCCTGCTCATTACCTTCGGGAGGTGGTGAATTTCTACCGCTGCAGATATAGTGCACTCCTGGTACAAATCTATCTACCATTATTTATTTTCATACCCTTTAGGATGGCAAGATCAGTGCTCTGATACCATTGTGATGAACCTGACTGGCTCTCAATTGTACTTTTAACTCCTTTCTCAAATTAAATTGCAATTTCTTAATTTTCAAACATTTATGAAATTTGCATAATGTTTCCAACATTCAAATTATTACAACAGCAAATTATTACTCTTGAAAGTCCACCCAAAATAATATTCAATCCATTGTCTCATATAACATGATCATTACATTAATTATAAAACTCTAAATAATGCACCTTGGTTTCCATTGTTATTTGTAAATGAACACAGCCAAGGTGACACAATCTCCCAGATTTATGTTGCAGCTCCAATACAAAAAAAACGCAGCCTAAACCCCAGAATTGTTGACACAGCAACCTGGCAATATACACTAAGGCCTGGAGATAGCTGGTCGTACTCCCAAGAGGTGGCATGAGGTAAGGAAAGCTGCCGCAAGCTTCCAGATTGCAGAAACGCAGCACCCAAGATTATTTCGAGGTCTCCACAAGTATCGCAACCCACCAAACAATACACTGCTCTTTCTAACAATTCGCAGCCCTTCTGAAATTCAAACAGCTTCTAAGAAAAAAACCATATGGCTGCTAGGTAATGCCCAGATTTGCAACACAACAAAGATTTATCGTTCAGGCCTCAATCACAATCAAACCCCAGCAAATTCTATAAGCTTCAAGTATTTTCTCCAACTTCATGAAGACCAAACACTTGCAAATGATAAGAACTCTCTCCAAAAGTTGAAGACCAAGCTCAAAAAATTGTTGCAGAACTCTCTCCAAAAGCTGAAGACCAAGCTCAAACCCTAGCTTTTCCAAGCCAAGCAGAATTCTCTCACAAAATAATTTATCAAATCAACAATGGGTAATGAAAGTGCTTTTTCGAATTAAATATATAGTTTTTTTGGAAAAAGCTTCAATTTCACTTTTTTCACTTAAGAGGCTTTTTAATGACAACTTCATTTTATAACATTAAGTTATAAAGTCATTAAATTATTAAATTAAAATAATTTAATTTAATAACGATAACTTTAAAATAAAAAGCCACTACAACCCACTGACTGCAACAAATCCGTTTCTAACACCAGAGCCTCAAACTTCAACTGCCCTACCAGAAATAGCCAACTGCCAAAAATAGCCAACTACTAAAAATAGACTTACTATAAATAGTAAGTCTCTCAAACTGGAGATCCCCTGAAACTCAATCCTAAAACATCTGACACTCTGTGCAAATGCCCTGCTAATCCTGGCCATACCCAAAATACCACTTACTAAAAATAGTAAGTTGACCAAATTGACCCAAACGAAAAGCAGACCTGATAATCTAAACCTCCCGAATGGAATCCCAACACTGGCTCCGCCAACTGACCCCCTCTGATCGCTTGATTAGCTTGCGAGGGTCACCAAACCAAGCTAATCCCAATAGTCTGAAAAACGGGGACATTACAATATCAGTAACTTAGCGCTTCTTACAGTAATCATTATCAATCAACGCAAGTGCTGATAAAGAAGGGAGAATACCCAATGTCGGGTATCTCACTTAGGGAGCGGAACTCTATGAAAGATACGAGCAATGATTAAAAGCACCATCTTATTCTTGAGGAAATGGCCAAGAAAGGAGAAGCAATCAAGTCAAATAATTTGGTCAATAACATATGTGATGCAGTAAGGTCTGATGACTAGTCAGTATTACTTTCATAACAGAATTGTTTTGCTTTGGAGGCCCGATCACTAATAATTATAATTATCAAATGAAGGCCGCAATGATAAACCGATCATCATGAATAGTCAGGTCTGCATAACTAATCACATTGTTGTGTTATTAACAAATCAATTTGGAATAAAAGAGCAGCGGTTAGAATTAAAGGATTGATTTGTAAGGTGCCATAAGAGTAATATGAATAAGGAGCGATTCAATGAAACTAGTCAATGCCTTTATTGGAAAGAAGTTAAGGTGCAAGAATCAATTCATGAAGGGGTATTATCATTCAAAGGTTCTATTAAGGGGTGTAACTCTTCATCGGTGAAGAGATATGTCTCATTCATATGAAGATATATAAAGGATAGAAGGATCAGAGATGAAAGGGATATATTGGTACTGATTATTAGGAGGGGTACCCAAAAAAGAAATTAAATCAGATTTAATCACCTGTAGGTATCGTGTAACAGCAAGTGGTATGCTGTAGATTATCTATGCATCAATGCTGATTTACAGAATATTATATCAGAATAATATTAGCAATAAGGAACCACTATAGGGTCTACAACATATAACTGTACCAATTATATATATATACACACACACACACACTTGAGATATTTGCATATATTAATAGCATATTCCTTAATCACTCACTTGCCCCTTAAGAGGTTAGGTTGGTTTTGTCCGAGAGAGGTGGAGTAATTCCTCACAAGGTAGGAGAATCCCAAGATGGGGTAAGGACATGTATTTCTGAAACTTTGAGGGAGAAGTGTCCCAAAATGGGTATGAATATGTGTTCCGGAAACCTTGAGGGAGCCTACTTGTAGATTGGTTCCCAAGTGCCCTCAGGACAAGTAATTCCCTATCCTTCTTAGGGTTGATGTTTAGGAGAGAAGGAATTAGGGCTTAAGTATGTTAACTGTCAAATTTATTATGAATCATTAATTGTTTCTTACTTCAATTCAATTTAAGTGCTTAGTGATGTATGTTAATCATTGGGAATTGGTAGCCTTAGTAAGGTAGATTACAAAGACTAAGTTAAATTTCCATTTCCAAGCACAATCCAAACCCTAGTTGGGAATTTCAGAGTAGATCAATTCAAGTCCTGGTTGGCGACATTACAATCTATTTCATTATCCATTCCCATCAGTAACTACTTGTTATCTGTTTAATTATTAGCATATTTTCGTTGTATGTTTTATCCTGATTTTCAATATTTCTACCATGTAAAGATATGTTACAAGTCTATCAAAATTCAGTTATTTGTTAAGGAATATTAAGAAATTAACTTATAACTGAATTATGTGTTGTATATGTGCTACTTATGTGTCATGCGAGTTTGAGTTTTTTCAATATTTCTACCATGTAAAGATATGTTACAAGTCCATCAAAATTCAGTTATTTGTTAAGGAGTATTAAGAAATTAACTTATAACTGAATTATGTTTTGTATATGTGCTACTTATGTGTCATGCGAGTTTGAGTATGTGTTGGCTAAAAATTTTGTAAGCCACTAAGACTACACCTTACAAAATTATGTCTTTAGACAATGGTATAGTGAGATAAATCTCTCCTCTCAGCAATAGGGGAGGCTCCCTTCTTACCGTAGGTGGCTTCAACAAGAACTTAACTGAAATTATTAAAGGGGTAGTTCTCTCAATCAATTCCTCTTTTTTATGAATGATTCGCATATAACTATTACTTCCAAATTCAACAAAAAGTACCTTATTGCTACGATAATACTAGTGACTTAGTAATTGACATAAGAACAATGCCTAAGGCAGCAGTTACTAATATATTTGGTGAATCAATAACAAGGGCCCAAAGTCTCTTGCGATTGATTCTATTTCAAAGTAACAAGAACTAATAGTGAGACTCAAAGTCTCTCACTATTAATCCTGAAAATAAAAGAAAATACTTGAAATTAAAGCTCAAAGTCTTCAACTCCAAATATTTGCAGCCACTACTATTATAGCAATTCCCCTTCTGTAGCTCAAAGTCTCTCAGAAAATGAATTGAAGCCTCCAATGATGCACACAAGCTTAGCTTTAGAAATGAACTTGAGAAAGATCAAATAATGCAACATAAGAAAACATCATTTAATCTCAAGATTTACAACACAAAGTTTGAAGAATCTTGCTTCCTTATTCACTTTCAAAAACTCATACAATGAAACTCAAAGTTTTCATCAATTAAATTCTCAATAGGCTTTGCTTGTTTCAACAAAAGATAAAACTATTTACAAAGAGCTCTCTTCTTTAAATAGGAAAACAGAAGAGAGAAAAGTGGAGAGAAAAAGGGAAACCCTCAACCACTTTGACTTATTCAAACAACTAACTATTTTGACTTACTCAATGTTACAAGCCTTAATGTACTTGTAACTTGATTACATGACTTCTACATACAGAAATATGTTTTCCTGTATTTACAAACATTTCATGAACTACATGCAATCTGCCAATCTACCTAAAACATAGAAAAAGTGTCCTAGACACTTAGAATATTACATCAAAGAGTATTTACATAAGCCTCAAACTTTCGTAAAGACTCATGTATAACAGACGAATCTGGGGCTCCTATGTGATGAGCAACTGCAATTGCCTTTCGCAAAATGTGAGATTTTGTGTATCCAGTTGCTTGTCTCTATAACTGATTCAAGGATAATTTGCACTCCATGAACCAATCCAAAGTAGCAGGACTAAAATCATCAGCATCTAAGTGGAAGTGCACCATCTCTGAAAACTTCACCAATATGATCTCCCCCTTGAACTGCTCACCATCCTTGGAAGAAACATCACAGGACAACTTCTCAAATTCTCTCACCATGTGATACTCTTGCTCCTCCCATGATCTCAAAACATCTTGTAAGTCTGTGGTCAACTTACTCAATACTCTCTCTTTATTAACCATTAAATCGAGAGATTTGAAATACGAATCATCAGAAGAGATAACTTCTAGCTGACACAATTTCTTAAGATCAAAGCCCTGTAAAGTCTTCCACACATTGAGATCATCACTTAGAATCTACAACTGCTGCTGGAAAGATGAAATAAGCTCCCTTATTTCATTGGCAGTGATCTATATATGCCTTAGGACTTCTAATGAATCCTTAATCACTTGTACACCCTGCGTCTCAATCTGTGCAGACCATTCATCAATTGCCTTGGCCTTCTTATGGCGCCTGTCATAGTCTTCGGGATGTGAGACTGAAATCAGGGCTGCATTTTGTGAGTTATTCATCATGCTAATGATCTCGAGCAAGCTCGCATTTTCTTCTTTTAATTTATTCTTCTTCTCCCAAAGTTGATCATTTCTTTGAGAGAGCTACAAGACAGCATCTTGAGCATCCTGTTGGCAACTCAATCGTGTCTATTTCCCCAATTCCACTCTTGTGATCCTGAAATCAGAAGGCTGCACACTGTCTGTGACCTCGTCAACCAAAGGTTCGGCAATCTTGGCATATTTAGAACTGTCTTCTACCACGATCCTCGAGACTCTCTTTGCCTTCTTATTTTTAGGAGCTCTTGGCTTAGAAGCATGTTTGAAATCAAATCCTTCTAAGGGAATCTCTTCCTTCTTTCTCTTTTGTGTTATGGCGGAAAGCCAAGGAGGTAAAGAGAAAGAAGAAGACGTTGCCTCTGCTGATGTAATGGCCAAAGTAGTGACAGGATCTGCATGTGCAATTGTGGCAACAAGAGGAGAAGCCTCTGTCAAGATAGCCATAGGAGTAGGACTACCGTGAGTAACCTATGATATGAAATGATCCACCTGCACTAGAGTAGTGTCCAACACTGTCAAAGAGGAGGTAACCATGGACGGGATAGTCATAGAGTATGCGTCAAACACACTCTCGAAATTGTGATAAGACTCCTCCTGTATGACAATGGGAGCAGCTGATGAGACAGGTAATGCAGGTGTTACCAGAACCGAATCCATAGGAGGTGTGAGTCTTGTAGTAAATTCGTCCGTAGCAGTACCCGTAGGTGAATCAGGAGACTCATCTGATGCTGGTGCTGAATCAAGAACAGTGGTGGTAGCTGAATTATCTACAGGAGGAAGTACATCTGGTGAGGATACCTTAGGTGAGTCGGGCATCTCATCATCCCTGGATTCAACTTGAATCCTCTCAGACTCTGTGCTCTTAATCTCAAGGACTCTCCCGGTGTCTTTACCTCCCTTAATAGTGAGCTTTGGAAGAGTGGGTACAACAGGAACAACAGGATCAACTGCAGAAGAAGAGGCACCATCTTTGGTCCTCCCCTTAATTTCTGATCGCTTACCAACCGGACCACCATGATCAAAATCCTTGCCGGCTCTTACCTTAATGCTTTTTAGCCCTCTCCGCTTCAACCAAATATTAGTATTTGCAAGTATTGACTGAAAGCGATCCCAGATAGAAACATTCTCCTTACCAGACCAAGAAGGAGATGAGATAGGCAAGTCCTCAACATGATTGCGGGTATAATGACGATCAAGGATGTTATCATCATCCTCAACCCTTGGGAGAATATCAGCAAGATTAAAATCAATAATCTGCTTATTGGATAAGCGCTGATAATCCATTCTCCGTATGTCTGTCTCAGTACGAAGATCTATCTAGATATCCTCCAACCTGTAAACATGCACAAATTGTCTCCTCATTTTGTCATTGAGCCCTCGCCAGTCAAAGTGACTTCTAGCCATGAACTTCTTCAAGGTAATCCTTTGAAGCTCATACTCCATATTCTTAGCTTTAGGGACTGTATCAATTGAGTATCCGCCAATCTTCAATGGATTTCGAGAGGAAATCCCCACACCGGGTCTATGCAATGCATTCTGATGCATCTGAACGGACATAAGTTGCCTGGCTAGCTCCATGAGTATAATTTTATCCGTAGGATACCTTGGTAATGTATGTGGCTCACCTTTGAAATAGCCCACCCGTATGTATGTGAAGCTAGGAAACTGGAGGAACAAACAGCCGTATTCATTAACTTTGACCCATGCCTCATCTGACACCCGCCGGTTCGGAAGACTTTTGTCAAACATGCACATGAAATGCCCATAAAAGGCATCCTGTACCCTGCGGTAATGTGAACGGCTAGCCTTCAAGACAAGCTGAGGATAATAATCCCATACTGGAACTAATGACCTATCTCCCTTAGTAGATAGTCCGGAAAAAGATCCAAGAGATGCAGCAATATAGACCAGATAGGAATTCATATAAAATGTGCAAGTATCAACAACTTGAGTAAGTTGTTCACACAACATGTCACTGATCATTTCCCCCCAGAAAATCTTCTTCTTTGACCGAACGATGAGGGAAATATATTTGTACATCCAGGGCTCAAAGGTGTTTGAAGTCTTCAACCCTGCTAAGCGGCTGAACAAGGTAATAAGATCGTTGATTTCCTCCTTAAATTCAGTGCGTCAAATCCCCTTAGGCCATCTTGCAATGCTTGGCCTCTTATGGAGCAGCCAGTTCTCATTTATGAATTTTGTGCATGAAGGAGTATCCTCATTCCACCTGTCAAGAGCCTTCTGCTTAGTGATGTTGATGGTGACAGGACTTATTGGTACTTTGAAGATTCTGTCCACCGTTTCCGGATCTAGACTAATGATGGTCTTACCATCTTGATCCTTAATGGTTCTGGAAGTAGGATCAAAATTCCTTGCGCAAGCAAACACGAACTCTGGTTCCAAGGCAGCCAATGGGAATGTCGAGACAAGATGAATGTTACTCTGCTTGATTGAGAGCATATCTTCCGTTACTGCAGCATCTACTCTTTGAAGAAAATCTTCAAAGTTCATATGGGAAATATCTGTGTCTTTCACCTCATCACAATAGGAGATCATCTGCGAAGGTGGAATAGAGTTATGGTATGAATCATATTGATATTTCATCTTGTTTTTCTCTTTCTCTCTTGGAAGTGCAATCCCTTCAGACATAATAACTTTCTGTGACTGAGAAGCTCTGACATAGAAATCCCACAAAATGAGAACATCCTCTTGGGAAGGATTCATCAGAGAATATCAAGAAGTGTATGAAGATGACTGATTTTTGGGAAAATGGATGGTTTTTGGCTCAAGAAGAACTCAAGAACAAGTTTCTCACGGATAATTACACATGGGGACAGCAAGAGATGTGTAGTGAATGGATAATGAATGAATGGAAGGATGCATTTTATAATGAAGTGTCAAATTGACCACCATTATGAGTTTGACGTCATATGGTAGTGGTAGGGACAGCGGCTTTATGCAAGTGGATTTGGAAAATAGCACATGAATAACTTGCATTTGGTTTGTCTCTTTTATAGAACGGGGTTTTTAATCCCAACTGCATGTAGAAAAAAGATGAAGTCCTTGCACATGCATCTTTGAAAATTTGATGAATGGGAATTGAAGAAACATATATTCTATCACATGTAAATTAAAATTGCAACCTTTACATGTAGAATAAGCAAATTTGGAAGAAAAACAAGAAAAAGAAAAAGGAAAAATTTACCTCAATCTCCAAGACAAAATCTCTTAAAATCTTGAGCCAAATCTGAAATAAATCCAATTGATTCCCGGATTTAGAAAAGATTGGATAGAAAGAGTATAAATAATCCATTTTCCTAGTCTCTCTCCCTCAAAATTGGATAGTCAATGATCATATACAGCCAAATGGGAAAGATTGAGAAGAAAAATGCCAAGAAATAGCAACCATTTGACCATTTCTCTTGCATATGCAATGAGAAAAAAAAACGGCGTCTAGGGCATAAAAACAATCAAAAATGATAAAACAAATTCATGAAAAGCTTACCAAAATGATTTATAGGCTGAATTATTGATCATTGATGTTGAAAACCCTTCTCCATTGAAGAAATTTGATGAGAGAATGGCTCAAAGCGGGCTGTTTATCCAAGAATGCATATGCTGGACATTTCAAACAGCATATGCATTCCTCTTTAAATTCGACGTCTTTGCAATGCAATGTTGGAAACACATTTTTCGGATGCAAAGACATATGTAAGAAACCTCCAAAATTAACGCCTATATTCCAGCATTAAAAACGCTGAAAAGAAAAAGCATTACATATGCCAAAATACATATGCATCTTCTCTTCAAATTGATGCCAAAATATGAATGCTGAAAACTTTTAAAATGGAAGACCTTCGAACATGTAAATGCCTGGAAGAAAGGCGTCTAGGGCTGAGATATAAAAACGTTCTTCCTCAATGCACTTTGCATAGCATTTCGATATGTGTAAGGGCAACAAAAATCAATGCCCTATCTTGCAATTAAAAACGTTGATTTTAATGTTCATTACACATACATATAATCGATTTCAAAACAAATGCAATGGCATAAGAAATCGACGTCAATACATATGAATGTTTAAAAGAGAAAGGATAACATATGTTTTGGTTTATAAAATCGACGCCCTTTCTCATATATTAAGAACGTTGAATACAAAATGCATTACACATAACGTTAAGTTTAAAAATGTATGCATTCAACTCAAAAGTCAACGCCTTTATCTATTTGTTTAAAAACATTAGAGATCAAGGCATTACACTTATGTATTGGTTCCAAAAATCGACGTCCTTTGCATATGTCTTTAAAACGTTAGTTTTAATGTTGAGTGTATATGCAAAGACTTCGAAATTTAACGTATAGGGAAGTTTAAAAACGTCTTTTACATATAGCCTTTACACATATTTAAAACATATGTAATGGTTATTGAAAATCACGTAACAAGGGAAGAATATATATATTAAATGTATTAACATATAAAAACACATGTAATACTTTTAAAATTTAACACCAAGGGAAGAGAATCAATAAAGAAATGAATACGTTCTTTTGAAAGGCTTAAAAGTGAGATTCTTAAAGTGTTTAGCATATGGATGATATGCAGTGAAGAAGAAAAACCACACTTTTAACACTTAAGCCTTTTCAATTTGAATTAATTAATACATAACTATAGTATTTTAAATAAAGTAACAGGAAATTAGAAGATTAAAAGCTAATTCCACGAAGACATTAAAAACTATAGTCAAATCAACTCGAAATGAGTTGAAATTTGAAAACGGACTTTAGAATCCATTTGACATATTAAAAATAATTCAAACTTGTGCAATCGACTTCAAAAACCCCACTTTTATAAAGATTTTAAAGAATATGCAGTCAGCCGGAAAAAACCCCACTTTTTACATCATAACTTGAGCTGTAGAACTCTATTTGATGTCTAAGTTAGCTCGAAACGAGCGTAATTAAAAGGGCTTTCGACTCGAAGGAAAAACAATATCAAAAACAAATGGGAAGAACGAAAAAAATGCATGAAAGTGTGTTTATAAGAGCTTTTCAGGGATAATGAATCACCTTTTACAACACACTTATCAAAACGTTCAAAACAAAGAGGATACTCCTACGAATTGACAAGAAAATTCCGTAGGGTTGCCTCAATTTTGTGATCTCAAAATTGAGGACAACAGTATGACCCAAATAAGAACTGTAAACCTGTTCCAGCTTGCTGTCTACAGTCCAGTTTTCTGTCAAGAGCTTCCAGTTCGCTGTCAAGTGTCAAAATGTTTAGCTAAATTATAGGAAATTGTTGGGTTATATTGCAAATAAATATACATGGTTTTCGTTCATGAATAAGATCAAAAAGTTCTTCTACAATTCCATTTTCTGTGATTCTGTTGCTGCCATATTTATAATTAGCATGACATCCAATGACGGAAGGAAAGTGAGCTGGTAGAACGAAACATCATATAAAAACTCTCTTGGAAGGCCAAAAATGAAAGCAAACTACCAGAAGACAGACATTAAATGAAAGCACTTATAAGTAGAAATGCAAATGGGGTTGCATACCTTGTCTTATGGGTTCCTTGTGCTGTTTTAAGTCTTTTACTTTTCCAGCATGCTTGTCTGATTTGTTATTCGCCTGGCGACTCTGCTCAACTTCTGCAAGTAGTTTATCCTCAAGTGAAGTATCATATGTTTTCCCAAGGCCAAAGCCAGTAGGCCGATTAGCCTCCGATTGCCTCGTTTCTCTATCATCCCCGTCCTCAAACTCATACTCATATTCATCCTCATCGTCATCTTCATCCTCATCCTCATCCTCATACTCCGCAGAAACATGTGCCGGTTTGTTTTGCGCTCTACTCAAAGTGACGGTACCTTTATCAAGCTCACGCCTACTTCTAGTGCCTGCTGCTGCTTTCTGTAAACAACCATAGGCCACATTCAATACAAACTTTTCTTCGCAACATAATACATATTAAATTTGATATGGACAGTCCAAATTTAAGCAAAAATGTTGCATTCTTAGAAACCAAATTTCCTGCAGAGGAGTAAGAATTTACAAGTGAAAGGTGTCCATTTTTGGTGGAGACAATATAAGAGGAAGCGGAAACGGATGGGCAAAGAGGGAGGCACAAAACTCTTCCCCCTCCAACCCCGGCATTGGAAACTCCATTTGCCAGTGCCAAATGCATACCTCCCAATGCTTAAAAAATGAGCAAACTCCCCTGACACACACAATGCATACAATTTTACCGGAATCTAAGTATGATTACAACTGAGAGGACAACCTAATGAGTATCGGATAAAATAAATTGGTATCTTCTCTAGAATGCCGCCTTGATTACGCCCCAGAGGCGTTCTCCGCCGGTAAATGTTTATCACAAGAATGTATTCTACCTCTAGTAAGAGATGGGATAGGATGACGTTTAGAAGAGCATCACTTTGGCAAGGAGATGAACAATTATAGAGAGTCAATAAATTATAGTTTGTATTAAGAGAGTGTAGTTTATTAATGGATTTGTTATTAAAAATTTATGGATATTAAAAGATAAAAGATGGTTTAAATTAGCAGTGGTACTTTTTGTAATAGTGAATTGATAAAGAGATGTGATTTTATGGTGAAAAGAGTCATTTTCCTTGTATATATATTTTTTCTCGTAAAACATTTTTATTCACAAAATTTTAAAATATAATATATTTTTAAATAAATTTAATTCGTTATAAAATTGAAAATTTAGTATATATTTTAAATAAATAATAATTTTAAAAAAATTTAATTTAAACAAAAATTAACAAAATAATATCATCAAATTTCTAATAACCAGTTTCATTAGATATAAACTTGAAAATTTAATATATTTAAAATAAATATTGTAAAAAATCTTTTAATTTAAATAAAAACTAACAAAATATCATCAAATTTCTTGAATTAAAAAAATATATATCTTTCAAATTTTTAAAATAATAAATAAAAAATCATCTTTTATATTAATTAAGAGAATACAAAAAATGTAAATTAAAAAAAATTGAAATAGGACAAAATCAATCAAAGAGGGATGATGGCAAAAAAAGGAAAAAATTAGAAAAAAGATAGCATCTAGTGGCATGATTGAGGAAAATTAAAAATTAAAAAAAAGACATCTAGCATCGCTGATAATTTTCTCAAAAAATAATTTTTCAGGAGCAAAGCTCTCACAAATAGCCTATCCGCTAAAAAATATAAAAGAAACAATAACTTTATTTATTTATTTTATTATAAAAAAAATTGTTGGAAGAGTTATATGAAATTATTCATGATAATTATTAATTGTGAATCAAAAAAATTGTAAAAATACATAATTTCAACAAGTATACATTTTCCCATTGGATTATTTCTTCCCCATAGACCTGATTATTCTTCCTCTCTCGAGATCTGATCACTTCCCCATAGACCTGATTATTCTTCATCTCTCAGAGTATACATAATTGTTGTGTATCGAATATTCTTCCTCTCTTAGGGTCTGATCACTTCCCCATAGACCTGATTATTTCCCCTACTCCAAATGGCTTTACGTAAGCTAAAGTTTTATTTTAAAATTGAGAAGATCTGGTTTACAAATAAGAACTTCTTAAATCTTTTATTTCAATGGTGGGATGAGTGTTCTTTCTTTGAAGGATCTAGAATGTTTCAACTAGCTAAGAGATAAGTCTTCATGGAAACCAAAATTAAAGAATGGAATGAGGTGTGCTTTGAAAACATCTTTGAAGAGAAGGAAAACTTAGAGCTTCAATTAAACTCTTGGAATGAATATATTATTAAGAATAGTCTCACTGATGAGGTTTACCTAGCACAGAAGGAAGTAAAGGAGAAGTTGGAAGAGGTCTTAGTTAGTGAAGAAATTAATTGGAGGCAGCAGTCTAGGGAATGGAGGGGGACAAAAATACAAGATTTTTTCATGCTTCAACCAAGGTTAAGAGACATTGAAATGCGATTTTTCAGATTAAAGATAGATCAAGGGTGGAGTTGAAAGAGGAAAACCTCATACAGAGGGAGGCGGTTCAATTCTTTGAAGAGTTACTGAATGCTCTTGACTTGCCATCCCAGGATAATTCTAAGGTATTAGATTATATTCCTAGATTGGTATTAGACCAACAAAACTCTATGCTCTAAGAGCCCTTCTCTTTGGAGAGATTAGGAGAACAGTCTTTGCCATGGCATCAAACAAGGCCCCAGGTCTAAATGGATTTACCCCTTTATTTTTCCAGAAATGTTGGGACTTCATGGGCATTGACATATGGAGAGAAGTAGAGGAGTCTAGAATTCATGGATGCATGCTTAAATAGTTCAACACTACCTTTTTAATGTTTATTCCAAAGTGTCACCAGTTGAGTACTTTTTTTTATTTCTTACCAATCTCACTATGTAATGCCATATATAAGATCTCCACGAAGGCAATTGCTTCAAGGTTGGCCAAGGTAATCTCGTGAATTATTTTAGATTAGCAAGGTGGTTTTGTTCCAGGTATAGAAACCATGGAAGGGGCTCTGGTGGCACATGAAGTCCTCCATTCTATTAAGGTTGAGGGCAGCCCAGGTATGATTCTAAAGTTGGATATGATGAATGTGTATGATAGGGTCAATTAGAGTTTTTTAATGCGGGTAATGGAAAGAATGGGATTCCACCAAAAATGGATAATGTGGATCATGTCATGCATTACAGGTGCTAATTCTTGGTTCTTGTAAATGGTACTCCATGTGGATTTTTCTCTTCATCTCAAGGTGTGAGACAAGGTGATCCGTTGTCCCCCTTTTTGTTTATCATTTTAGTTGAAGGCTTAAGTAGGCTAATTCTTCACAAGCGGGAGTTAGGATTGTAGGAAAGTATTAAGATTCATAATCGATTGGTTGTAACTCATAATCTTTTTGTGAATGACTCTTTGATGTTTGGTAAAGGTTGTCTTGAGGAGGATAAAATCATCAAAGAGACATTGTCAAAGTATTGTGAGGCCTCGAGACAGAAATTGAATCTATCTAAGTCTAAGATTTTCTTTTTAAATTTGGAGAAATCTACAAGGGTTTCTATACAAAGGTTTTTTGGATTTTTTGTGGCTAAAACTCCCTATAAATATTTGGGAATTCCCTTTTATCAAGGGGAAAGTAAATCTCTCCATTGGGCTAGTATTATCCAATCGGTTAAGGATAGAATTGCAGGTTGGAAAGCTATATGGTTATCCCTTGTTGGACATATACTTTTGGTCAAATTAGTCCTAAGCATGATTCCTAATTATGTTATGTCAGTGATTTCAACACCTAAAGGGGTCTTGAAAACTTTGAAGAAAATTCTTAGGGAGTTCATATGGAATGGTAACATGGAGGATAAAAAGAGGATTCCACTTGTATCGTAGGATAAACTTTGTCAATCTAGAGAGATGGGAGGTGTAGGGATTCATAATATGTTGGAGAGAAACATGATTTTAGGTGCCAAGTTGACTTGGAAGTTTTATGAGAATCCTTCAGTGTTAAGGGCAAAGATTATTAGAGCTAAATATTTGGATGAGGATGCCCTAGAGGAAATATTCACTATGAGAAATCCTCCTAGGGGTTTAGCGATGTGGAACTTCATGATTAAAAGTAGAGAGGTTATTCTTCCTCACCTTTCTTGGGTCATTAATTTGGGAAATAAGGCACCCTTTTGGTCTGATTCGTGGAATGGTTTACCAACAATCTCTTCATTATGCTCTTTCGAGTCAGCTAGGGAGGTTTTGGTGCAAAGGTGGGGTTATAAAGTACATCAGATTATTTTTTCATAAAAATTTAGGATGTCTTACTAGTGACAGCCTAGAAGGATCTATCAAATGTCCCCATTCTAGAGGTAGAGAAGTCTCAACTTCTTAATATATTGCACTAGAGAAGAATTATTCCTAACTCTAAAGAGGACAAAATTATTTGGGCATTTAATTTAGGTGGTAAACACATAGTCAAGGAGGGTTATAGATAATTGGTTCAAGGGGTGAGCCAGAGTGGCAAGAAGGAGTTTAATTTTTGGTGGTGTGATTCAATATTTCCTAAAGCAAGAGCATTTTTATGGTTAGCTCTTCAGCACAAAATTCTTACTAGTGATAGAGTAGAGAGATAGGGTATAGCGAATGGCTTCAATTGTGTTTTTTATGTTGATGAAAGGGAATATGCCAATCATTTGTTGCTCAATTGTGACTTTTCTCAGGCCTGTTGGAAGTGGGTTTTGAATAAACTTGGGTGGTATGGTCCCCTCCCTTCCTCTCTCTATCAGCTCTTGTTGGGTTGGCCTTTAATGGGTAAGGGATCTTTCTTTTATGATATATGGAGGATTGCCCCCTCGATAGTGGTGTGGGTTATTTGGTGGGAGAGGAATAAGAGTATATTTAGAAAGGAATCATCATTTGTGTTTAAGGTGTGTGATTGAATTGAAGTTTCAATTTTAGAATATCTTAATGTGTTTGTGATGAGGTCAAAGTCCTTTTCATCTCCTTTTACCTTGGGAGATAATGATATTATAAACAAATGGAAGAGGTTGAAAATCTAATTTAAGGGGGTATTGGTTGGTAAAGCAACTAAGGCTGAAACTAGAAGGAAGATCAAGTGGGAAAGGCCTTATAGCTCCTTTATAAAATTAAATGTTGGTGGGGCTCCTAAAGGGAATCTGGGGAGGTCTAGGATAGGAACAATTTTAAGAGATGATAGAGGTTGCATTCTTAAGGCAATGTTTATCAAACTTCTCTGGTTCGTGACTTAGCTCGTGTTCTTTTTAAATGGGGGGTTGGTGTATTCAGCTACTAAGCATTGGTGATCTCCTTAGATTGGAATATCAAATATTCTCTTCAAGGCTATTAGTTAATTTTTGGTCATGGTGCCTACATGTGTTGGTTCATTCTCTTGTATTTCTCCCTTGGCTAGATGTGGATAATTGGTTTGTATAAAATCTACAAAAAGTGTTATGTTGGCTTTGATATGTAAGTTGATCTCTCTCTATATACTTCTTCTTATGTAATTGAGGTAGGATAGGAGGTTAACTTATTGGTTCTTTCCTCCTTGAGCTCTTGAACCAGATTTTTAAATAAAAAAATAAAGTAGGGTGGCTTGCCAATTTTATCTTTAAATTTTGGCACCTTCAAAATATTTCTTTTTAATTATCGTCGTCATTTTTTCAATTGTAAAATCCATTTGTGAAGGATTTTATTTATCCTAGTGTGTGAAGTTGTTGTCATGGCAATGTCATTGAATTTGTGTGTGCGAAGGGTGCTAAGAGTTATTCGTCTCATCTTAGTACATCACCAAATGTCATTCATATTCCTTTTGTGTTGTTATTTTTTGGGTTCTTTGGTTGGCTTTTGGCTCCTTGTTGCCTTGCTTCTATAATGGAAATTCAAGCATTGAACAAGGGAATGCCCATACCTTTCATGAAGGAAAATTTCTCACAAAGTTGGGAATTAGCTCTTCAAACATGCTCAAGTTGGTCTTCTAGCTACACTATTATAAGGTAGAGTGCACAATCTACTCTATCATTTGGTATGACCTACTCAACACCACTTCATCAAGGATTTTGTTTATGTCATAGGTAATGACCTATTGCTTATCTAACACTATAGACCTCATGCAAATCTATACTCAAGTTGCTCAACTAGCAATAGACTTTGTTAAAGATAATTTAATTCTCAATTTGACTCTACACATGCATCCAAAGAGAATGATATGCACAAAGGTAAAGCTCTGGTTGGGTGTCTCTTCAATCATGAAGATTTGTACCAAAAAACCTAGTTATCTGTGTGCTTATATTGTACTAAAGTTGGCAATAAATGAAGATAAAGAGAAGATTGTTGCCCCTACCATCAAAATCCATAAAGTAGAGCTTGGGATTTTTCTCTATGATAAGATTTTTGAGGTTTATATAGCTTTATTTTACTTAAAGAATAATGTTGGTCATCGACCTCACAAACATTGTTGAGCTTCACTACTACATTCAACTTCACAAAGGACATTACCTCTCTAATTTTTCTCTTGTTTCAGGTCCTATATAAGTTAAGATTTTTGTTTGTATAAATGGCTTGCAGCTCCCTTTTATAACTTCCATCACAACTAATCCTACTATCTTTGATGTCAATATAATTTACAGTGGCCTTTTGGCATTTTGTGTGTGGGTTGTATTAAGTTTCTTTATTATCATTCTCATCTCTTCATAGCGTAGTTATTTTTGCTATTAAGTGGTCTAGGTAGACCTTTGGTTACTTGCCTATCTTCCTTTTTTGTATCTCTATACTTTTTTATATTCCATATGGGATCAATTACTTCGTATATTTATAATTATTCTACATATATTAATATATAATTCAAGATTTCACCTTTTATCTAAAAAACATACCTATTTTTCATTACTAACTAACACTTGGTGAAAAATAAAAACATTGACAATTTTCCCTTCAAAATTGTAGGGATACTAAATTCCTACAAAAATTATAAATATAAGATAATAGATTATATTCTTGAGATTGTTTAATTATTAAAGAAAATTAAAATTATATTATTATATCCTTACAAGATTTGTATTAATAATAATATTAATGAATTTTGGTTTGTTAATGGGTTAGTCTAGGCTAATCTAGATCCAAAGGAAAATAAACTTGTTGATTGGATCAAATTGGAAGAAGGTAGGGTCAAAGTAAACTTCGATAAAGCATCAAAGGGTAACCTAGGTATGTTAGGTGCAAGATACATAGCATAGGATTGGATTGGAAGCATAGTAGAGATGGGAGCCAAGAAGCTAATGGAAGGTTCAAACAATGAGGTAGAAGCATAAGTTGCATTATTGATTGTCAAAATGGCAAAAAATTATCCCTATCAAAATTACACTTAGAGGGAGACTCTTCAATAATTATTAGTATAACAATAAAGGTGGGGGGTGGTGAGGAGCAGGGAGCTTTAGCTTGGAAATTGAATAAATTTATGAAAATAACAAGGAAATATTTACTTTCATTTAAAGAAATTAAAGTATCTTGTGTGATGAGGAGTGGAAACGCGGTGGTGAAAACATTATCCAAGTTGGTGATATCATTTAATGGTTGTTAGTCAGACGATATGTGGGAGAATTTTTGAGATATTAATCTCATGATTTAAGATCACCTATACACTACCATATGCAAAACACATTATGACAAATGAAGGGTGTTAAATGTAATATTTTTGGAGGAAGGTTTTATTAACACCAAGGTTGTTATTTCATCTTCATTGCCTAGAGAAACATGGAGAAGCATAACCAATGAGAGGGATGATGTTGGTACAATGTGGAGAATGGAGGACAACTTTATATTGTTCACTCAAAATTAGAAATTATCATTCTGTGGTAAGATTTCATAGAAGAGGTGGAAAATTATTTTAAAATTTGATGATCCTATTTTCATACAAATTATCTACATTTTGCTCAAGGATGAATATTTGAAGTTGGTATCGTTACCACTTCAATTTTGATATAGTTGAACAGTCTCACAACAGGTAGAGATAATCATGCCATTGTCTCTCTCTCAAGGGTAATATATTTATGCTACGGATTACCTATCCCCATTATGAAATGCATTTAGATTGTCAACCCAGGGACGTAGACTTGAAATGGGATAGCATAGTTTGTGCACTAAGTTCCTTTAGGAGTCAAAACACTTATGCTGCAGGATGATAAAATTCATGAAAGGAATCTATACTATTGATGCAGGAAAGTAAACACACTTGACTATTGAATGGAATTACTACAAAAAACTTATGAAATGAATCTAAGCCTACCTAAAAACTCAAAACATTCACTATACCCATTTCTGCAAATGTTGCAGGAACAAACACAGTGACAATGTTGCAAGAATAAAATGGTAACTCTATTTGAAAATAGGAAAAGTATAGGAAACAAATCTATTCTACCTTAATCTAATCCACCTTCCAAGTGGGCCCCCTTGGTTGGCTTCTACTAACTACTCAACACAAGAGATAATTCAAAATAACTCTTCCATTAAAATCTTCTTAACTAGTTACATAACTGAATAACTCATGAAGAGAAAAAATAGAGTAACTTCTATTATAATGAATACATAATTCTATCTTTCTTCATTACCTACTAAATCAATAGAAATCCCTTTATATCAAGGATCGACACTTATTGAAAACATAACTGAAAAGTCTCATTAAACCTCGCCACATAAGGAGGAGATAAAACAACCATAACATGATACAATTACTGTTGTTAACAGAATAACAGTTCAGAGGAAATTTAGCAAGACTTATTCCCTATATTCTCTGGAACAACAACTCCTTCAAAGCTTCAGCATATCCATCGGAATCATGTTGGTTTCTCCCGCCATGGTTGGTCTTCTAACGCTCCTTCTTTAATGCAGATGCACCACTCTTCATACCGCTCCGTATTTACCTGAAAGGTTAGTAACATTCAATACACATATGCAAGTCAACATTTTCAACTCCTACTTAAATGTTAGAACATAACTTGAAATAATTATATGAAGTACTGCATTATATTTATAATAGTCAGCAAAACATATCATTCAAGCTACCCATAGATTTGTGGCTTTAGCTGTACTTGGCATAGGTTCACATAAGTATAAGCAATAAAATGTCTTGGAAATGTTTGTCAAAGTATCAACAAAACATAAATATCATAACAAAATTGAGGCAATAATTGGACTCATCAATAGTATTCCTATTTATGGCTTGGGGTCTAGAGTTGTAGAATAAGGAGGAAGTGCAATGGGTTATATAGGAGTGTGTGAGGAGTGAGTGGATGCACAACATGAAATCTCTCTAGGATATAGTGCAACTAGGTGAAGGATTCATTGTACACAATGATGATTAGATTCAAGTTGAAGGGTTTGAACCACTACTACGTCCATTCATTCTATGGAGCAATTTAAGAAACAATGAAGAATGAAATGCATAGGTTTAGATTAGATGGGACAGCTTGAAATATTTTTTGTATGAGTGCAAGATGGAGCGGAAGGTGGTTGGGAAAAGATAGCAAAGAGAATAAGGAAGCATCTAAAAAGTCTGAAGGTCTACTAGGTGAATGCCCCCCTCAAACTAGTGAAGGAAGAATGATTTTGATTTTGGAAGATTTGTATAAATTTTATAATTGAAATTTGATAGTGTATATCCTCTAGAATTTTTGTAATGTCTCATAGAGGAAGTTGATTGCAGTGGGTGTATATGACAATTTTTTATGCCAAACTATGTATATTTTATACAATACTTTTATGAGTTGGTAGTAGTAGCATTCTTAAACAATTTTTTTTGAGTGCTAGTTAGTGGTTGCAAGTAGTTTGGTATCTATCTCCAAGAACTATGACAATGTAATATTCAGAATTTTGCATTATTAATAAACATGTTAATTACTGATCAAAATATTGATGAATTTTTAATTTCTAATTATTTTAAATAATCTATAGATATATTAAAATGTTATTTGATCTTTTATTATTTAAATTTATAATGCTCTTGATTATAAAAGACAAAAGAAACTTAAAATATTAAAAAAATATATAAATTGTTAATAAGTAAAGATAAATATTCAATAATGTTAGATCATGCATATTTGTTGTTTCATACACATATTTTTTGCATCATGTATATTTGCATATTGTTACATTACATTGAGCACATGCTTGCACGTGCATACTTAGTTTAAGTTCACTTAATGGAGCTTTAGTTGACCCCAGGTTAGCATAGTTGAGCTATGATTGAGTTTTTCTTTTATTTTCTAGTTTTTTTAGATTTTTCCTAATTTTAGAGGACTTGATTTCTATATGGTATTTGTTTGTGCATTGTGATTCTCATTTTGTAATCTTCACTTTTGAAGAATATAGCAAATCTTTCTTTCTTCTTTTGTTTGTGGTAAGTGTTCTTCATTTGTTGTTTGATCTTATGGGTGCTTGTATTGCAAAATTCAACATATTATTGAAGTGTGGTTTCATAGAACCCCTTCTCAAATTTTAAGGATGTATTTTCTCGGAAGCACTACAAGGTTACTAGATTACCCCTTTTGTGGATCTAAAAATGAGTATTTTTTAGAATGTACAAATTAGCTCATCTTAGATAAAAATAATTTTTGGATTCTTTTTATGGCCACAAAAAACCATGTGGGTGGCTCTTAGTTTTCTAATATTCGTCATATTTTGGGATAAAAGAAAAAAAAATTTAAAAAGAAGCTAAAAATAGCACCAAAAGTAAAAGAATCAAGATTCAACAATAACTTTTATCTACATTCTATTTTGAAAAAAAACCTTAGGGTCTTTTTCTCAACACCAATTTTTCATTTAGTGAGTGATTTTTGCAAAATCAAGTTGCAAGGGTCATGTTTGTTGATTGATGGTGGGCTTGAAATTAGCATGTTTTTTCTTTTGGTCATAACTTTTGCATATGGTGTCTATTTTTTGAAAACAAGATATCATTGGAATGGTGATTTGGAGGACTACTCACTAGTGTTAGGGATTTTTTTAAGATTTTTCTCCTAGAGTTTTCAATAGCTTATTGAAGTCAAATCTAGTATTTTTTCTCTCAAGCTAGTATCTTCTTACCATTTCTTCTATTTTTTGTGATTCTTGTGGCATTGGAAAGGCCTTTTTGAACTCTTCGCGTCTATCCACTCAAATCTTACCTAAGGTATATTTTATTCATTTTTTCATGTTTTCACATTATGGATGATTAATTGGTTTTTTGGCTTGTGGAAATTTTATGTTTTTCTTGGGTGACTTCGCGTGGTCTATTCTACGTGTATTTCCAACACTTATCCCTATTTAGGCATTTGGAGCATCTTTTGCATGCACTTCTCTATTTGTAAATGCACTAAGAGAAAATGTCACTCTTGTCTTTGGTTTTTGGGGATTTTGAATATTTTGTTGTGCCTAATTTTGTACATGTATTATATTATAAAATGTCATGGGGGGTTGTGTAGCACCTTTTATTGTGTCATCATACATTTTTCTAGTGAGCACCCCTCCATAATGACATTGAATCCTAGTAATTTTTTTCCTATGTTTGTGTGCATTGGTTGCATACCCTTTTTTGGTTGCAAGTACTTTCTTGTGCACATTCAAATTCTCCTTCATGCACTACTTGGTCCCATACAATTTCAATGGATATGTCATCTCTCTCTATTGTTAGCATTACGGGGGATTTCTAGTGTTGGTTCTTTTAACATTATAAATTGCATCCCTATGTAATTTATCACTTGCCTAGGCCCTACTTTAGTATATATGGCCTCCCCTACCTAATTATGGCATCATAGCTTAATTTTGCATTAAAATTTGGTATTTCCTTGACATTTTAGACCCCTAATCCCAATTTGGTCTCACATTAGAGGGATAAGGTCACCTCAGGTGGTGCACTCCCCAATTTTTAAGCCCAAATTCAAACCAGTTAATGGTTATCTTGTTTGAGAGAAAATTTTAATGTTATTTTGGCTTGCTTTTAGTTTAACACACTAAAATGTTAGGGAGATGTACAAAATCAAGCTTATCTCTATCATTTTGACATCCATGAATTCAATGAAGCATTCAAGCACTCAACATCTTGTGATCAAGCATCAAGCATCAAGCACTCGAGGGATTTCATCCTATCATATCCTTCAAATCTAGCATTATAGAAAGCTTCAACATCCTTCATGCAAGCATGTGTTCATAATTTTACTTTTAGATTTTTTGGAGTCATGTTGTTGCATCAACACTTGTGATCATAGTTGAAGATCATTGCATCAAAAAGGTATAATAAATCTCAATTATTAGATCTAGCCTATGCTAGATGTCAAGACACATTCAATTACATTTTGATTCATTTTAATTTTATAGTTAGTTACAAAATTGGG
Source organism: Chamaecyparis obtusa (assembly GCA_027943335.1). Classification (NCBI taxonomy): domain Eukaryota; kingdom Viridiplantae; phylum Streptophyta; class Pinopsida; order Cupressales; family Cupressaceae; genus Chamaecyparis; species Chamaecyparis obtusa. The sequence goes on along the minus strand of BSBK01004543.1, from coordinate 1,846,100 downwards.
GTTTGACCTAAGTGAAACCCTTTCTACAAAACATTTCCCTTCTTATTTGTGTACATGGAAAATTGATAATTACATGGAAGAAATTAAAAATCGATCAGTCAAATATCTACATTTTGCAAGTCATTTTGTTAGAAAGTATAGGGAGCAGGTCACCCCAACCAACTCAGTCCTACCACTTTTGCTTAAAATTCAATTTGCGGGTCAATTTGTTGCCATATTTTAGTTCCATCTTGTCAAATTGGCTTTGAAGTTTGATAAGGGTTTTAGTGTTTGATTATATTCTCAGAAAATAAGCCCCTCTATTCCCCCCCAAAGATTGCATTCCTACATTATTTTCCAAACCCGAAGGATATTATTCAAGTCTCAAGTTTACAAAAGTAAAGCATAAATGTGAAGGTTCAGAAAGAGTGGACCCCTATTGCTAGGGCCTTCAGGATCAATAGTTGAGAAGTTCTCCCTCTGAAATATCGAAAACAAGATAAGTAAAACTTTTAGTCAGGAATAGAGGCAAGGCAGTGTGATTTTCGAAAGTTGAAAGTGAAGAGAAAATGCTAAATAACTTCATTTTAAAAATTGGATGTTCAAAGTACTAAAAGATTGGGAACTGAAGCATGGAGATAGGATTCCCAAAATTATGAAAGGATATTGGGGCCCACCCTTTGGGAATCCGCAAGAAGACCAAGAGAATCTAATTATATAGATCCCTGATCAATGAAGGAGGAAAGATTGTTTCTTTTATCGAACTTCCCATTTTGGAAATTGAAGTTCAAAGTATGACTTCGTCGGAAAGCAGAGGAAGGAAGTGTGATTCCTAAAATTTCAAAATCAAGGGGTCATTGGGAATAATGCCTCTACATTCGCAAAATGAAAGTCTCATTTAAAAAATGTTGCATCATGGCTACTTCACCGACAGAATAAGAAGAAAGGTATACAAACCTCCACCTAATGAAAGAAAAGGTTTGAGACCAAAGGTGTTAAGGTGCTATGTTTGAAGTTAGAATTCACAAATACCTATATTTGAAAATTTTGTCTAATGTAAGCAACTCGCCATGGATCGAAACAATAAATGCATTAAATGATTTATTTGCAAGTAATATCTTGTCCATCATTTAATGCACTTAAGGACAACCATGTGTCAATATCTTCTCGAATTTACCTTGATTGCATGATATATGTGGGAGAATTTTAAGTAGAATATCATTACAATATCAGGTGAAAAGGTAGCTTTTTTCTTCATGCCACACTTCTTTGAGAAAATAGAAACTTGTTGTATCTATTTGAAAATTTTGTCTAATGTAAGAAACTCGCCATGGATCGAAACAATAAATGCATTAAATGATTTATTTGCAAGTAATATCTTGTCCATCATTTAATGCACTTAAGGACAACCATCTGTCAATATCTTCTCGAATTTACCTTGATTGCATGATATATGTGGGAGAATTTTAAGTAGAATATCATTACAATATCAGGTGAAAAGGTAGCTTTTTTCTTGATGCCACACTTCTCTGAGAAAATAGAAACTTGTTGTATCTTGAAAAATTACAAAATGGATTTCAGATATCATGGTTATGATCACCTTAACGACATCAAAAGCAAATTGAAGGAAATTTGTGATACTAAATTAAGTCATTTCAACTTGGGAGATCTTCACAAGAGAATTCTCCAAGAGCTTACACACCCAATCACAAAAAAATTAGTTAAGAGCAGACTCATGGAAGCGACCAAATTTCCTATCGATATACAATCTCCAAAATTAATCAAAGAATGCACTGCTTGTTTTGATCTAGGTACCAAATAGATAAAAATGGCCAGTGAGGAGGTTCTCATTACTCTAGATAGAACCACAATACATAACTTTTTCCATCTCCCCATGAGGGAATAATTTACAAATTGGGATTTTTCTCTTTCAACTTCATCTTTTAGTGAGAGAAAAATGAAGTGGAGGACTATAATGTCGAATGAATGGTTCAAGTTGGCAAGGTCTAGCAAAGCTAATCTCCCCAAAACTATTTATGTTGCCAATTTGAAAAGAGAGGTCGCTGACATGCTAGTGTTGTTATACAGAATAAGAGTGGGTGTTATTTTTGGTACAGACTATGTGCACCGATGAAAGGTACATAGATTGGGTAGAGCTTATTAGTGACATACTAGGATTTTTGATCGCCAGTGCTAAGGTTAACAAATTTTTTTTCATATCATCTTATATCATTTATGCCCTAACATGCACAAAACACTGGCCTGGTCTAAGTCATGTCAAATATTTTGATGATGACATACAAATCTATGATTTTTATCCTCGTTTGTAGCTACATAGAAGCTATGCAGAATTTAGGAGGGTAAATGATGCATTTACCATGAAATCGACCTGAGAATTACAAGAGTGCCCTTAGCAGAGGTTATCTCCAAAATAAATTAGGGTAATTTATAAGTATGGTAGCTATTTCATTCGATTCCCAACTTTTAGGTACTTTCAAATTGGTACATTCCATGATTTCCCTCACAAGCTACCTAGATATCCAATGACAGGATGATTCTAATCAAATTGTATTGCCAAATACTTGAAGCAAATAAAAGGTGTGGTGAAAGAAAAAAAGTTAGGATCCCTTTTCCTATCATAGTAGGGTTGTATTCATGCTCCTCTAGTTCAAATGCTACAAACATAGTCAAGGCTGCAACGACCCAATATTCCTTCCAATATTATGAGTCTCTACAAATTATAAAGATGATTTTGAAATGAGAGAACAGTCTTGGTTAAGGCTCACCATAGATCAAATTAAACTCTATGAAGTGAATTTAAATGTTGATGGTCTAGTAGATGATGAATCTGAGTTACTCAACCCACACTACTTAAAGAAGATTAAAGGAACCCCAATAAATCCCTCCAGTTAGGATATCCCATAAATAGATGATTTTGAAGTTCGCATGTCTTTGATAATGAGGAGAACTTAAAATTGGGTCAAGTGGAAGAAAAATGGGAAGACAAAAGGAAGATCCATCCCAACGCCATCAAATCCAACATGAAACTAGTCTCCTATACATGTTGTTACCATTCCTATAGGTCCATCAACACCTATATCTTCTCAAGCTGCTAGAGGTGACAACGAACCCCCCAAAAAGGAGCAAGAGCCTAAGCCTACCTATGGAGAAGGGTACCTTCCATTTGTAGACCTAACAGAAGGTGAGGAGCCTAAAGACAAACAAGAAATGATAAATTCCATAGGGGAAACTCCACAATATACAGTTTGAAGATTCAAATCAACAACAAGAGGAGCAACAGGAGGATTTCCCAATGGATTCCCAAGTACCTCAAGCTTTAGCCTCTTCTAGTTCTATTTTACCCAAAGTTCCCAAATTTCCTTTCTTTTCTTCTCAGAAAGACACTCCTCCCATTGTGAGGAAATTGTTTGATTTAGAAAGTCTCGAGTCTTCCTCGAAGGTTTTGTCCACCCCTTCCTTGTTAGAAAAATCTTTTGAGAAAAAGAGGAAGATAGAAGAAAATAGCATGCCCCCTAAGAATATGATTGACCAGATATTGAAAAGCCCTTCTCCCTAGAAAAAGAAGAAATACTCGATCCTTGCAACCTTAGGGAAAGATCAAGAGATAGGGCATGTGGTCATGGAAATAGCCCAAACTGAATCTACTGACAAGCTGACTCAATTGAGCGCACCTGACTTCATAGTGACCAGGATAGACTTTGGACCTCGTAGGCACAAAAAAATAGTTCGAATGTGGGAATTTTACCACCAGTAGGTGAAATAAAAACTAGATAAATATGAACAAGAAAAATACAGATTGAAGGCCATAGTGTCTCAACTTTCTAACTATCTCAGGGATGTTCTTATGCCTCTGTCATCTTAACAAACAACTTCATCTTCCATTATCCTAGATCCAACATCAAATGAGAACCAAGCCCTAATTTTCTAGTTACAGGAAGATAGACATATGTGTAGGATTGGTAGGGATTGGATAGAAGATCTTAAGCTTTGAGGGTTTCCCTTAATTGAAAGCCTCGATTTTGTATACAAAACTTTATTGAAAATGAAGGATAGTGTAAAGAATGACATCATAATCATCAAAGAAGAAGAAGTCACTTATGAAAAGTCATTTTCAATGCTCAAAGAGGTTATGGATATGAAAGAAAAAAATATAGTCAAGTTGGGACTATTGCAATCACCTAATGAGCCATTGCAAAAATGGATGTTTTCTATAACTTTCAAGGAAAAGTGTGTGACCAAAACTCTTAAGAATCTAAAGGAAATAATCAATAGCCTATAGGAATACATTTAGAGAACTGAAAAGCATTTCACCAATTTGGGGTGTGATTCACACCAAGGTAAGGGAGAAGGTATCATCAATATCAATAGTATGGAGGAAACTTATCAAGAGCATATCAATAGAATAACCAGTCATGCTATATATCAGAGGACAAAAATTCAAAAGCTTACTTAGATTGATGCCTTGCTATCCAAAATCAACCATGGAATGTGAGATTATGAAGAGAAAGTAGAAGATATGCAAGAAAACCATCTCTATTGGACTACCAAGAATGAAAACATTATGGTGTCAAAAGATGAAGATATAACATGTGTCATTGAAGCTCTTAAGAAACACAAATCCATCCAAGAGACTCCTACAAATGCATCAATTAAAAAAGGAGAAGAAGTGAAAGCTTCTTAATTGAAGCCTAATTATTTTTCTATTGTTATTACTCCACTCTTTGACACTTGTCCAATTTGTTAGTTTAAGTTCAAGATGTTGTTATGTAACTGCCTAGGTAGGTGAATAGACTATATCTAGCTCTATTGAACATTTTACAAGGATCAACAATTTTGAATACAATTTCCCCCTATTGCTGGGACAACTATGTGAGACTTGAAATTATTTTTTGATTGTTGTTCATAAATAGAATTTTATTTATTATTGAATGAATGAATGTATGGTGAGTGAAACAAATTAATTATAGATATCAGGTTGTGTATCTTTTAGAATCTATGGTTATAGGGTGATCTATGAATCACTATTTTCTTCTCTGTTGTCATATTCATGTTGTTTGAAATAATTGTACTCTTTAGGTAATCAAACTATATATATCATATTTATAGTCATGGAGGTGTAAGTACAAAAATTATATGATGATTTAAACTATGCTTCATTTTCTCATGGTTGTGGGTAATCAAGCATAGCATTGAGTGTATTTCGATTTATAAATTTATATTGTATCGTGGATATATCATGGTGATGAATGTCCATTAGGTGCCTCTTCTACTCTCTGGTTAAGAGCATACCCCATTTAAAATATTTTAGATTTCATTCATTGCATATCCATATTAGGGAGTTGTATGTGTCAATTCAGAGACCAAACTATTTTTTATAGCACGTGTTCAACTGTTGTTAATAGATAAACATTTAGCAAGGGTTTGAGTCAATATTATAAAAGGGGCCAATCTGTTAACCAAAAGATTTTTGGAAATTCTATTGGGGAGATGAATAGATTGATATCCGTCACCCTGAAATGAGGGAATGATGGTTCTCCCTCACAAAAATATTCTTTCGGTACTTCAATCAAATCTTGGTTTTCAAGATACCCAAGAAGACATAATATCATAATTGAACACTCTGGCTTGGAGATGTAGATGAAGTGCTCAGCAATATCATCAAGTTAATCATGTACTAGAAGAAGAAGAAGAAGAAGAAGAAGAAGAGTTCAGATAACTTTTGAGAAGGGATCCCATTAGTCAAAACGTGATTTTAGTCAAAAGAATAGTCGTTGTCCCATAAAGAAATATGAAAAATCTTGTGCACATTCAAGATTGAGTTAATCAAAATCAGTAGCTATTCAAAGTTGGCTGAAAGAAGATATACCAGGAGTGAAAGGGAAAAGGGACTCATTGACCCAGTATTCAAGGCACTTTAAGTAAGAAATTTTTCTGCAAGCATTCCCCTTTGTAGGAGTAGAAGTATACCTCCCCTTCCCCCTAAGAAGAACTCTTCATCTCCTATCTGCAAGGCTTTAACCATTCATGAGGTTATCCTTCCTACAAGAGCAAGCTTCCCACTGGTTCCTTTCAATTTGCAAAGAAATATGGTGCAACCTGTACCATGGGGCACAACAATTGGACCTTTGAACCTCGGCGTACACCATGATGTACCTAAGGGATCCAGAAAGAATCTCCCCAATTTCCTAGAGATGGTAAGATCACTACAGATGAACACATCTCTACCTTCCTTGTTGCATGTGGAGTTTTGGTTGTTCAACATGAAGATGTAGCAATTAGACTGTTTGTGGAAACCCTAGTAGATGGAGCCACAGATTGGTTCCATCATTTGGCCCCTAGGTCAATCACAAATTGGGATACCATGAGAACCCAATTTGAGGCACAATTCAAAATCCCTGAAGTTGAAGATAATTTTCTCACCCATGAGTTAACACGGATTAAAAAGGAAGTCTTCGTGCCTATGCAGGTGTTTGTTGCAAAATTCAATAAGATCGGTAATAAAATTCCCGCCAACAAGAGACCCACTGTAGATAATAAAAAATGCTTCTTTCTGAATGCCATACCTTCAGACATCAGTTTTCATTTAAGGAGAGCAAGAGTGGAAAATCTAGCCATGACTCAAACAAGGGCTATAGAACTAGAAGATGATTTCATCATTACTGGGAAATGGAAAAAGGAGTTGCAAGCTAGTAGTAGTAATAATACTAATTCCTATGAAGATATGTCATAAAGGTTAGCAAATGATGTAATAGCTCTAAAGAGACAACTACCAAAGGTTAGTCCCTCCTTTCATCAACCTTACTAAGATGTTCCTAGGAGGAAACATGAAGAAAGGCAATTGTAGCTCCCACCAATGCAACAATGACTGGCTATTGAAACTCCCCCAAATGCTAGGAAGGGGAACATGTGTATCTTTCACCTCACAATGAATCATGGTAGAGAAACCTATTGTGAGATGACCAGATACATGAATTTAATAGCCTCCGATGAAACTACGAGGAACCTTCTAGGTGGGGAAACAAACTCAAATTATAATGGCAACTTTGAAAATTACCACCTAGAGTATGAATCTAGTTATGAAGGTAGAGGTGATTGTTTTTCAATGCTTGGAAATTATTCAATGACCACTGTGACAAGGAGCCAAAAGAATAAACAAGGGGTCTCTATTCTATAAAGGAATAGCCAATCAAACTCTTCATTTCCCAAGTCTTTAGAGAAGAAGACCATGCCCACAAATACTATTAGATAACTGAGAGTGGGGGGGGGAGGGGTGAATCAGTTAAGTCTAGTTATCCTACTATCCCAAATACTCCCAGATGTATAAATCAAAACTTTCAAATAATTTAAACAACTCATTAAAATATCAACTATGCATTTTTGCTCATCTACTAAATACCAGTAAATTGAATACTGTGTTTAATCAATCCAGTTATAATAATGTGTAAAGTAAAATAAAAATTCAACATATCCATACACATATAACACTTTGATTTTTAACGTGGAGACCTTGTTAGGGGAAAAACCACCTGGGACCAGTAACCCAAAATAATTCACTCTTCTAGAGTGATATTAGTTAAGAGCAAACCCTATTAATGGTTACAATACACACTATGAGGTGTGACTTGGTTAGAGGATTTATCACTAACAGTTCTCCCTTGACCAAACATACACTATGGGGTCAAAAAGAAAAAAAATCAACATTCATTGAATGTCATATTGAAATATAAAGACTGTTAAGTCCCACTCGGTTGAGATATTTATCTGTAGCAATGGTTAGAATGTTACAGTAATGATCTAATTCAAATACAACTTGTTTTGTAGATTTTCAGGTCTATGCTAAGCTCAAAATACCTATGGCCAATAAACTCAATTCAATCTCTTTGTATCCTCCAACTATGATCTACTCAGTAATTCTTTTTCTCTGACACTCAGTGTTGTCTGCATATTTTCTTGGTTTTGCCTTCAACATGTTTGACCAGCTCGTATGAATGCAATCCCCTCATGTGCATTATAGAGTTCAATCTGAATCTCTTGTCTCCTTTTATAGACATCATAAACTATTTTATTTCCAGCTATAGATTTTGCCTGTTAATTTTCACCATTGATTTTTTCGCTTTAACCTTCCTTGACAATTATGTTAGTAACACATATTATTATCCTTCATCTGATCATCCTTGAATTTTTTCAGCCATTTGATCATCATAACAAACATTATCGTTAACCTCGAAATCATTCATAATTGTCCAACTCATCATCTTTAGTCGATAGTCATAAGTTCCATTTATTTATTTTACTTGGTCAATACTATAATGTGTTGGTGATAACTAACTCAGTTAACATTGTACTTGGTATACACTACACTTGCTCGATGTACGTTGTTCCAACTCTGTGTATACTCAATTCCTCTTTTACCAACCACACAAACTTGTATGTTCTTGCTCTTCAATCCATAACAGAATTATGTAATACAATCAAATCACCAACATAATGTCATAGACTCATCAATAAGTTACCCAATGAATACCATATCCATATCTTTCTCATACATCTCATCTTCATGTAGATATCTCATTCCTTCACCATTATTTCCTTCTTAAGATGTTTGTAACTATCATGATAAGTATAGTCAAAACTAGTTGACACCAATGACAATACAATAACTGATATAATATGTGTCACATATACCTTTGTAGCTCGGTGACCATCAATCATTGTCTTTCAAATATCCAACCAGTTGTCAAACTCTCCAATATATTCAATCAGTTGTACTCTATCAAATACCACTAATCCAAGTAAAGATTCTAGCTCATTTGATATTGTCTAGTTTTGTAGAGAATCACTTATTCAAATATCTCCTCTAGACTATTTGAAATCAAATCCCTCAAAGATGCAATGCCTAATGGAGTATTGTAAGTCAAGTAATGAAAAGGTTAATGCATGTTCAAGTGGAATTCTTGAAGATGAAACCTTTGAACTAGAGGAAAATCAATATGATGCTAGCATATTGTACACTGTCCTAGGCCAAAAGCCTGAACCTTTCTATGTCTCCCTTTTTATTAATGGACACAAGCTTAACAATTATATCATAGACTCTGGAGCTTCTAACAATTTAATGTCGACACCAGTAGCTAAGGCTCTTGGTTTATCCCTGACAATAAATTTTGAGAGATGTTATTCAATGGATGCAAAGAAGGTTCTATTGATTGGATAGATCAAAGACACACAAGTATTCCTTGCATCTCACCCAACCAATAGGTTGAAGCTCACAATCTTGGTGACAGACATACCAACCAGTTATGGTATGCTGTTGAGCAAATTTTTTTGTAAAGATATGGGTGGAGAGATTAAATTAGATCGGTCACATGCAATCATACCTATTGGAAACAACAAAGTTAATTTAGAATCTGAAGATAAAGCCAAATTCACTATGTTAAAATCTGATGACCTGAAAGCATAGATCTTAGATGAAGAACTTGAATTTGTTAATTACATGATATATATCGACTCTAATTCTTTAGAGTTAAAAAATGAAGAAGAATAATCACCACTGTGGACCCTAGAATTTGATGGAAGTTGTGTCTCTACCAATTCTGGTGTAGGAGTGGTGCTAATTGCACCTTAAGGTGACGTTATACATATGGCCTATAAAATAGAGTTCAAAAATATGAACAACTTCATGGAATATGAAGCCATGTTGTTAGGAATTGTCGTAGCTAAAGATAAAGGAGTCAAGGTGCTTAAAGCAAAGGGAAATGTAGAGTTGATAGTGAAACAAGTTAGAGGACCATTCTCAGTTAAAAACCACAAGTTGAAGAACTATAGATTTAGGGTGTGGGATGAAATAGAAAGCTTTGAATATTTTTCAATCAAGGTGATGTACAGGGAATCGAACACTTGAGTTGACTCATTAGCAATATCAACATCTCTACTGTTGCCTCATCCAAACTATGGAAATAATAAATACCTGGTTGAGTTAGTGCATAGACCAAACATCCCAGACAATGTAGAGTCATGGACAATCTTCAACGATGATCATCAGCTCCGTCAATTCTTGGAGAATGCTGAGATGTTTGTCGAGTACTATTTTGAGGGAGGAGAAAATTGTTGTACTAATCTTTCTCCAGACAACAAAAAGGACTTGGAACAAGGTGTTGTGCAATCGAAAGGTAACAAAATCCCCTCAGGCATGGTTTCCGTACAAAAGTTTTTTGATAGACGATGTATACATAAAAAGGAAAAGAGAAGGCAAGGGGAACACCTCCGAAGAATATGAGGCTTTAAATATCAAAGATATGCATAACTTGAGGATAATAAACATTGAGAAATGTTGTATGGAAGAATAAAAGACAAATTTGAAATAAATTCTTATCTCATATCAAGACATATTTTCATGGTACTACGATTACTTGAAAAGGTTCATGGGAGAAAGATTCAAACACCATATTCCTTTGAAACCTAAGACTCCCCCTTTCCATCAGAAACAAAGGAATTATAATTCGAAAGTAGTCGACACTATCTTCCAAGAAATTGACAAAATGTTGAAAGACCGGATCATCTACCCTATCCTCCATTCTACTTGGGTTGCAAATATAGTCCCAGTCTAAAAGAAGAATGGAGAGATCAAATTTTTTGTAGATTTTAGGAACTTGAATCAAGCATCTCTCAAAGATAATTATGCATTGCCTAACATGGAAAACCTATTGCAGGCGGTAGCAAGTTTGGAAATGATGTCCATGTTAGATAGTTTCTTAGGCTATAATCAGATAGAAGTTGAGGAAAGTGACCAATATAAAACAATTTTCACTATTCTATGGGGCACATTTGCTTGTAATAGAATGCCTTTCAGGTTGATCAATGTAGGTGCCACTTTCTAGTGGGCAATGGAATTGTCATTCAAAGATCTAAAGAATAAGAAAATAGTAATGTACTTAGACAATCTCACAATATTCTCTAAGATGAGGAAAAACTACTTACATGATCTGAAGATAATCCTAGGGAGGTGTCGGGAACATGGAATTTTCCTAAACCTGAAGAAGTCAATCTTCAGTGTGACCAAAGGAAAGCTATTGGGCCATATTGTGTCTCAAGAGGGAATCCACATAGATCTTAAAATATTTAGAACAATTCAACAACTTAGTCTCCCCTCAAGAAAGACTGGAGAGAAATCATTTTTTGGCCAGGTCAATTTCCTAAGGAGGTTTGTGCCTAATTTTTTTGAAACTACTAGACATATAGCCGATATGATGAAAGGAAATCAGGGGTATAAATGGAATGAGACTGGTAAGAAAGATTTTGGGAATATCAAAGAAGCCATAGCTAATGTTCCTGTGTTGACATCCCAATTTTAGCAAAGATTTTCTTATTTACTATTATGCTTATGAGCACACCATGTATGTGATCCTATTACAAGAAAATGAGCAAGAGATCCAGACACCCATTTCATTCACGAGCATCCCGTTAAAGAATCATGAATTGAAATATTCTCAAATTGAGAAGCACGCTTTTTCCATGATAAAAGCTCTTAAGCATTTCAAGTTTTACATATTACATTCTCATGTCGTCATCTTTGTCCTACAACCTATGGTGAAAATCATTTTGACATAATAGGAAGTAGGATGCAACACCAAAGGGGCATGGATTTCCAAAGTACAAGATTATGATATTAAGATCAATCCTACCAAGCTTGTATGGGGAAAAGGTCTTTGCAGAATGATAGCTGAGAACAAACCTAAACAACAAGAAGATCTCCCTAAAGTTTTGATGGCGAGTCTGCAAGATCATGGGTTCTCAGATATCGCTTATTTCCCAATGTATGGTAAATGTCCAAAGAGGCTCTCCCCAAAACAAAAGAAGAATCTAGGAATAAAGGATGAGAAGTATGTCATCTGGGATGAGAAACTATACAAGTGTGCCATTGAAGGAACCTTCTTGAAATGTGTATATAATAAACAACAGGAAAGGATTCTAAAATATTTCCATGAAGAAGCTTGTGATGGTCACTTTTCTTCCATTGTCACAACTTTCAAAATCCTCAGGATGTGATACTATTGGCCAGGGATGTTCAAAGATGCATACCATTGGGTCAAAATGTGAAAAGTGCAAAATATTTTAAAGGAAACCCCAACTAACCACCTTACCTTTGAGACCTGTGATAGTTGAGAATCCTTTCTAGCAGTGGGGGCTAGATTTTATTTTTCCCATAAATCTTCATTCAAGCGTAGGGAATATGTACATACTGACTGCAACAAACTACTTTACCAAGTGGGTAGAAGCTAAAGAAGTCAAGAAGACCACTTCAAAATTTGTCTATGATTTCTTAAAAGAAGAAATTTTGGTGTGTTTCAGCGTACAATAAAATTGGTTATGGAAAATGTTGCTTACTTCTCTTCAGCAAAAATCACACAATTCTGCTACAATCATGGAATTCAGTTGACACACTCTTTAGATTATTAGCCCTAGGGAAATGGTCAAGATGAATCTAGTAATAAAAACTTGGTGAATATAATGACGAATCTAGTTTCATAAAATCAAAGGAACTGGCATAAAAAATTGCATGAAGCTCTATGGGAAGGAAAAATCACTCTGAAACACACTATCAGAATATCCCCATTTGAGCTAGTGTATGGTGTTGAAGCTAGTCTTTCGCTACCCATGGAATTGTCAGCATGTAAATTATAGCTAGTGGTAGAAGATACTGTATTTTGGGATGGAGTTGAAAATATAATATTATATTTGACAAAACTCAAGGAAGAGAGAGAAGAAATGGTTGATAAGATAATGCAGTATCAAAAAAGGGTAAAGAACCTTTTTGATAAAAGGGATAGGCCTCAAAAATTCATAGAGGGAGATATGGTCTTACTCTGGAACAAGATAAGAGAACCAAAATGTATGCATGCTAAATTTGAATCTCTATGGAAAGGTCCTTTTAAAATTCATCAAGTATGTGGATCAAATTCATTCAAGTTGTCTTATTTGGATGACATGATCTTACCATTATCTTATAAGGGGCAAGATCTGAAATTGTATCAATTGTGAAGAAAGTAATCCTTGTAATTGTACCATAGTAGCTAGTTTTTCAGTTCTAATGTTTTTTTTTGGTCTAGTTTTATTTTATTTTATTCAATCCCTTGTTGTGTGAAACTAGAGATTCTGAGTTCCTACTAAGTCCCTCATGGTCCTTGTCCCCAGTAAGAGCTAGTTGTTACCATATTTTAGTTCCATCTTGTAAAATTGGCTTTGAAGTTTGATAAGGGTGTTAGTGCTTGATTGTATTTGTTAGCTCTTTTTCATGTAGAATCACCAATATAGCTATTAAGCTTGACTCTCAGGTTCCCAATTCTGGATTCTTACAGGGAAAAGGCTAATTGATAAGGACCAAGTCCTTCTTTTACTTCGGGCTCCACAAACCCAAGCGGGTGTACCTATCTTCAAAATCACTGCTTCACAATGAAATCCTTCCAGTGGATTAGGGGTTCTCACAATGACTTGTTAATGTCTCTTGCTGCAACTGATGCAGAGCTTAGAAAGCCAATCCATGATGTTAACAAAAGCAAACAATCATTGCAAAAAAATGGCAAAAGTGACAAGGGTATTCACCCTTCTTCTCTTCGAGCTTAAAACTTAGGCAGGTTAACCTATCTGATTCACTTCTACAAGGAATCACCAAAAGCACCTGCATTATTCAATGTGACTGACAAACATTTATGCTCTTGAACTAGAAATGGAAAAGTGATTTGAATTTAAGATTTGGATGCAAGTCTGGTGTAAAACCAGTGCCTTATCCTAGGGTGCGGAGTCAAATTGAGAAAACATCCACAAAACTTCATCAATTCAAAAACACCTGAAATCAATACCTTGCCTTACAGACTATCATTTTCACTGCAAACACATGATCATCAAATCTATACATTCTTGAAATTCTCAGAGATTATCCAGCCAGATTTACTCCTTCCTTGAAGGAAACTTATGGACAAACTCACAGTCTACCTTGTAAATGACAAATTGAACATTGCCTTACAAATCCAATTCATAAGAATTTCCAAAACACACAGAGACATCAGAATACTTGCAATGAGATTCCAGTCATATCTTATTGATAAAACCTATTTCAGTATACTCAAATTAACATTACACTTAGGCTAAAATAGTAAATTCAAAACCAAACTTGCATTAATGGAACTTGCTTTGATTTCTCCCTTGGAGAACCAAAATTCAGAACCCCCTACACTGAAAGAAAATGCAGAATAAGAAGGAGAAGGGGAACATTCCAGAAGCAATCAAGAGAGGACACCTATCAGATCTTTATCTGATGAATCATCCCTCTGAACTAAATGAACCCTTTGCTCTTTTCCCCTGAGAACACCTATCTTCATCTCCTCAAACTACTTATGAGTCACCAGATTCAACAACTCAGATATTTCCAAAATATCTCCTCGGCCCCTATTTCAATCAACTACAAATATCTTGAAACCAGCTAGACTTACATCAAATCTGATCTCAAAAATGGATTCCTCGTTCTCTCACCTTTCCAACGATATATAATACTTGATATTTGGCCCAAAAATGAAGCCCCCAGCCATTAAAATAGTCTCTCAGCTCTGTAATTTTAATACTTGCATTTTCCATATAGTTCAAACTATATGAAAACATGTTTTTAAATTTGATTTTTCAAGTTTGAATGCATAGAAAGAAATAAAATATTAATTTTATTGCCCCTACCGGGACCCACCTGACACGTGGCATGCCTGGATTGGCCGGCTTGCCACCTCATTTGCCACATCATCTAGTGACCAGGCGACTATTCATATTCTCCAATTCGCTAAGTTAATTTTTACATACTTGTTTAATCTTGCAAATTGGTGACTACCATTCTCCAAGTCGCCAAGTATTTCATGCTGACCGCCAATTAATCTCGCGAACTGGCGACTGGGTTCTCCAAGTCGCCAAATTATTCAGGCTAACCACCAACTAACTGGCGAACTGGCGGATGACGGTTTCACTGAATCACTAACATTTTTGGCTAACCACTCCAGCATCTAGCGAATTCATGAACTCCTGCCACATGTCGCCTTGTCGCATGATCGCATGGACTAAAAATGGCCCATGAGATCACACGACCACCCTTAGATTAGTGCATTTTCGTTCAAAATTTAGGGCCCACTACACACTACATTTCCTCCAGTCAAGGGGCCCACTAAGAGCCTCCTCGCCACCTCATTGGGCTGCCACATGTCAGCCTGTCGCATGTTCGCAAGGGCTGAAGTTCCTCCTTGCGATCATGCGACCACTTGACATGTGTCCACTTCTGACCAATCACCGCCACCTCTGTCCACTCTGCATCACACTGCCATGTCACTGAACTAACTGCCACCTCATCGAGCTGCCACATGTCAACCTGTCGCATGTTCGCAAGGGCTGAAGTTCCTCCTTGCAATCATGCGACCACTTGACATGTGTCCATCTTGACTAGTCAGCATGCACATCACTACAAAATTAGCTTTTCCTTGGGCGTGGGCACAGAAATCAAGGCGGTTACAAAGGGTCGCATGCATAGCCTTTAGAACTTCAACTTATTTCATATTGTGCTGGGCGTTGTATTTAAACATCACAAAGATTTGTTTTGGCGTGCATGTGGGATCATTATTTTTCAAGTTTTAAAGACTTTCACAACGCCTTCCTCCAAAATATGGGGCCCACCAGTGCATAGAAGAGTTCCCATCAAGTGGGCCCTCCAAGAGCCTCTGTGCTTCCTTGTTTACAATACATATAAGTGACGTTGCATATAAAGATTTAAAATCTGCACATCCATTGAATGTGGGATTAAGCCTTTTTTCTTGTTTTACCAAATGCGCTAGTAATACACACACTTGTCTTGTGCACTAACCACCCACTCTCAACATTTGAGGCCAGTTCACATCTCTCTCTGTTTCATGCAACGGTCTCTGCCTGTCATGCCTTTGTGCTATGCGAAGCTTCCTAGACATATACGTAGGTCATTATATTGACAGGCAACCCATTTCAACATGCAACTTTAGGACTCAGAATAAACCACTGAAACATATGAAAGGAAATGGACATTTGAATTTTATGAAACCACCCAGAAAACACCCGGTTCCCGCATGCATCTTGAAAGCAAAAATAATACAAATGCATGCTAATGTGTCCCATTCCTCAAAAATTTTAAGGGTACCAACAGTATTCTTAGAAAATAAGCCCCTCCATCCCCCCCCCCCCCCAAAGATTGAATTCCTACATTATTTTCCAAACCCAAAGGATATTATTCAAGTCTCAAGTTCACAAAAGTAAAGAATAAATGTGAAGGTTCAAAACGCGTGGACCCTTGCTGCTAGGGCCTTCAGGATAAATAGTTTAGAATTTCTCCCTATTAAACCAAAAACAAGCTAAGTAAAAATTTTAGTTGGGAATAGAGGCAAGGAAATATGATTTTTGAAAGCCAAAAGTGAAGAGAAAATGCTAAACAACTTCATTTTAGAAATTGGATGTTCAAAGTACTAAAAGGTCAGGAACCGAAGCATGGAGATAAGATTCCTAAAATTCCAAAAGGATGTGGGGGCCCACCCTTTGGGAAGCTGCGAGAAGATCAAGAGAATTTGATTATACATAACCCCAATCAACGAATGAGGAAAGATTGTTTCTTTCATCGAAAGCCCATTTCAAAAATTGAAGTTCAAAGTATGACTTTATCAGAAAGTGGAGGAAGTGTGATTCCCAAAATTCTAAAATCAAGGGGCCACCAGGAATAAGGCCTCTATGTTCGCAAAATGAAAGTCTCATTTCAGAAATGTCACATCATAGCTACTTCATCAATATAATGAAAAGCAAGGTATACAAACCTCTGCCTAATGAAAGAAAAAGGTTTGGGACCAATGGTGTTAAGGTGTTATGTCCAAAGATAGAATTTATAGATACCTATATTTGAAATTTTTGTCTGACGTAAGCAACCCACCCTGGATTGAAACAATAAATGCATTGAATGATTTATTTGCATAGAATGTCTTGTGCAACATTCAATGCACTTAATGAAAACCATGTTCCAGTATCTTCTCAGATTTACCTCGATTGCATGATATCTTTTGGGAGAATTTTAAGTGAAACATCATTACAATATCAGGTGAAAAGGTAGCTTCATTCTTCATGCCACACTTCTCTGAGAAAATAGAAACTTGTTGTATCTTGAAAAATCACAAAATGGATTTTAGACATCATGGTTATGATCACCTTAATGGCATCGAAAGTGAATGGAAGGAACTCTATGATACTAAGTTGAGTCATTTCGACCTAAGAGATCTTCACAGGAGAATTCTCCAAGAACCTAGACACCTAATCATAGAAAAAATAGGTAAGAGCAGACTCGTGGAAGCAATTAGATTTAATGTCATTCTAAAATATCCCAAACTAATCAAATAATGCATTGCCCATTTTGATCTAGGTACCAGACAGATAAAAATGGGCAATGAGGAGCTTCTCATCACTCTAGATAGAACCACAATCCAAAACTTTTTTTGTCTCCTTGTAAGGGAAGAATTTACAAATTGGGATTTTTCTCTTTTAGTGAGAGAGAAATGAAGTCAAGGACTATAATGTCGAATGAATGGTTCAAGTTGGTGAGGTCTAGCAAAGCTAAGCTCCCCAAAACTATTTATGGTGCCAATTTGATAAGAGAGATCATTGATGTGCTAGTGTTGTTACATGGAATAAGAGGTAGTGAAGAGACTCTAAAGTTAGAGGAATGGGTGTTATTTTTTGTACAGACTATGTGCACCGATGAAAGGTACATAGATTGGGTGTATCTTATCAGTGAAAGACTAGGATTTTCAATCACCAGTGTTAAGGTTAACAATTCCTTTTTCATGTCATCTTATATCATTTATGCCCTAGCATGCACATGGCACTCGTCTGGTCCGAGTCATGTTGAAGATTTTGACAATGACATACAAATCTATGATTTTTATCCTCATTTTTAGCTACATAGAAGCTATCAAAATTTAGGAGAGTAAATGATGCATTTACCATGAAATTGACTTGAGAATTGTAAGGGTGCCCTGGGCAGAGGTTATCTATGGAAGCAATTGGGGTAATTTCTAATTATGATAGCTATTTCATTCAATTCCCAACTTTTACGTACTTTCAAATTGGTGCATTCGATTATTTCCCTCACAAGCTACTCAGATATCCTGATGACAGGATGGTTCTAATCAAATTGTGTCAACAAATACCTGAAGTGAATAAAAGGTGCGGTGAAAGATACAAACTTGAGATCCCTTTTCCTATCATAGTAGGGGTATATTCATGCTCATCTAGTTCAAATGCTACAAATGTAGTCAAGGCTATGATGACCCAATATTCCTTCCAACAGTATGAGTCTCTATGGACTCAATATGATCCTAGTGGCTTTTTCAGAGACAATCTGCAACTAGGGTTATCCTTCTATCATCCTCTAGAGTTAGAAGATTTTTGGGCAAATTTCTAAGATGATTTTGAAATGAGAGAACTGTCATAGTTGAGGCTTACCATAGACCAAATTAAACTCTATGAAGTGAATTTAAATGTTGATGGTCTAGTAGATGATGGTTTTGAGCTACTTGACCCACACTACTTAAAGAAGATTAAAGGAACCCCAATAAAGCCCTTTAGTTGGGATATACCATAAATAGATGATTTTGAAGTTTGCATATTTTTTATAATGAGGAGAAATTGAATTTGGGTCGAGTGGAAGTAAACTAGGAAGAGAAAAGGAAGCTCCATGCCAATGCCATAAAATCCAACACAAAGCCAATCTCCTGTACCTGTTGTTACCATTCCTACATGTCCACCAGAACTTATATCTTCTCAAGCTATTGCAGGCAACAACGAACCCCCAAAAAAGGACCAAGAGACTAAGCCTACCTGTAGAGAAGTGTCCCTTTCAATTGTAGACATAACGGAAGGTGAGGAGCCTAAAGAGGAAGAAGCCCTAGAGCAAGGAGAAATTACTCAAGGGGAACTCCACAATATGCAGTAGGAAGCTTCAGATCAACAAAAAGAGGAGTAGTAGGATTATTTCCCGATGGATTCCCAGGTACCTCAAGATTTAGCCTCTTCTAGTTCTATTTTGCCTAAAGTTTCTAGTTTTCCTTTCGTTTCTTCTCAGAAAGACACTCCTCTTGTCTTGAGGAAATCATTTGATTTAGAAATTCTTGAGTCTTCCTCAAAGGTTTTGTCCACCCCTTCCTAGTTAGAACAATCTATTGAGAAAAAGAAGAAGAGGGAAGAAAATAGCATGCCCCCTCAGAATATGATTGACCAAATTTTGAAAAGCCCTCCTCCCCCAAAAAAGAAGAAATCCTCGGTCCTTGCAGCCTTAGGGAAAGATCAAGAGGCAAGAAATCCCCACCAAAAAGTGCACCTAATGAAATCTAACTTCACAGTGAGTAGGATAGACGTTGGACCTCCCAGGCATAAAAAGATAGTTCAAATGTGAGAATTTCCCCACCAACAGGTGACAAAAAAATTGGATAAAGAAAAACAAGAAATATACAGATTGAAGGCAATAGTGTCTCAAATTTTTGACTATCTCAGGAGGTTCTTATGCCTCTGTCATCTCAACAAATAGCTTCCTCTTCTTCTATCCTAGATCCAACATCAAATGATAACCAAGCACTAATTGCCTAGTTACAGGAAGATAGACATATGGATAGGATTGGAAGGGATTGGATAGAAGATCTTAAGCTCTAAGGCTTTCCCTTAATTGAACACCTCGGTTTTGTATACAAAATTTTATTGCAAATGAAGGATAGTGTAAATAATGACATCATAATCATCAAAGAAGAAGAAGCCACTTATGAAAAGTCATTTTCAATTCTCAAAGAGGTTATAGATATGAAAGAAGAAAATTTAGTCAAGTTGGGACTATTGCAATCACCTGATGAGCCATTGCAAAAATGGATGTTTTTTATAACTTTCAAGTGGAAGTGTGTGACCAAAACCCTTAAGCATCTAAAGGAAATAACTAATAGCCTATAGGAAGACACTTAGAGAAATGAAAAGCATTTCACTGATTTGGGGTGTGATTCACACCAAGGCAAGGGAGAAGATGTCATTGATATCAACAGTGTGGAGGAAACTTATCAAGAAAATATCAATAGAATAACCTATCCTACTATATATTAGAGGAAAAAAATTCAAAAGCTTACTCAGATTGATGACTTGCTATCCAAAATCAGCCATGAAATGCAAGATTATGAAGAGAAAGTAGAAGATATGCAAGAAAACCATCTTTATTGGACTACCAAGAATGAAAACATCATGATGTCAGAAGATGAAGATATAGCACATGTTATTGAAGCTCTTCAGTGACACAAATCTGGCCAAGAGGCTCCTACAGATGCATCAGTTAAAAAAGGAGAAGCAAAAGATTCTTAACTGAAGCCTAATTGTCTTTCTATTGTTATTATTCCACTCTTTGACACTTGTCCAATTTGTAAGTTTAATTTCAAGATGTTGTTATGTAATCACTTGGGTAGGTGAATAGACTAGATTTATCCTTGTTGAACATTTTACAAGGATCGACAATTTTGAATACAATTTCCCCCTCTTGCTGTGATAATTGTGTGAGACTCAAAATTGTTTTGTGATTGATGTTCATAAATAGAATTTGATTTACTGTTGAATGAATGAATGTATGGTGAGTGAAACAAATTGATTATAGATATCAGACTATGTTTCTTTTGGAATCTATGGTTATAGGGTTTTATGTGAATCACTATTTGTTTTCTCTGTTGTCATATTCATGTTGTTTGGTAGAACTGTACTCTTTATGTAATCAAACTGTATATATCATCTTTACGATCGTGGAGGTGTATGTACAGAAACTGTATGACAATTTAAATTGTGCTTCCTTTTCTCATGGTTGTGGGTAATCAAGCGTAGCATTAAGTGTATTCTTATTTATAAATTCATATTGTATCGTGGATATATCATGGTGATGAATGTCCAGTAGGTGCCTCTTTTTCTCTTGGTTAAGAGCATACCCCTTTTAAAATAGTTTAGATTTCATTTATTACATTTCCATATTATGGAGTTGTATG
This sequence comes from Chamaecyparis obtusa, assembly GCA_027943335.1. Lineage (NCBI taxonomy): Eukaryota > Viridiplantae > Streptophyta > Pinopsida > Cupressales > Cupressaceae > Chamaecyparis > Chamaecyparis obtusa. The sequence continues at coordinate 1,825,014 of BSBK01004543.1, read as the reverse complement.
TATCAATTCAGAGACCAAACTATTTTTTATTGTTTGTTCAATTGTTGTTAATAGATAAGATTTTAGTGAGGGTTTAGGTCAATATTATAAAAGGGGCTAATTTGTTAACCAACAAAATTATAGTATGTACTTCCCATATCTATTGTCAGAATTTATCTGTAAGTTTTTTATTTTCTTGTACATGTTGAAAGTCACCTTTTTACCTTATTTTGACCTAGCTTCTTCATTCAACTTCCATAATTGCATAGTCACTATTTAAAAAAAAAATTGTGTCCTTGTTTAGGTGATGGCTAGTGACCTAAACAACCTTCTAAAACATGGAAACAATCTCTCAATGTGGGACTTTATCAATGGGATTGAATCTCCATAGAAGGTCGACTTCCTTTAAAATCAAGATGCACCTTTAACAAACTACTAATTTGAGGGGAAAGGGGGAAGAAAGATAACTTGAAAAGAAAGAAGGTGATGCACCAAATTGAAGTTTTTAATTCCATCTTACCTATGTTTTCACTTGATTTCAAAAAAATCATACCAATACACTATCCCAAGACACTTAATCAACCTAAAACCAATTATGAAGGCAAAAACATGAATTCAAGCCTACAAGGAATTCCTTAATTCACTAAAAAGGTTTGATCAATCAAACATTGCACAACATAAAAAGTTTAAGATGATGAAATACGTACAAATATGCAGGTAAGAAATAGGATTTACATAAATATTTACCCTTGAAATAGGTAGAATCAACAATCTTTGTTGGGTGGATATTTTGCAACTGAGAGTTTTGAGGAAAAAATCCATTTTACAAAATTTTGATACCAACCACATCGTGTGAGACAATGTCTCTCCTACCTTAAAGGGAAGGCTCCCCCTTCTCACTATTCCTTAAATCAACTTAAGGTAAGCAAGAAGTTAAGAGATTATCAAAATAGGGTGTTACAAATATTCCTTCTTCTTATCTTTCAAGAAGGAATCCACTTACCCGAAGAATGAGTAATGGGAAAAGCTTTAATCTCTAAACTATACTTCTATCTAAAAGTTGGAAATAGTGATACCGATAAACCAACACCAACTCACATGTTGATTGAAAAGCGTACCAGCTTGGCTCTATGACCTATTTATCTATTCTATGACCTATTTATCTATTCTATAAGAAACACCTCTACCATTGGGGCACACAAACTTCCAGAAGTAGAGATTTTTGTAACTATTCTAACAAATTCTATGAAAATGAGATGGTAATATAATCTACAGTCACAACTTCTAGTCTTATATTACTACAATTGCTCCCAGTCACAGCTTTGGCTCCAATTGTTTCTAATTTTCAAATTGCTCTTAATAAAACACAAGAATCACATAAACAAAAAAGATAGTAAAACCAAATTGCAGTCATAGCTTCCAATTTGATTCACCACAATTGCACTCAGTCACAACTTCAGCTCCAATTATTTCTTTCTATTTATATCTCTCGAAAATAGTACTACACAATCACAGTTATGCTTTCACAAGTTTGACAGAGCTCTCTTGCATAAAATAAAGATGAAATTTACAATGAGGGCTCATTCCTTTTATAGGGAAAGGAATGAGAAAAAGGAGGAAAAAGTGGGAGAAACTCAACCACTTTGACCAGGTCTAACTAGGTGAGAAGAATTATTGGATTACATATCATAAGGACATGAAATCAAATTTACATGTAATTGCATTGCATGCAATTCATCTTCTCCAATCTACAAAGCATGAAAACTAAAGAAGAAAGATGAAGACAGAAAAATTAATCCTTGAAATTATCAAGGAAAGCCTTGTATTTGGCAATACAATCATGAATAAGAGGAAGTTTTGAAATCTTCATGGTCTCTGAAATAGCTTCAATTCTGATTGCACCTATATGTGTTGAGTTCACAATTTTGTAATCTTGTCCTCTTCAGTGAAGAGATTAATCATCTCTGGTAAGAACATTACATCCTATTTGTCTAAGATTGCTGATGATGTCCACTCTTGTTGCTTGATAGCTCTCCAGATCCCCTTGTAACTTTGCCAAAAGCTTTTCCATTCCCTGGAATTTGTCAAGTCTTTGCAAGAAATTGATCATGTCAACATACCCAATTTATGTATCTTAGATTTGATCAAGAGTTGATGAAACAAGTGAGGTTGTGGCATGGGCCAGCTCTTTGTCATATTGATATTTCATCTTTCCTTTAGCTTTTGATGGTGCCGACATATCATGTACTGCAACGTGGAAATCCCAAAAGGTAAATACATCATCTGAAGAGATTGAACCCATGAGAGGATTTTAGCTTGTAATGATGGATCTATGAAGAACAAGGTATTCAAAATATTGATTAGATACTCAATGAACACACATGTTGGCTAGAAATGAAAAGAATGACATACATATATGGATGAAAAGGAGTGAAAATGAACTTGTGAAGATGTATTGCATTGAAAGCTTTATTTGTATGACCGAGAATGCAAGTTGGAAAGACATGAGAATATGTAAATGGTAATTTTGGTATTAAAAGAGTGACCTTTTTATCAAAAATAGACTCTTGAAGGATGATTACATGTAATGAAAGATGACATGTTTTCACATGTAATGGACTTAGGAAATGTAGCTACATGTATTGGTGAATGAAGGATGAATTAGCATGGATGGATGCACTTGAATTCTTGAGGAAATGACTTCATCTTTAATCAAAAACAACAAACAAACAAGCAAAAAAGAAAGAAAAAGACAAAAACATACCTCTTTCTATTGACCCAAACATGTTTAAAACTTGAAACCAAAACTCCACGTGCAATTTCATTTTTGAGTAAAAGATGATTTTATGCATTGCAAAATGGAGGATTTAATCTTATTTAAACATAAAAATGCATAATACATGGGCCGCATTTGAACAAATAGAAATAAATGAGCCATAAAATGCATCTTTATAGGAGAAATAAGATAAAAATCAAAACAAAAACCATTACAAATACTTACTTGGAAGCCAATGAGAGAAAAAATGGAAGGAAGAGAAGTTTTAATAGCTTTTCTTTCTCCAAAAATAGGTTCTAGAGATGTGTTTGCATCCAACCACTCCAAATCTTTGACTATTTTTGAGACTCAAAATATGCTGGGTGTTTTTACATGTAATGGAGGCAAAACAGGCTCTCAAAATGCAAATGCATGAATGTTTTGAACAAGAATGATCACTTCCAGCCAAAATGGATTTAAAACATGCATTTACATGTGTTATAAAACATGTCTTTGGCTTGAAAAAGACTCATCAAATAAAAATGCAGCCTCCATATGTCCTTGCACATCACATTTTTGAATAAGAATGATGCCCTAGACCAAAATGTGCTTGATGAATGCATATACATCCACATTTTTTAATGTCTTTGACACTTCAAGACAAAAACAAGTTTGAATGAGGCACTTGCAAGCAAAAATAGGTTTGTATCAAGCATATACAACCCACATTTTTGAAAGAATATGAGTTTTTAATAAAAAATGGGTTTAAAACAAGTGAATACATGCCACATTTTTGGATGAAATGGAGGCTTCTATAAAAAATGTGTTTAAAGAATGCATATGCAACCCACGTTTTTGAATTTTTTGGGAGTTTACAAGCAAAATGGGGTTTGTATCAAGCATATACATGCATTTTAAAACATGTCTTTGGCTGGAAAGACCAAAAATGCACTCTAAGAGTGTGATTACATGCTTTATTTTTTATGTTTATTACTCAAAACATGCCTAGCAAGTGAAAACGCACTCTAAGAGTGCAAACACATATTTTATTTTGAGTCAAAAACTCACTTCCAAGCCAAAAACAGGTTTATAACATGTCTATACATGTTTTATTTTGCAAAGACTTTAAATGGTTAAGTCTTTTACATAGGAAGTGGACTCTCCAGATGCATTTACATGTTTTATTATGAATGTATTTGGAAGGAAGAGTCTTTTACATGTAAAGCTCACTCTCCAATTGTATTTACATGTTTTATAAAACATGTAGAAAGTCATTTACATGTAAAGTGGAGACTTCAAATGTAAATGCATGTTTTATTATTTCAACTTGACATGTAGAGGGAACATTTTAATGCATTTACATGTAAAGGAGGAAATAATAAAACATGTAGTTGCTTTACACATTTAAGTGATTCATTTAAACACATGTTTATTTAAAATGTTAAGTAAAATATTACTTTTAAAGTCTAAAATAACTATTAACACAAAATATAAGAAATACTATGTGCAAATGTTTATTTTATAAAGTAATATTAACCCATATGTTATTTAAAACATAAAGTAAAACTCAACATTTAAATAAAATGATAAAGTAATATAGTCACTTAAGTGAAAAATTAAAAAGCAACTCAACTTAAAAATATATCATAAAGTGCACTTTAATCACTTAAGTAAAAAATTTAAGTGATAAAGTAACTTAAAAACAAAACATAAAGTGATTAAATGTTATATTTTTCAAAAAGTGCAACTCAACTATAGAAAATAACATCTATTTTTTAAATATGCAGTTGAGCTTGGAGAGTCCACTTTTTGGGCACTTAAATGACTATATCTTCAGACTAAAAGGTTTGATTAACACTTACAATAGATCGAATCGAAGGGAAAATTGAAAGCAAGAGATTAGACGAAACAAAAAGACCAAAAGCAACTAAAAACACACTCAAAAGCACACCAAAGGATGCCGAAAGACTCAAAAATCAAATATAGGAAGACAAACTGAAAAAATGAAAAAGACTTGACGAAAACCTTCAGCATAAAGATTCACTAATCAAATTAAAATCAACCGATCGATCATTATTGGCTAGTTAACGAGTGAATCATACATAGAGAAATACAAAACTGAGTTTAAAAGTTTCATACTGTTACCTACATTTTGTGGTGACCAAATGCAGGACAACAACTGGCTTTGTTTAGGGAATGTTACTCATTTGTTCTTGGAAATGAAGAGTGACATAGAATCTAGTTCTCTAAGTGCCTTTATCCACTCCATTGGGTAATAGAGTCAGACAACCTCTAAAAAGATAAAAACTAAAGAAAAATCTATGACATAAAGAAAACTTATGTACAAGGGATACTTATCTGATAATCACTGAAATTACCCACTATGTGGCAATGGCATTGGTGTTCCATCTCGGTATGCAAGCCAGGAACTATTTTCACTTGCAATCTGATGAATTGTGAAAGGACCTCGCCATAGAGAGTCAAACTTTCCATGCAATCCTTTCCGTTCTCACCTTTTATCCCAGAGCAGAACAAGATTGCCAATTTGGAATTCTCTGTGTTTGGGCTTCTTATCAAATAGGATCTTAACTTGCTGCTGGTGAGCACCAAGTCGATCCACTACCTCTTTTCTTTGTTCCTCCAATTGCTAAAGAAACATGATCCACATATTCAATGAGTCTGAATAAGTTTCATCTTCAATGGCTCACATCAACTTGAGAGCAGGAAGCTCTAAAGTTATTGGGATCTCAGCATTGATCCCATATAGAAACTGAAAAGGTGACATTCCAATTGCTCATTTTGGAGTAATCTTGTCAGTGCACAAAGCATCAAACAACACTTTGTACCATGTTCTTTGATTTGTTTCCACCAGTTTCTTATGATAGTCACAAAATTCTTGTTGCTAGATTCCGCTTGACCATTACCTTATGGGTAATAATCTAAAGCATGAGCTAGAGTAATTCCATGAGTGTAAAAAAACTCAGTAACCTCTTTGGATGAGAAAGTGACTACATTATCTATTAAAATATTGTTGGGAACACCAAAATGAGAGATGATGTTCTGCTTCAAGAAGTCACAAATCACTTTTGACGTGGAATTCTTTACAGGAATTGCTTCTACCCACTTGGTGAAATAATCTATTTCTGCTAGGATGTATGAATGACCCTTGTTGGAAGATGGATTGATAGTACCAATAAAATCAATTCCCCATTGCTAAAATGGTTCTTCAATTACTACTAGCTTTAAAGGTAGAGAAACAAGCTTTTGCCTTCCTATGAACTGCTGACACAGTTCATATTTCTTCACCCACTGATAAGCATCATGAAAAAGAGTGGGCCAATAGTATTGGGCCCTCAGAATTTTATGTGTAGTAACAGGGGCCGATAAATGTCCTCCACATGCTTGATTGTGAAAGGAATCCAGAATTCGTACTTGTTGGCTCTTGTCAACACATCAAAGGCAAGTCCCATCCATCCCATGTTTGTAAAGACCATTTTCCCATAGGATGTAACCCAGAGCTTTCAGCTTGAGAGTCCTCCACTCTTTATGAGTCAAGTCAGAAGGGCATTCTCCATAACTCAAGTAATGGGCCATATTAGAGAACCAGTCATCTGTAGTGCTGACAAAAAGAATAGTAGGAAGAGATTGGGAATTCTCATTCTCTAACTGTAATGGTACATTCTCAACCATAAGCTGACAAAGACCCTTACCTCAGACTAATTTGGTAGGTCTAATCTCCATGTCATATTCTTGGATCTTGGCAATCTAGTTGCCTCTCTTGGTACCAAAATCTTGATGTGTCAGAATAGTCTTGACAGTAGTATCTGGAACTAAGGCTATGACATGAGAATTCAGAATGTAGAACCTGAAATGCTTTACTACTTTGACCACAACATAAGCATGCTTCTCCATCTGAGTATATTTCAATTCATGAGCTTTCAAAGGACAACTCATAAATAAAATGGGTGATTCAATTTCTTCATCATTTTTCTGCATCAGAATGGCAGAGAGAGTATGCTCTAAAGCATAACTGTACATGATGAAACTCTTTGTATAACTAGGACAAACAAGCACTGGCACATGTGATATAGCATCCTTAATTTCTGCAAATGTTTTCTTTCCTTCTTGATTCTAGTGAAATGCATCTTTCCCTTTCATCATATCAACAATATGACAAGTCTTTTCAGCAAAATCTGGCACAAATCTTCTTAAGAAATTCACCTTTCCGAAGAAAGAATGAACTGCAGTCTTATTTGATGGCAAAGATAAACTTTGAATAGATTGCACTCTTTCTAGATCAATTTTGATTCCTTCCTTGGACACAATGTGCCCCACCAATTTACCTTCCATTAGGCCAAAGACTGACTTTTTGGTGTTAAGAGATACACCATGTTATCTACATCTTTCTAGGACTTGTCTGAGATGACTAAAATGATCTTGACATGCTTTGGAGAAAATAGTCAAATTGTCTAGATAGAAAATTATGCATTCATTAATTAACCCTTTAAAAGAAAAATCCATTGCTCTTTGAAAAGTTTCTCCTGCATTGATCAGACCAAAAGGCATCTGATGATATGCAAAAATACCCCATGGAGTAGTGAAAGCTGTCTTATATTGATCATCCTCTTGAACTTAATTTGGTTGTATCTAGAGAAACCATCAAGCATAGATAGCATTTCTGATCTAGTGACAACTTGCAACACTTGATCCATAACTGGTAATGGATAATTATCCTTGAGGGATAATTGATTCAAATTGCGGAAATCCACACATATGCGGATTTCACCATTCTTCTTTCTTACAGGAACTATATTTGCTACCCATGATGAATGATGAATAAGAAAAATAATACCTACATCTAGAATCTTTTGTATCTCATCAAAAATAGTTCCTGAGATCTTTGGATTGTAATGCCTTTGGTTTTGATGAAAAGGAATTGCGCCAAACTTCTGAGGAATATCATGCTGAATTTCCTTGGGAAGAAAAGACTTTAGATCTTTGTAAGAATAAGCTAGAACATCTTTGTACTCATGAAGAAATATTATGAACTCCTCTTTATCTTCATCAAAACACTAGTTACCAATGTTAACTAATTTTGGGTCTTCTTCAGTCCCAATGTTGTATTTCTCAAAATGTCCTGTAGAAGAACTAGCTCTTGTGTTCTGTTGTTCTTTCACATATCTATCATGCTGATCAAATAACTTTTCCAAAGAAACAAGACCCTTAGGAATCCTATTCCCCTTTAGCTAAATAATTTCATGACCAGTATCAGGATCTTTTTCTGAAACAACATCTCCTGGCAGGTTATCACTACCTTCAAAATATTGATCATCAAAATTGTCCTTGGATTCAAGGAAATTTATAATTTGATCATCATCATTAAACAACTACCAGTGTTCACATTTTTCTGGGATACTTGGTTGGTAAACCAATTGTACCTCATACCTGCTATTTTCAAAATCACTATGGGGAATGAGAATAGTGGCTGACACCGCGAGTGAATCATCTCTATCATTCAATTATCTAGGAATGACTGAAATATTGAAAGCATCAAAATATTGACATAGTCCCAAACTAAGTCTCGGTAATGCCTAAGATGGTCATTCCTAGCTTGATACTAACCTTTAACTTGACAAACCACCAACTTAGCATCTCCCTTGACATGAAGATTACTGATTCCAGTAGCTCGAGCCATTTCCAACCCTAATATCAGGGCTTCATATTCAACCGTGTTATTAGTATTGGCAAATTGTAGCCTAAAAGAGTAAGGAAAGATCTTTCCTTCTAGTGAAATTATGACAACTCCTACACCAAATCCCATAGAAGCACAACGTCCATCAAATTCCATGATCCAAACTTCATTAGAACTACTAGAACTTTCTCCAGAAGAATCCATAAGAATAATTTCAAGAGAATCTGTAGAGTCATCATCAGAAACAAGATTTCCTTCAACCTCCATAGGAGATTGATTAGGGACAATCACTACCTCTTGAAATTCATCTGTATTAGCAAATCTATCAAAATCTAAGAGCAAAGATGAACTCTCTGAATTTGTCCAATCTTTAGCAAATTCTGATATTTCATTAGCATGTAAGTAGTAATTTTCCATTCCGACTGACTCAAAGAGAATTTGAGCATGAGGATCATTGGATTTGACCACCAAATACTTTGTTTCTCTTTCAGGATGCAAATTTTGCATCACACCCTTGATAGGTATACGTGCTTCAGTCATCCATATTAAGTTCACCACCCACATCTTTACAAAAATTGCGGCCACGCAACATTCCATAAGAAGTAGGTACATCAGCTACCAAGACAATCATTTTGATCTTTTTATATGGGAAGGATGCAAAGGAAAATTAAGCATCTTTGATTTGTCCTTTTAGTGGTACTTGCTTATTCTCCATGGAGTAAAAATTACTGAAAGATTTTTTCAAGGTTAATCCCAAAGCGTATGCTACTTTAGCCGGCATAACATTATTCGAGGCACAAGAATCTATGACACAATTACTAAATTTGTATCCATTTATTAACAAGGAAAGATAGAAAGGTTCAATATTTCCAAGAATTGAGGATGGTATTGTGACTAGATTGTTAGGCATGGCTTTAAGCTCTGGAGTAGCAGTATGAGTTGGAGCGGGTTGGGATTCTTTGACAAACTTTGTGAGTCTATCTAGCTGATCTGGATAGGCTTGTAGGTATTCTACCTCAGACATCTAGATTTTAGTTTTTCTAGTATGATCTATGATATCAAAAGCTTGGAAAGAACTTGCTAAGGAAACATTTTCAGACTGAGGTTTTGTATTTGCATTTGGCATACTGGGCTTCGAAATACTAGAAGAAGAAAGAGGAGGATCTACACTTACTTGGTTCTTTGCTAGTTCATTAGGCAAGGTAGGCAATGGTACACCTCTCTTTGCAATAGTAATAGGCATCTGAGGAGCATGCAACTTATTTTCTACCTCTTCTTTTTGTTGAACCAACTTGGTCTGCGAATGTGTCATGACCGCATATGCGTGTGCAAAATCCATTTCAGGATCTTCATCATGGTATTGAATGTACTCGATAGTAGATCATCGACTGCTTGATTATCTTCATGATTTTGAGTAGCATTATCCTTGAAAGGATATCATTCTTGAGTTTCACCAACAAGATCAGCTTCATAGTAACCAGTGGTTGAATTATTTGGTGGTGCTTAGAGTGCAAGCCTATGTGGGGGAGGAGGAAGCTTGTTCTGATTCTTGGCTGCATAGTTATTTGCAGCATTAGGATCTAGCCTCCTTGGTATATCCTTGTATGGAGCAGCAAAGGATCCTTGTGAGACTTTCTTCTTTAGGGCAAGAAGCTCATTTTCTAATTTATGAACTAATGAATCAGTAGAACCTGATGAAGAAGATTCCTTGTAGGAATTATTCTTGAACTGATTCAAATCTTTTTGAATCTTGCCTACAAGTATCAAGTCATCTTCAATCTCTGTTGCCAGAGTTTGTGCTTGAGTTAGAGTTGTAGGAACATCCCTTCTCAACAAGAAATTGACTTCTGGAATCTGAGTGTTTGTGAAAAAACACTTGAGGTTCTTAGTAGTGGGTTGTGAATTAGTTGGAATATGATTTATCAACTTGTTGAATTTAGCAATAAATTACCACATGCCCTCTTGTGCGTCCTTCTTAATTTGAGTGAGATGGGAAAGTAAAGCATGCTCATCTTCCGCAGGCTTGAAACATTCTTCAAACTTGGTTTTCAAGGAGTTCCAATTAGTGATTGACCCTGTAGCCAAATTGTAAAACCAGTCTGTAGAGATACCTTGTAGAGTTTCAATAAAAAGTCTTATAGAAACATCTTGATATTCCACACCAAACACTCCACATGCAATGTAAAATGCTTTAATGTGTTCATAAGGGTGTTGTTTCTTGTCTCCATAGAATTTGGGAAAATTCTTACGGGAACCTTGGGGTAATGCATGCAAAGGTGTATTAAGATTTAAAGGACCAAAACTAGTTCCCCATGGACCAGCAACCATATTCACAATAGTTGGTATATAGGTAGTGGGAATAAGTTTAGTAGTGGGAATTAATGATTTCTAGAAAAAATTGGGAATTCTCACTAGGGACTAACGGAAAAAGCCTTTAAAAAATAAGTCAACAACCCTTATATTATTTCATTCTAAAGGGCCCGTCACCAAATCAAAATCAACAAAATGTTGACTAGGAAGCATATTATGATTTGGAGATGGTCATCTTCCTTTGAATGGCCCCCATTTACTATTTCACAAGAATGAAAACAAAGGGTCCTCGCCCTTTTGCGAAACAACAAAGATCAAACTCTTCACTTTATTGAATTCGGGACCCACGATCACATGGAGACAATCACTACACCCACACTTGAGGAAGGCCCCACCACCCTTTGATTACATTGTGCTCAACTTATTAGGCCCCATCCTTATTGTTGAATCATAGCCTTAGGGTATAAAACAACCCTTGTGAAATAGCAATGTTGGCTTTCAGCTCATCGCCATTTCACAAAAGTGTAAAATTCACTTTGAAGTGGCTTTGTGATTTATCAATGGCTTTTATTTCATTGGGCCAACTACCTCTACAGGTCTCTTAAATTTTAACTTAAGTGGGCCTAGGATCCCATGTGTCCTCTTATTGGATCTATGATTTAAAGAAGGATCGGGTCCACCAAGAAGGATTGGGCCCACCACCCTTCCTTTACTCTTTCTCCAATTCCCAAAAAGGAAAATATGACTTAAAATGTTTTTTGCAAATTGGAAATGGATCACCAATTTGCAAAAGTGTGAATTAAAATTAATTGAATGTTGTGAAATAGCGATGGGCCATTTGCTTTATCGATCTAGGTCTACTGGGACATGTGTGATGCAGGGGCATTCTTGGGTACTCGACAAATCTGCATGGTGGTGTGTTGAAGTGGTTATGTGTTGCTCAGTTGCAACTTTAACTGACAGTCTCAGTTATTGAAGGAGCTCGATCGCTAAAGGAACTCTGTGAAATCTTTGGTGCTCGGTGGAACATGTACTCAGTGATGCTTGTGGTGCTCAGTCGACGTGCTTGCTCGATGATGCCTGGCATGCTTGGTTGTTTCATTGGTGCTCAGTTGTTTTACTAGTGCTTAATAGTTTTGGTTTACCTACTGAAGTTCTTGGAGTTTTGGTTGGCCAACTTGGTTTATTTAATGATGGTAGATTTTTTTGTATTCTCCTATGTGGATCTAGAGGCCAACATGGAGAATTAATTATTTGTAAGGTTATTTGAGAGCCGACTATTGTTGCATTTAATATTTGTTTGTAATAGGAGCTGACTTGGCTTAGGAGTTAATTATTTCTTCTAGCCGACTCATGGTTGAGGAAATGTATTTAAGGAGTGTTTGGGTAGTTGTTTAGGAGGTAGATTAGTAGATTGGAGTTAGTGATAGAAAAGATAGCAATTGGATCCTGCAAGATTTTGAAGATCAGATTATTTATCTGATAGTTGTAATAGTAGAGCTAGTGGTTTGCACGCTTGGAGACAAGGAGATTTCTTGGTGGCTTATGATATCAAGTTTAGATCTGCCTTAGGGTTTCCATCAGTTGCTGATGTGTTTTAGAGATAGACTAGCTAGGAGATTGCAAAAATACTTTTGTAAGTGATTGTATTTGGCCATAACTCGGAAGGCCTTACAACCGAGCATGTTGAATGAAATTTTGTTGAAGCATTATCTTGTTGTGTTATTCCACATTGTTGGTGTTTGGATGTAATTTTGGATAGTCCCTTATTGGATCCTTTGACCTTGACTACATCAGGTGGTATCAAAGCTTGAAGTTCTTGAGTGTGTGAACTGATCTCTGAGTTGAGGCAGTTTGCACCAAGACCTTGGTTGGTGATTTGTTGCCTTGGGTTTTCGAAGATCTTGAAGGATGCCTCTGAGGATATTGGACCCTAGAGTGATTGCAGATCTCTGTGATGCCGTGGAATTGAAGATTACATAGAAGGTTAAAGTTTATTTTAGATCTGAGATGGAATTGATGAAGAATGACATGATCGTTGAGGTCATGAGAGCTATTGCTAGTATATTGAGGAATCTTGGTACTGAAGATGGTTATGAGGAAGCTGTTGAAGACTTTGAAGCTACTAGATCTAGTGGAGATTATCAGAAAGATAGATCTGGTGAAGACAAAAATGGTCAGTTGCATAGATCTAGAGCTCGGTTAAGTACTAGTTATCGATTGGTAGTTTCTACTTTCTCTAGTATTTTGAGACCCGAGGATTTGATTGATTGGATTGGTGAATTAGAAGATTTCTTTGACCTTGAGGAAATTGAAGATCCTCTTAGAGTAAGATTGGCATAGATAAAGTTGAAAGGACATGCTGCTCTTTGGTGGAAAGAATTGCAAAGAGATAGAGAAGATGAAGGCGAAATGAAGATCAATCGGTGGAGGTTGATGGTGACTAAATTGAAAGCTAAGTTCATACCTGCCGACTATGAGATTGACTTGTTTAAGAAGTTATAGAATCTAAAGCAAAAATATTTGATTGTGGAAGACTATACCGAGGAGTTCTATAAGTTGACTATTCGGTCTAGATATAGAGAACTTGGTAAAGAAAAGGTAGCTCGGTATGTGAATGGTTTGAGATTCAATATTCAGGATGAGCTTGGTATGCTAAAGATTGATTCAGTGGAGGATGCTTATCAATATGCTCTAAAGGAAAAAGATAAGTTGAGGAAACAACATGGTAATTCCCAAGGGAAAGAGAAGCTTGATCACTCGGTGAAAGATAAACTGATTGTTGAAGATGAATCGAAACCTGTGGAGCCAAAAAAGAAGACATGTAGGGTTATCTTTAAGGGTACTTGTTATAATTGTGGTGAAGAATGACATAGATATTTTGAGTGTCCACAAAAGAAGTTTGGTGACCGAAGGAATGTTGTGGTGAATGAGAACATTCAGAATGAACCTGAATCTGAGAACTTGCTAGTTTAGAGGACATTGCTCGGTGCAAAGGTGGAACCTTTTCAAAGGAGTAATTTGTTCAAAACTCAATGCAAGTCAGGAGGTAAATTTTGTGATGTAATTGTGGATAGTGTTAGTACTCATAACCTTGTAACTGAGGAGATGGTTTAGAAACTTGGTTTGAAGAGAATGAGACATCCTTATCCTTATAGGATTGTATAGTTGCAAGATATTCATGCTCTAGAAGTGAGGGAGAAATGTCTTTTTGATTTTCAGATTGGCCAATATAGGGATCAAGTGTTGTGTGATATTGTGGAGATGAATAGTTATCACATATTGCTTGGTAGACCTTGGTAGTATGATTGTAGAGCTATGTATGATTGTGTCAAGAATGTATTTACTGTTGAGAGGAATAACAAGAAGCTTTCCCTGATGCCTTTGCTGGATACAACACTTGATAGGAGAAACATGAGCTTTGGTAGCTGAGATGAGTTGAAGAATTTTGAATGGTTTGATCAGTATGGAGGACATACCTATGTGTTATCAAGGAAAGACTTGAAAAGATAGAGGAAGCAAAAGTGGAAGAGTATGCAAGGTGAAGAGTTGAAGGGATTGTATGTGAAGAACCAGTTCAAAGTTTATGTGTTGAATCCAAGAAGATGCTCTTCCAGCCTATGAGAACATCTTTTTGAACTTGGGGTGTCTTATGTAGGGGCATTCTTGGGTACTCGACAAATCTGCATGGTGGTGTGTTGAAGTGGTTTTGTGTTGCTCGGTTGCAGCTTTAACCGACAATCTCAATTATTGAAGGAGATTAGTCATTGAAGGAACTAGGTGAAACCTCTAGCACTTGGTGGAACATGTAATCGGTGATGCTTTTGGTGCTCAGCCGATGTGCTTTCTCGATGATGTCTGGCGTGCTTGGTTGTTTCACTGGTGCTTGGTTGTTTTACTAGTGCTCGGTAGTTCTAGTTTACCAAATGGAGTTCTTGGAGTTTTGGTTGGATGACTTGGTGTATTTAATGATGGTAGATTTTGTGTATTCTCCTATGTGGATCTAGAGGCCAACATGGAAAATTAATTATTTTTAAGGTTATTTGAGAGCTGATTATTGTTGCATTTAATATTTATTTGTAATAGGAACCGACTTGGCTTAGGAGTTAATTATTTGTTCCAGCTGACTCATGGTTGAGGAAATATATTTAAGGAGTGTTTGGGTAGTTGTTTAGCAAGAAAATTAGTAGATTGGAGTTAGTGATAGAAAAGATAGCAATTGGATCTTGCGAGATCTTGAAGATCAAATTGTTTATCTGATAGTTGTAATAGCAGAGCTAGTGGTTTGCATGCTTGGAGACAAGGAGATTGCATGGTGGCTTGCGAGCTCAAGTTTAGATCTTCCTTAGGGTTTCTATCAGTTGCTGATGTGTTTCAGAGCCAGACTAGCTAGGAGATTGTAGAAATACTTTTGTAAGTGATTGTATCTGGCCCTAACCCGGAAGGCTTTACAGCCGGGCATGTTGAATAAAATGTTGTTGAAGCATTATCTTGTTGTGTTATTCCACATTGTTGTTGTTTGGATGCAAGTTTGGATAGTCCTTTATTGGATCCTCCAACCTTGACTACATCAATGTGACACCCTCTCATTGGATTCACATTTTAAATGGGCCTCTCCCTTCCTTTATATCCTCATCGCTATTTTGCAAAAGTGATTTTTCATTAAAAAGAACTTTTATGAAATGGAAAGGACCGTGTGCTTTATAAATCGGGTCCCGCCAACCCTTTTGTCACTTATCACTAAATAAAAAACTAAGAAAAATGACTAGATTGAGGTTTTGCAAAATGAAAAAGCATCGACATTTTGCAAAACTTCAAAATGACTTGAAATTGAAATATGCGACTTGGAAAAGACCCTAAATCTCCAAGACAGTTGAAGGGTCTGATTGCTGATGATGAATGGTGACTTTAGGTGGTCACTTTGATGAACTACAACTGATTTAGAACCTCAATGGAGAATCTGTAATTCAAGATTACTAAGGAGTTGCTGATTAGATATGCAAGATGATTAAATCAGTATTATGTTGTCATTGATGTCAACTAGCTTGACAATACTTATATTGAAGTTACTATACCAACACATTTGAAGAAAGGTGAAAGAGATGAAGAACAAAAATATCTACACAAGGAAGATGTATATGTCAGATAAGGATAAGGAATACACTAAGTAACTTGTTGATGAGTCTATGACTTGATGAAATTGACTTTATTATGTTGCATTCATCTATAATGAAGGATAGAGCTGAAAGACACAAAGCAGTGTTGTCAGTAAATAAAGCATTCTAGTATACACTGACGAAATGTAGTGTATACCGAGTGTAGTGTTAATCAATCTTGTGTTCACTGATGCACTTCTTTGTTAATCAAGTAAAACAAAAAGGAATTAAATGATTAGTTTAGCCAATAAAGTGATGAGCTGTAAAGTGTATGAAATCAAGGTAACAGATAAGGTTTGTTATGAAGATCGACAACTAACATAAATCAAAAGGATCTAATGGAGTAGATTGAAACATGTTATTGACACATCAGCCGAGGAAGCTTAAAGCGACAAAATCTATGAATATGATTAAACGATAAAATCTGATGGAGGAAAAGAAAATGATTTACTCGTCTATATAAGAGACATTGGTTTCATTGTTGAAACATCACCGGAAGAAGAAGATACTACAGAACTATCGCGTGAACAAGTTTTCATGCATTCTAATCATATTGGTTAATAAGAACCGAGCTACAGAACAATTACCAAGCTACAAAGAGTAATTACCGATGGACAGTAAGTTGATATAGTATTGAATCTGAAGTGGTATATTGATCAGAAAGATTTGAATGAGCTGAACATTGATATGTAAACTGCAATTGAAGTTGTTTCAAGGAAGATCATCTACTGTTACATATTTAACCATTGTACACAGTCAAATCTCTTAACTGAGTGGACTATGAAAGTCTTTTGATGTTTCATTCATAGAGTGAACATTGTTATCCTGTCAACCCTATAGTGACTACTGGTTGGACGATAACTTCTGGTCTAAAATCCTCTAACAAGGTCACACCTAACAGTGTGTTTGTAACCTTTAACAGGGTTGGGTCTTCACCGACCTCACTTCAGAAGAGTGAACAATTTTGGGTTGCCGGTTCTAGGTGGTTTTTCCCTTCACAGGGTTTCCATGTTAAATCTCGTGTTATGTGTTGATTGTGATATTTGTTTGTTATCATACTTTGCATATTACATGTTCGATTTGATTGGTAACTATTATAAAGTTTAGACTAACAATCAGTAAAAACATAGACAGTGAAAGTATTTTATGTTTACTGAGTAGTAGAAGTTGAAGAATTGTTTTGGATTATACATTTTGTTGTGGGACACTAGATAACTAATTCACCCCCTTCTCAGTTATTCTAACAATTGGTATTAGAGCTCGGTTTCTTAGAACAGAGTTTTAAGGACTCCAGCAAAAGGGTCTCAAGATGTAGAAGAGGGAAGTGCCAAAGTTGAACAAAGATAACTTCACAGTATGGAAAAGCCAGATGAAGTTGCACATATTTGAAATTGGGAATTCTACACTAGAACTGATGAAGAATGGCTACATTGAATTGACCACTGGTCCCTTAACTCTTGATCAATTGAAGGACATGCATGAACACAATATTACTATGATGGAACTTGCTGCTGCCTATATCGATGCTAAATTTGAAGACATCAAGGGTTGTGATACAGCTAAGAAGATGTGGGATAAGCTGACTCTAATATACAGTGGAGATGCGAATGTTAAGAGAGCCAGAGCAGAAAGCCTAAGAGGTCGATTTGATGATATGAAGATGAAAGAAGGTGAGAACATTGTGCAATACATAAACAAACTAAAAGAGGTAGTACATGCTATTAGAGCATCTAGTGGAGTTATTGATGATGAAACAATGATAAGCAAGATTCTCAGAACTTTGTTGCCAGTTTATGCGATTAGGATCTCTATAATTCATGAAACAAGGGCTACATCCAACCTTACTCTTGACACATTGATAGGTAAGCTTACAACCTATGAATTTAATAATTTTGACAATAGTGTTGTACCTTTTGTTGAATCTACTTTCATGTCCTCTTTGAAGATTGGTAAGTCTAGTAGCAAGAATGATAAGAATAATGATAGTGATAGTAATACCGATAATGAACTTGATGAGCTTGAAGCTCTTATGGCCAGAAGATTGCCCAAAGGTAAAGGAAGGTATAGAGGCAAGCTACCCTTAGCATGCTTTAATTGTAAAGAAGTTGGCCACATCGCTGCTAGATGTCCAAATAAGAAAGATGATGATAGATCCAAAGACCGATCCGAAGGAAGCTATGAGAGAAGAGTCAATAGAGGCTACCAACACAACAACAAAGATAAACAAGATAGCTATGACAAAGGGAAAAAGGTATGTTACATAGCCGAAGAATTTGAATCTGAATTTGACACTGATGATGATGTAGAAGTAGTATTTGTTTCTATGAAACATGATTCAGAGGAAGAAGAGAAACATGAAGAAACAACACTAATCTCTAAAGTAAGCAGAAATGATACATGGATCATAGACAGTGGCTGTACACATCATATGACTGGTGATATAGAGAAATTTTATCTACTTGATGAATATGATGGAGGATCTGTTAGAATGGGAAATGATGCACCTTGTATGGTGAGAGGTAAACGTTCACTAATGATTAATGATCGAATACAATGTGAAAATGCATATTGGGTAGATGGACTGAACTATAATTTTTTAAGTGTGGCACAACTGAATAACTTAGGCCACCGACTTGCTTTTGAGAGCAGAAAGGTAAGAATCTATGATAATGGAGGAAGACTTGTCGGAACCGGTACAAAATCTAGAGGTAATCTATTTTATCTTGATATTGATCAGTCTTCTTGTTTATTAATGAAGGATGAAGATGCATGGTTGTGGCATAAGAGGTTATGTCATGTGAATTTTGATAACATGATCAAGATTAGTAAGAAGAAAAGAGTTAGAGGGTTGCCTAACTTGTCAAAACCGGATCATGCTATGTGCCATGAATGTCAGAAAGGTAAGATGACTAAGTCTAGTTTTAAGAGCAAAGACTACTCAACAAAGAAGATACTTGAGTTGGTTCATACCGACCTATGTGGTCCTATGAGAACTTAGAGCTATTATGGTGACATATACTTTATTCTTTTTGTTGATGACTATACTAGATTGATGACTGTTATGTTCTTGAAAGAGAAATCTGAAGCATTTAAGATGTTTAAGTGGTATAAGGCAAAGGTGGAAAAAGAGACTGGTAAAGAAATTAAGTGCTTAAGATCTGATAGAGGAGGTGAGTTTATCTCTGATGAATTTACTAATTTATGTAATGAGCATGGTATTAAGAGACAAGTCTCTGCACTGAGAACACCTCAGCAGAATGGGATTGCTGTAAGAAGGAACAAGTCAATCATTGACTATGCTAGAACACTGATGATACAAAAGAATGTTGCTCAGACATATTGGAGGGAAGTTATTAGTACAACTATATATGTGCTTAACCAAGTACAACTAAAGAAGGACACCAACCAGACACCTTATGAGCTATGGTTTGGACACAAACCTACTGTAAGTTATTTCAGGATTTTTGGAAGCAAATGTTTTATTTTGAAAGATGAGAGAAATGGGAAATTTGTTTCTAAAGGTGATGAAGGAATATTCTTAGGATATTCTGCTAAGATTAAAGCATACAAATTTCTGAATAAGGTTACAAATAAGATGATTGAAAGTACTAATGTTCGTGTTGATGAGTTTGATGACAAGAACACAGAAGAAAGAAAGGAACCAGAAGAGTATGGTAGATTCACTTACATTGAACTTCCTGATTATCTACCAAAGTCACAACTTGTGATAACCGATCAATAGGACAATAACCCCGAGGAATAGGAAACTGATGAACAAGATGGTGCTATCGAGCAAGCACATGAACCTGAATAGGATGAACAAGAAAGAAGAAACTGAGTACTGGCTAGTTTTGTTAGAAGACATCATCCTGAGACACAAATTACTGGAGACAGACAAGCTGGAATGTAGACAAGAAGCAAAACAAGACAAGGTACATGTCTAGTTTGTGAATTTGAACCAAAGAATGTGAAAGTTGCATTAGAGAGTGAAGAATGGGTTAATGCAATGAAAGAGGAAATATAACAAATAGAGAAAAACAAAACTTGGTCCTTAGTACCCTGACCTAAAGATAAGAATGTTATCAGTACTAAATGGATATTCAAAAATGAACTAAATGAAAATGGTGAAGTGACAAGAAATAAAGCGAGATTGGTATGCAAGGGATATGCACAGGAAGAAGGCATTGACTATGGTGAGACATTTGCACCTATTGCTAGATTGGAAGGTGTTAGAATGCTACTTGCATATGTTGTACACAAGAAATTTAAGGTTTATCAAATGGATGTGAAGTTAGCATTTTTTAATGGTATACTTGAAGAAGAGGTCTACATAGAACAACCTAAAGGATTCGTTGATCCAGAAAACATAAACATGGTATGTAGATTACACAAAGCTTTATATGGTTTGAAGAAAGCACCGAGAACATGGTATGAAAGGCTGCATACTTACTTGTTAAGTATTGGATTTGTAAGAACTAGTGAGAACAACAATTTGTACATGAAAGGTGATACTAATGACACTATTCTTATTGCTGAAATTTTTGTTGATGATATTATTTTTGGAGGTCAAGATCATTTATGTAAATCTTTTTCTGATGACATGAGGAATGAGTTTGAAATGTCAATGTTCGGAGAGATTAAATTCTTTCTTGGATTACAAGTGATTCAGCAGAGTGATGGGATATTCATTACACAATCCAAGTACATAAAGGAAGTCTTGAAGACATTTGGCATGGAAGATGCTAAACCTATAGGAACACTGATGGCTATTGGAAGTAAACTAACTAAGGAAGATGAAACTATAGAGGTAAACCAGACACTTTACTGATCCATGATTGGTAAACTAATGTATGTAGTTCATAGTAGACCAAATATAGCACATGCTGTGGGAATTGTTGCTAGATATTCTACTAATCCTAGAGAATCACACATGATTGCTACTAAAAGGATCTTAAGATATCTGAAAAAGACAGAGGATTATGGATTATGGTATCCTAAGGAAGGTAAGTTTGAGTTGAAGGTTTATATTGATGCTAATTGGGCTGGAAATATGGATGACAGAAAAAGTACCACCAGAGGAGCATTTTTGTTTGGTGAAAGACTTGTAACCTGGACAAGTAAAAAGTAGGCTTGTATTTCTCAGTCTACAGCTGAAGCAGAGTATGTTGCTACTGCTACTAATTGCTCAAACATTGCATATATCAGGCAAGTGTTAGAAGGAATGAATGAGGTAATCACTGACCCGATGATTATATACTGTGACAACACAAGTGCTATTAATATTTCAAAGAATTCAGTGATGCACTCTAAGACAAAGCATATATCAATTAAGTATCACTACTTAAGAGAACAAGTGCAAGAGAAGCAAGTGAAGTTAGAATTTGTTACATCCAAAGAACAACTTACAGATATCTTTACAAAACCTCTACTGAAGGACACATTTGAATATTTGAGGACTAGAATTGGGGTATGTTCCCTATCTATCGGTCACTAATGTGATCTGGATGTTGCATCAGCCTAATCTTATTAGATGATCACACATGTTGATGTAGCATAGTTCACACTTTGGATATTGTTCAAGGTTGTGATTAAGTTTGAAGAACTGAAACAGATTGGGATATCAGTATACAAAGATATAGAGATTGTATTGGACAACAAAGAGTTACTTAGCTACTACAAGAGCTGATTATTTATGTGTTTCTTTGGCATTGTTGTCAAAGGGAGAGATAAATAATATGAAAAGGAAAAGGAGAGATATGCACCGATGAGAACTATCTAAGGGAGAGAATGACAAAGATGATTTTGTTTAATGTTGTTTAGTAACGTAGTGATTAAACATATTAAGCTAGGGAGAGCTTACAAAGCATTTGATTACAGAGTTGTAGAATACATGTTTGGTATGGGTATGGTACACTTCATATTACTTGAGTTGCCATCAATGCCAAAGGGAGAGATTGATGAATTACAACTGATTTAGAACCTGAATGGAGAATCTGTAATTCAAGATTACTAAGGAGTTGCTGATTAGATATGCAAGATGATTAAATCAGTATTATGTTGTCATTGATGTCAACTAGCTTGACAATACTTATCTTGTAAGTTACTATACTGACACATCTGAAGAAAGGTGAAAGAGATGAAGAACAAAAATATCTACATGAGGAAGATGTATATGTTAGATAAGGATAAGGAATACATTGAGTAACTTGTTGATGAGTCTATGACTTGATGAAATTGACTTTATTATTTTGCATTCATCTATAATGAAGGATAGAGCTGAAAGACACAAAGTAGTGTTGTCAGTAAATAAAGCATTCTAGTATACACCGATGGAATGTAGTGTATACCGAGTGTATTGTTAACTGAGCTTGTGTTCACCGACGCACTTCTTTGTTAATCAAGAAAAACAAAAAGGAATTAAATGATCAGTTTAGCCAATAAAGTGATGAGCTGTAAAGTGTATGAAATCAAGGTAACAGATAAGGTTTTTTATGAAGATCGACGACTAACATAAATCAAAAGGATCTAATGGAGCAGATTGAAATGTGTTACTGACATAATAGTCGAGGAAGCTTAAAGTGGCAAAATCTATGAATATGATTAAGCGACAAAATCTGATGGAGGAAAAGAAAATGATTTACTCGTCTATATAAGAGACATTGGTTTCATTGTTGAAACATCACCGGAAGAAGAAGATACTACAGAACTATCGTGTGAACAAGTTTTCATGCATTCTAATCATACTAGTTAATAAGAACCGAGCTGCAGAACAATTACCGAGCTACAAAGAGTAATTACCAACGGATAGTAAGTTGATATAGTATTGAATCTGAAGTGGTATATTGATCAGAAAGATTTGAATGAGCTGAACATTGATATGTAAACTGCAATTGAAGTTGTTTCAAGGCAGATCATCTACTGTTACATATTTAACCATTATACACAGTCAAATCTCTTAACCGAGTGGACTATGAAAGTCTTTTGATGTTTCATTCATAGAGTGAACATTGTTATCCTGTCAACCCTAGAGTGACTGCTGGTTGGACGATAACTTTTGGTCTAAAATCCTCTAACAAGGTCACACCTAACAGTGTGTTTGTAACCTTTAACAGGGTTGGGTCTTCACCGACCTCACTTTAGAAGAGTGACCAATTTTGGGTTGTCAGTCCCAAGTGGTTTTTTCCTTCACAGGGTTTCCACGTTAAATCTCTTGTGTTATGTGTTGATTGTGATATTTGTTTGTTATCATACTTTGCATATTACATGTTAGATTTGATCAGTAACTATTATAAAGTTTAGACTGACAATCGGTAAAAACACAGACAGTGAAAGTATTTTATGTTTACCGAGTAGCAGAAGTTGAAGAATTATTTTGGATTATATATTTTGTTGTGGGACACTAGATAATTGATTCACCCCCCTCTTAGTTATTCTAACACACTTAAGTGATTATTACTGGCCCAAGCTAGTCAACCTTAAGTAAAATTAAAGTGACATTATTTATAAATTGAAAGGTTTATAAGGATCAATACTTTAGAGGTTTTTTAAAGTCTTATAGGCCTTTTCCATTTTTTGCACCTCTATCCAAATTGTAAATTATCTGCAATTGAAACTCTTGATCTGAACATCTTAAAATCTAAAAAATTGATGGGGACAAAAAATGGTCAACATTTATGGCAACTTTGGGTGATATTTGTTTGCTAAATTATGAGACCAATATTCTTTCTTATTCCATTGGGCATGGAGTCAACCTATACAACCTGCAACTTCTCTTCTTTGTGAATAAAAACTAAAAAATTGTCATTTCCAAGAAATAGTTGTGCTTATGCACTTATAGGAAAAGTAAAAATCTAAACTAATATGTACATGACCTTAAATTTCCATTAAAATAAAAGTTGAAGATGGATCCCATTAACTGGAATGGGAATAATTTCACCATCAGGCCTGGATTGCTGAAAAGTATTGGCCTCTTTACAACTGGTAATGATATAAGGGCCACTCCACATGGCATCGAACTTAGAGTGCCTACCTTATTTTTTTTGTTTGCATCCCATTTAAGAACAAGATCTCCCTCGTTAAAGGCTCTAATAGTAGCATTTTGGTCAAAAATCTTTTTAACCTATTGTTGGTGTGCTTCTAATGTCTTCATGGACTGATTCCTAACCTCCTCAAGCTCCACTAGCTCTACTATTCTGACTGTCATGGCATCATCTTCAGCTAGCTTCAACTGATGAGCTAATTAAAGAGAGGGAAACTCAAGTGAAAGAGGAAACTCTTGCTTCTCTTCCATAAACCAACATGAAGGGTGAGTTGTCAATGACTCTTTTAGGTGTAATTTTGTCAACCCATAAGATAGTTCTTAATTTAGTATGCCAAACCCTCTGATTATCTTCTATTGTTCTCTTGATGATCATGATGTGATTCTTATTGGAGGACTCATCTATAGACACCTAAAAATGTCCCATGCCTACAAGTAATAATTTCACTAACATTCCTCTTAAATTATTAAATAATCTGTATTATTTAATTAATTGTGTCATTCCGCCATATTCTAAGATCAGAATCATCATTTCTCCCTAATTCCATAATTAAGTGATTATTAATTACTTTAATAATTGAACATCTAAACAATTATTTCATCTTCTATTCATCTATAATATAATTAAATAAATAACATTATTTAATTATACCTCGCCTTATTATAATTAATTAAATAACTAAATTTAATTAATGTTCCCTCCTAATTATTGCTTTTCTGTAATAATTAAATCAAATCAAATTCTATCTCATGATTAAATAAATGATGTTTATTAAATTAAAATAATTATACCCCTCTCATGATTAAATAAATTATATTTATTTATTTACAACCAATAATTTTTCTCATAAATAAATAAGTAATTATTTATCTATAAAATATCTCCACATGTGCAAATAAATAAATAAATAATTATTTAAATCATAATTATCCTTCTAAATCCTAACTCACACTCACTTTGAGTTAGATTTTCAATCACAACTCTTAACTCCACAATTCCCTCTCCTAACTATTCAATCCACATTGTTAATTCCTCCCTCAACAATTAGTTAAGTCTTCCATCAATTAAGTCTTCTAATCCATGCAATCAATTGACTCATCCATGCAATTAGTTAACTCTTCGGTCTATTGTGTTATCCCATCAGTCCATTCAAGTCATATCTCTAATCTATTTGCTGAGAAATAAATCAATCATGTTAAACCAAACAATCAACTTAGTTGAACTCTCACTCACTCTGAGTTCAAGTCCTTAATCACAGTCAATCAACCCTTTAATCATGCATTCTTAGTTGAAACCCCTAAAATATTGTAAATAGAGAGCCAAACCTTTGATTTTGGTAACCACAATTGCTTTGAATTTTAATGTTGGTATGATCTTGAGCTCAATTCTGAGAGCCCACATTCCATGAGAAGGAGAGCACCAAGGAAGGATTTTATGGTTTGCATATTCATGTTTGATTGATTATGCTTATTGTTTGTCTTACATCCTTTCTTGAATATTGGGAATACCAATTTCTCTAACAATCTCTTTGTGGTTGAGATTTTATATGTTATTGCAAGTTTCTATTGATCCCTTATTATACCCGATTACAAATGGTGAACTTGACGTGAAAATTTGGTCATATCTTTCAAACAACTTGGGAATTTTTTTATAAAATTTTTTTGTAGGTTTGTGTTGACATAAAGAAGCTATAGTCCAAAATTCATAATTTTTTATTTTTAAAAAAATTATAATTTTTTAATGATATTTCATAAAAATATCAATTATGGGCACATATCAATGTATTTATTTGAAAATTTTACATTTTTGGAAAGGTCTTGAAATTATAAAGGGGTCTATTCTCTATGACTTTAATATTGTTGAAAAATATTTGCAAAAAAAAAAAGATCTATTAAAACTGGTCTATTATGATAAAATGGGTCCCTTAGGCACAAAATGAAGAATTATGCTTTGAAATTTTTTTTTGCAAGTTTGTTTTGACATAAGGAAGCTATAGGTCCAAATTTCATAATTTTCTAATTTTTTTTTTAATTTATAATTTTTTATGAGATCTCATAAAAAATTATATTTGCACACAAATAAGCATTTCTTTTTAAAAAGTTAGATTGTTGGAAAGATCTTGAAATTCTACAGGGGGTCTGTTCTCTATGATTTTAATTTTGATGAGAAATATTTTCAAATATATATATCTTTGAAAATTTTTCTTTTTGTGTGTAGGTGTAGGTGATAATCATTTTATCAAAAATATTGTTTCGAAACTACAAATGACATTTTCTTCTCTTTTATCTAAAATATCATTCTCTATTGTAAAACAACACATTTTCATTGTTGAAAATATGCACTTGGCCATTAAAACACAAAAAAGTCAAGATTTAGGAACCTGTTGAGTAGAGAAGAAGAAAAAGACAAATAAAATAGAATAAGATACCAGCTAAGATACAATGAATCAATGCTTTGGATGTATAAACCATAGGAGTTATTGACACTTATATTGACAAGCTATGGAGATTTTCTAAAAAAATTAATTGTCACGACATTAACCTTATTTCTATCAAAGAATTACAAAACTAATTGCTAGGTTTTTTTTTCGGTACTAACTTTTCCTTTTAGCATGTGGCTTGGAAGCATATTTTAATCTGTTAATCTGAAATTGATTCATCTTTCATTTTGGTGCTTCGAAACGAACAATGCATGCTCAAACATCACAAACACATACTTCATTGTAGTGCTTAAAATTGACACATGGATAAAAATTGAACAAGGCAAAGAACATTTGAGATTGGTGTAATAAAATCAAACATGGAAAAATACATTTAGAATTTGGTGCATCTAAAATTGGACAAAAGAAATCTTATTTTGTTTTAGCTTAAAATTCAACTCATGTGCTTGTATGTATGATAGCTTAGTTCACATTTGACTATTGGTGCTTAATATGATTAACCTGGTGTTTGGAGTTCTTGGTGCGCTTATACAATCTATTAGATTATCAACTATTTTTATTCTAGAGAGGTCTTTCTGGAGGGTTCTCTTAACCCATTACAGAGGAGGACCTCAAAGTGACAAATCCTTTTGGTCGGTATATAAATAAGAGTCTAAGGAAACTCTGGTCTTATCTCCTCAAGCTTGAGTAAGGTGTGTTGATGATAGTCTAGACCAGATGAAGTATATGTAGGAAACCAACATGATCAACTAGGCTCTTAAGTGATCCACACACATACTAATCGATTGAGGGGACTCCACAAAACTTACTACAACTTGTTAATTAGAGGCCATCCGGTTTACCTCCGAACATTTTTTTTATTATAGTGCAAGGGGAGGCTGAAAAACAATCTCCTCCTAAGATTCCCAATATATATGTCCCAGATATATTGTGTTACAAAAGAGATCTTCATTAACAAGAAAAAAATACCCAGAAAAGGTGATAACACAGACACCTCCACGGGATTTTTAGCTCTAGTTGTGAGGCACTTATGATGTGTGAGCTGATGAACACCCAAGAAATGGGCCTATAATATTTCAGATGAATCCAAATTTGACCATAAATTAAACTACTTGTATACTGCTTCCGTTGTGATTGACTTCATGAAAACTTGTAGCTTGAAAAAGTTGTTGAACATACACAAATAGTTTCTATTGAGTCATTCCTATAGCTACACATTAGTTTTTGAGTTTTTGATTTTGTTCCTACAACATTTTTCCCACAATATTGGTCCTACAATAAATTTTCCTACAATAATTGGTCCTACAACATTTGTCCTACAACAAGATTAGTCCTATAACTATCGGTCCTAGAACATTTGTCCTTAAAAATTTGTCCCACAACAATTGGTCCTACAAACATCCTAAAAATTTTTCATCATGGTTCCTTATGATCGACATACATATATAGACATATCTTAGAATCTTACATTTTTTATAGTCATCATATTAGTCTCAAAATCCAAAATCTAAAAAACATAGCTTGCATATCTTAGGGTTAAAGTAAATTGCACTTCCTAGAGTCATTTTTTAAATTAGAGGGTTCATTTTCCTAGGACATTCCTATAGTGGTCTTGTGTTTTTTCTTGACATTGTCAACACTATCTTTATCTACTGGCCTCAGCACAAACACCTTGTCATTTTAGTTAATATTTATCTTAGACATACACTATTACCATAACTTGTCACTTTTTGTCCTACCTTTTGGTGTCAAGAATGAACTACTACAACCAAGCGAGACTCATTAAAACCATAAATTGTTTCCTAAGGGATCCTATGAACACGTATAACATATAATGACCACTTACGACACACTATATGGGTATAATGTGTCGTAACATGTTGTAGTGGGTCATAATGGGTCCTAAAACCCCTTACGACCCATTAGGATACCTTATAAACCATTAAAGCCCATTGGGACATGTTACAACCATAAAGTGGGTTATGAGGGGCCACAATGTGTTCTATGGGGTCCTAGGGCCCCTTATGACATACTTTATGCTTCTCATGTTTCCTAAGGGGTTTTAAGAGATCCTAATGGGTTTTATGGGGTATAAGGACCCACTACAAGCCATTAGGACACTTTAGAACACATTAGAAACATAAAGTGTGTCCTAAGGGGTCATAGGACCACTTAGAACACATTACAATGCCTTACCACACACTTTATTGTTATAATGTGTTGTAATGGGCTTTTATATCCCTTAGGAACCATCATGACCCCTTATGGTCCATTATGACCCATTATAACCCTTTAGGTCACATTAGAAGTATAAAGTGTGTCCTAAGGCTTCTTAAAACCACTCAAAACACATTTTAAGCCATTATGACACATGTTATGGATCTTATGTGACCTAATATGTTGTAATGGGCTGTAAAGGGTTCTCATACCCCTTAGGACCCATTATGATCCATTAGGAAACATTCTAACCATAAAGTGTGTGTGCCAAGTGGTCCTAGGACCACTTTGAACACATTTCAACCCCTTACCACACTTTATGGTTCTAACATGTTTGAATGTCTTGTAATGGGTTGTAATGTCTTGTTTGACCCATTAGGACCCACTAAAGCCAATCACACCCCATTAAGAAATTATAGAAATATAAAGTGTGTTTGAAGGGGTCTAAGAACCACTTAGAACACACTACGACCCCATATGACACACTTTATGGTTCTAATGTGTCCTAATGTGTTCTGATAGTTTATAATGTGTTTTAACACCCCTTATGATGTAGGGAAGGGATGGAGGATCTAATAATGGATATTCAAAACCTACACCAACACTTATAACAACAACAACCACAGTGGAATAAAATAGTATAATGCTTCAAAATAGAATTTCATTCAACATGCCCAACTATGAGGCCTTCCGGGTTTCGGCCTTATACAATGAAATTATGAAAATAGAGACTCAGCTCTCATCATATGTTCTCTACCTTCCTCTCTATCTCTTCACACTCTACTACCTCTTTCCCCCTTCTCTACATCAACCCAAGCTCTCAATATATAGCCAACTAAGCCACAAGTCGGCCAGTCAGGCATTTAATTACATTATAAGTCCAACCTGGAAGATTAAACCAAAAATAAATAAAGAATGAAAAAAAATAAATGTGAAGCCACTTTTAGGTCCACACATGATCCAAGAACATGTTCCTAACTTAGCAAGATCCCATCTCATCATACAAAACTGCACAAGATGAAAAACTCCACATTTCGCGTGAAACTGGCTGAAAATTGATACCCGAGGAAAATGGTCATAACTCCCAACTAATAATGAATTAGGATTTTTGGTATTAGATGAAGATAAAATTTTAGGTCCTCTTTAAGGACCTAAGATCACAAAGTATGATTCATTAAGGATCAATGGTTACATGACGCACAATCATCACATGGAAAGCATGAGAATACGACTTTGGCAGCAAGGAAAAACAACTCTAACTTCGACACGATCCATCCAATCCTTATGTACTCATAGGATAAGGTCCAAAAATAGGTCCAAGGCATAAAATTAACTTTTAAAATCATGAAACTATAAGCAATAACGGCTACAAAACAAACAATAGACAAGTACATAAAATAGGAAATAGTTTTGGTGATGCAAGATTGCTCAAGACCTAAGATGCTCCTGCATCAAACACCCCAGGTAAATAAAAAATAAGTTCTCATGAACTTATGAAAGGAATTTTGACAGGTATTCCATATCTATTCTTAATCCATATGTCCTTTTCTCCTTCATTCCATACTGCATGCACTTTATCCATTGTCACACTCAGCAAATTATCTTGTCCCGTGCTTTTCTCATCTTTCTTTTCTACAACTAACAAAAATTGATTCTGACCATCCTTTCCACTGTCAATTACACTAGTACTTCAATGAATCATAGTTCCTCTAGACTTACTAATCAACTCGACATCATATGCATTCCTCTATGTCACAGTGTCATCATTTTTTGCACTATCTTTGCTAGAAATACCATCTGCCTCTTAATCTCTATAAATTCCTCAACTATATCATTCTCTTTTCCTTTCAAACTTGGCTCACTTTCATCCACAAGAATAGGTTCATCAACTCTCTACTCCTGATGTTTTTCACTGTCATAAGGACAACACCTAATAGCTCCACATCCCCTAGTCCCTACTTCCTGCAAATGTAACAACTTATGCCTAGATCCACCATGCATTACCACATATGTATTTGCATGACCATCAAACATAACATGTCTATCAAATTTCCAAGGTCTCCCAAGAAATAGATGAAAATAATCCATAGGCAATACATCATATAATATTTCATCATGATAAGATCCAATCTAAAAATTAACCAAGCATTGTTCTTCAATCCTAACCTTAAACACATCTTGTATCCAACTAATCTGATAAGGGTTAGGGTGTTTCTTCCTTTCCAAATTCATCTTACTAACCATCTCTTCTAAATTTTTTTTTTTAGAACTGCCACCATTAACTATAACATTACATACCTTATTCTTGCATTTACATATGGTTCTGAACAAATTTCTTCATTACATCAGTTCCTTAACACATGTAGCCAAACTCCTAGTGATAAGAAATTCACCTTTTTCTGCAACATTCTCTATGTCTTCTTCGACAATTAGTGCAAATCTTCTTTTAGGACATTGAAAAATTCTATGACCCTCTTCACCACACTAAAAACAAGTACCAATGAACTCATTTTTCCATCTCCCTCTATGTCCATTATTGTAGTGTTTAGTGACTTGACCACTGCCAGATCCTTCATTAGTCTTCTTAGGATTCTCTATCACATTACCTCCAACAATTATTTCACCAGGCTTACCACCTCGGTTCCTATTATTTTGTCTTCCTTCAAACCTCTTGTTCAACTTCTCCTCAATATTTAATGCCATCTGATAAGCATCTCCTATAGTTGTCATTCGAACAATAAGTAACTCTTCTTGAATACTAGGTCTCAAGCCATAAACATACATAGCAACCTTCTCTTTATCAGCTTCAGAATGACCTATCCTAATCAGGATTCTATAAAAATCCTTAGTATACTCCTGTACTGATTTGTTGTTCTGCTTCAAGGGTTTCATCTTCTTAAACATCTCTAACTCATAATCCATCGAGATGAATTTCTTTTTCAACTTGTCAACCATTCGATTCCATCTAGTGATCTTTTCTTTTCCTCTCCTACTTTCCAATTGAACTTATCTCCACCACATATTTGCATGACCCTTCATCTTAGTCTTTGAAAATTGAACTCTATCAGGATCTTCTATTTCTTCATACTCAAAGTACTCATCTATCTCATTAATCCAATCAATCAACTCTTCTAGCCTAAGGCTTCCAACAAATGTAGGAACTTTGATCTTAGGTCTTTTCCCAATTTTAAACATAGCCTTCAGGATTTTAGTTTCTTTTGGATCCCCAGCTTCTTCTATAGCTTCTTCAAAATGATCTTCTTCCTCAGAATCATCTTCACTATCTTATTTTGATGTATTCTTCTTTCTCAATTCCTCTTGTAGATCTTGCACTTGTTTCTGCAAACCCTAAAATTATCAAGATTGAATTCCCCAATAGGTCCTTCCTCTAAGATCTCATGAGCTCTCCTTGGAGGCATCTTCAATCCAAGGTCCTAGTGTAAACTGCCTCACCTTCGGTTATCTATCCACACACATAATCTTCAAGCTCTGATACCACTTGACATAGGGCAGGGACAGAGGATCTAATAATGGATAGTCCAAACCTACACCAGCACTTATAACAATAACAACCATAGTGGAATACAACAATATAATGCTTCAAAATGGAATTTCATTCAACATGCCCAACTGTGAGGCCTTCGGGGTTTCGGCCTTATACAATAAAATTATGAAAATAGAGACTCAACTCTCATCATATGTTATCTACCTTCCTCTCTATCTCTTCACACTATATTTCCTCTTTCCCCCTCCTCTACATCAACCTAACCTCTCAATATATAGCCAGCTAAGCCACAAGTCATTCGGTCAGGCATTTAACTACATTATAGGTCCAACCTGGATGGGTAAACCAAAAATAAATAAAGAATGAACAAAACTTGATGCAAAGCCACTTTTAGGTCCACACATGATCCAAGAACATGTTCCTAACTTAGAAAGATCTGATCTCATCATACAGAGCTGGGAAAGATGAAAAACTCCACGTTTCATGTGAAATTGGCTAAAAATTGATACCCAAGGAAAACAATCATAACTCCCAACTCATAATGAATTAGGATTTGTGGTCTTAGGTGAAGATATTATTTTAGGTCCTCTTTAAGGCCCTAAAATCATAAAGGCTAATTCATTAAGGATCAACAGCTACATGATGTGCAATCATCAAGTGGAAAGTAGGAAAATATGGCTCTGACAACAAGGCAATATAGTCCTCATTATCATTTGGGTCTTTTCTTAGATGGTTTACTAGTGAAATTTCTAGAATCTCTCTTAGGGTAAGGTACTTACACCTTAGACATCATATTTGATTATTCATTCCTAGTTTGCATTATCATCCCATATCCAAAAAATACAAACAAATAGAAAATTATTTCCTTAGTTATCTCACATAGTGTAATACCCTCGCAGATGATTATACTTTGACTCTTTGATTTGGAAATTTTTCATTATGATGGTTAGAACTATATATTTATAGTTATACTTATTTAGATGATGATATGCTTATTATATGTTTAGACTCATTTATGAGTATTTTTTAATGTTTATGAAATTGAAAATCATCTATCTGTATATATTTATAAGGAAGTAGAGCTAACCCAAGGATTTGAATCTAACCATTACTATCTATGATGTCTCATGTTTCATGTATATATGTGATTGATGTGTTTTTCATGACTCAGGACAAAGTTGTAGTTACTCACTTAGTTGAGGTCCACATGATGTATTGATCCTGGTCATTTGTCTGCATATGTCTTATTGTATATATATGTATCTATTCACATGTATCTCTTCTTAGTGATGTAGGCTTGCAGGTACCAGGAATCATCTCCACCTGGTATCATAGGTCTGAGCGAGCCCTCAAAATCCTCGATCATTGTTGTTGTTATGGAGATATCACCAAGTTTCTATGAGAAGGAACTCTACCTCTGACCTTTTATGTTCCTTAGGTGGGGAGTTCCTGGGTCAATCCTTGTGTTAGATGGTGATTATTGTTAGTTTAGTTTGTTTCTTGTCTTTTGTAATTGTTGTGTATGGGGTTTGAGTATGGTAGTTCTGATTGTTCTTAATGGTATGTTTGATCTTTTGTTAGTAGATAGTTTATATGAATTAATGTTTCATGCGAGTATATGATTTAGTGTGTAATTAAATAATGTGTTTCATGGTATTAATAATGTTTTACAATATCCATAATAATAAGATGTTTATGATATTAATAATAATATATGTTTTTTAATGATATATGTACCCATAGGCATATGGGTGCACATGTATGCATATGGTTACATATATTTATATAATTATGTGTGGGTAAGTAATCATTGTATTTAAATAATAAAAATAAACAAATAAAATTATTTACTTGGGTGACTAATAAATATATGGTAAACTCTTTTACCATAGCCTAGGTAACTAGGTAACTTAGTATTAGTAAATATACTTTAATATTAGAGAAATTACCATGGCCTTCCGTTATTAAAGGAGATATAAATTAGATTATTGTTAATACATGTAAATATATCTCTTCCCAAGAATGGTTGTTGTTATTGGGATAAATTAAGCCTAAACAATTAACCAATTATTGGTTGGGATAGTTGCATCGGTTGGATTTTTCCATGCAACTACTCCATTAGTCTATATATGAGAAAAATCCCCATGGAAAGGGGATTTGGTAGGAAGAATGATCTCTGAGAGAAGTTAAATCATTGCTTTGATAGGATAGTTTAATTTTGTATTCCCGGGGAAGGTTGGTGCTGCATCCAGAAGGAGTTTGGAGGAGTAGGCTAAATCTATTCAGGATCCTCTTCTCCAACGGTTTTCTCTACAGGACTCCAGGTAGGAGCTATCCTGGGATGATCCTCCATATGAGTTCTTGTATTTCTTTATTGAATGCTATCTACTTGCTGGTTAATATAGGATTTTGATTTAGAATGTGATTATGTTACTACATTTTGTCTACCTTGTGGAATGAGATAGTTTTAGGAGAATGGATGCTTATATATGTATTGTTTACACAAATGAATTTATATTCTATTAAGAGTTTATTTGTCTTCATTATGGTATTGAATAGAGTTTGGAAACTCCCTATGATCTTTCTTATGTCTTCTTACATGTTTTAGAAGTCTGTAGGTACTTCCAGATCGTAGAAAATTTTATTTCCCTTCATTGGTTGCATTTTGGCCTAGGTATTTCTTTTCGATTCTCAGATCTAGAGTAGGTTTATTTGGAAGGTAGAATGGGTTTGAGGGATATTTTGGAAGGGGAACTAGGAGATCTCAATTGGTTCTTTCCTCGATTCTACATCCATTACCTCCATCATGCCTAGTTTTACCCAGAAACCCAACCTGCAAGTTCCTTTTTTGAAAATCCCCAGTCCTTGATCAACTGCACAGTTTTGGAGACCAAATGCATAGTTTAGGTTACCAAATACACAAATTTAGGCCCCAACTATGAAATTCTATGTCCCAATTGCACAACTTCATGAACTAACTGTGCAATTCTTTTCCAGGCCATGGTTTTGAGCAATTTTGGTGTTTTAGGGCTCCTGGGTGATATGGGGCTAACCCTAAGTGGTTTGTGGTCATTATGTGTCACTTATTGCTTCAGGTACATGTTGTATGATGCATTTAGATGCTTGGTTAAGCTTCATGATGTGTTTAGGAATTAGGATTAGGGTTTAGGGTTGTCTGGTGGACTAGGACAACCATATGGCTTTCTAAACCTTTCCTATTCTTGTTTGTAAGTTATTGAATGATTATATGACTTGTCTTACTTCATGTCTTATGTGTTTATGATTCTTGGGTAAGAGTAGGAAACCTAAGAACACTAGGTGAGTGGCTCTCAGTGTGGGGTCGGGGCCCTAAGTGGCTAGCACCAGGATAACCCCTGATGAGTTGTTTAAACAAGTGATAACTTAATTAAAACTTATGGGAATGGAAACAAACACTAAAAATATTAATTTATGCCTCACCCATGCCATTAGTGATAGTGAAAACCTTGGATGGGAGTGGGGGAAGGTACCTATGCATAGGTATGAATAAATGGCACTTGTCTATATGAAAGACATTCAGTTTCACATTTGCCTACTTGGGTTTGGGGCCAAGAGTGGCTAGTACCAGGACAACCCAAGGGGTGAGGGCTATGTAATGAAACTCACCTAACTTGTCACTTAGAGTTTCTACCTAGTCTTGTGAACCTTTGGGAAGGGATTTGAGTTTCATTCCTTATCCAGTCATTGTTTGGGAATGGTTACCACAACCCTAGGAATGGTCTAGTTATTTCTTCTTGGGTGGACCTTGGTGTTTATCTCCTAGCATGGGGGAGTGGACCTTTTGGTATCCACATGGTTGGGTGGTAAATATTTATTTATTGAGGTATCAGTTGTAGTTTGCAGTGCTGAAAAGATGCTTGCTTATACATTGTTCCAGTTTTGAAGAAAGAAGACTCTTTACTTAGCTTTCATTATTTGCAATCAAATGTAAATTTATATCATTATTGTAACCTCCCAAGAGGAGATGAATGAAATTTAATCTTTATTGTATTTAAAAAGTGATGTAATTTGGTATGGGTAGATTTAGGGAAAGAAAGAAAGGGAAATGTAATCTTTATTCAAAGTGTATTGTATTTAGAGAAAGGAATTTAGTAAGTTTCCAAGTAAGGTGGAATGTGGTTCATTATTTTTGATCAAGAAAGGCTAGTAAATCAATGGGGATGGTTTCATGTATGTAATTATTCAAGTTCTTATGAAATGAGTTACTTTAAATGCCATGTTATTCATAAAGGAATACTTTGAGTCTGAAATGGGTCATGAAATGTTAAGTTTAATATTTGAATGAAAGCACTTATATTTCCTTCCAAAGATCTTCAAATGTTATGATATAGTTGGTTTAAAGTTATTCAAATTTGTTAGTACATTTAATGAGACTTAAATGGATGGTAATATCCTAGTAGGGAACCATGGGAGGAATCTAAGTTA
The DNA here is from genome assembly GCA_027943335.1 of Chamaecyparis obtusa. Classification (NCBI taxonomy): domain Eukaryota; kingdom Viridiplantae; phylum Streptophyta; class Pinopsida; order Cupressales; family Cupressaceae; genus Chamaecyparis; species Chamaecyparis obtusa. The sequence goes on along the minus strand of BSBK01004543.1, from coordinate 1,788,457 downwards.
AACTTTTCTTATGTTATTATGCATGTAAATCTTTTAAAATTGAATTTTTTTTTCATAATTTGTTACATAGGTTTTCTTTCCTAAGAGAATCTTTGTTCTCTTCCCTGGTTCCCTTGTAGGGCATGACATCTTGGTATTAGAGCACTAAGTTTCTACACTGGGGCCCTGGGAATTTGGCTCATGTAATTTAACACATTTGTTCACTTCAGGATAACTTAAAACTAGAATTGGACTAGCAGCCCTAAACTTATCCTTCTCCTTACTCATGATAGGATACCTCCTATGACCCGTGGTAGAAGGGGAGGTACCCAAAATACCCCTCCTAGATCTCACCAGGAAAGTTCTCAAGAAGAAGAAAACTTTGAGGGAGAAGGTAGAGGGGAATAATCTGATAACCACTCAAGAGGTTTTCAGGGGGCTCAAGTATAAGAACTTTTACAACATATACTGTAGAGGCTAGAGGTAGGTCAGGATAGGGGTCACCGTGAGGAGGCTAATGCCACTCACCATGAGGAAAGGGAAAGGAGCCCTAGGAGGAGAGATTAGGTAGTAGAAGAGGACACCTTGCGTGCTTATCACATGTGAGATCTCCTTAGAATTGAGACTAACCCATTTAGGGGAACTCAAGGCAGATCCACCGCTGAGACCTGGCTATTGGATTTAGAAAGGATATTTTCCATGCATCGTTACAACATCAATACTAAGGCCCAGTTTACAATTATTCATCTTAGGGATTTTGCATCAACTTGGTGGGAAACAGAGAAAGAGAAACTTCACATTGATATAACCACCCTTTCATGGGAACTGTTCCTAGAACTCTTTCGAGCCCAATTTCTTTTTGACCACTGGAGATGAGAAAGAGCTGAAGAGCTTCACAATTTAAGGTAGTTAACAATGTCGGTTGATGATTATGAGTGACATTTCTTTGAACTCAATCCATACTCAAGGTATAAAGATGATGAACCCATGCTTACTCAACACTTCCTTAGAGGCCTCAATGGCTGATTAGCCATCAATGTATGACTCTTTGAACCTCAGACAGTTAATGATGCAGTCATTAAGGCTCGTATTGTGGAACAAAATGTGGCCTTGGGATTAGGAGGTCAAACAGGTGGCCAAGGAGGTAATGCCTCTCAGGCTAGGACAGGATTCAAGGGGAATAAATCTCAAGGAATACCTAGTCCTAAAAACTATCCTTCTTCATCCAAAGGAAGTTAGAACCACTAGAAAAGGAAATTCCAAAATAACAACTTCAACAACAAAAATGGGGGTTCTCAATCAAACAACTCTCGCAACTTGCAGCGTGTTAAGGGGATATCCAAATTCTCAACTAGCTCACAGTATACCTTAGAATTCTAGTCGGGATAGTTACCAACAGTCCAGTGCACCTTCCGTAGGGAGGAATTTTGTTAAAAATATAGGATGTTACTCATGTGGTCAACATGGTCATATTGCAGTCAACTATCCTCAGAAATCTACCCCAACAACTAGCTATAGACAGACCGCTTCAGAACCCATAGTGGGTGATGCAAGTAGAACTCATTGAGTATTTTCCACTCTAGACCACAAGAAGGCCAAACATCAAGGATCAGTCATCGAACCCATGTTCGTTAGGAGGTATCTCTACCACTATTCTATTTGATTCAGGAGCAAAAAATTCCTTCATTTCTCCTTCTTTAGTAGAGCAGTGTGGGTTGACGAAACTAAGGTAGAAAGATAGGTGGAAGGTTGAGCTAGCCTTCAGGGAAAGAATAGCCTCTGATTCTTGTGTCCAGAGTTGGAAGTTAGGGCTAGGACCCTTCTCCACCCTAGTAGATCTTATAGTGATTCCTTTAGGCTCGTATGGAGTAGTGTTCGGTATGGATTGGCTGGATGCTCACAATGCCATTTTGGATTGTAGAAACAAGATTATTCAATGTTTAGATGATTCAGGGGAACCAAAGAAGATTGTTGGGGTGCAACAACCCATCTCCCTCCACATGATTTTTTCCATGCAACTCAAGCGGTGCATACGTAGGGGATGCCAATTGTTTGTAGTCTTAGTGGATGACTTAGACAAAGGAGAAATAAGGGATGCAACATTAGATCATTCCCTATTACATGAGTTTTTGGATGTTTTTCCCAAGGAAATACCATGAATGCCACCCAAGAGGGACATTGACTTCCAAATCGAGCTAGTGCCAAGAGAAGAACCCATCTCCAAGGCTCTGTACCGCATGACCACACAAGAACTTGGGGAACTTAAGTTACAGTTAGAAGTGCTTTTGGAAAAAGGGTTTATTAGACCCAGTGTGTCACCATGGGTTGCACTAGTAATATTTGTGAAGAAGAAAGATGGTTCTCTCTGATTGTGCATTGACTATCGTCAACTCAACAAAGTCACAATTAAGAATTGGTGCCCTTTACCCCACATCGATGATCTGTTTGATCAAATGAAAGGGACAAAGATATTTTCAAAAATTGATCTTAAGTCAGGATACCATCAAATTAGAATTTGGGAGGTTGATATTCACCATACGACTTTCCATACCAGATATGGCCACTATGAGTTCACCATAGTACCATTGGTCTGAAAAATGCTCCCTCTATATTTATGAGTTTGATGAATGGGGTTTTCAGAACTTATTTGGACAAATTTGTGATAGTTTTCTTGGATGACATCTTATTATTCTCCAAAACTCCCAAAGAACATGAGATTCATCTTCACCAAGTTTTGCAATCCCTTAGAGAAAACCAACTTTATGCCAATCTAGAGAAGTGTGAATTCCTCCAAACAGAAGTTAAGTACCTTGGGCATGTCATCTCAGGGGATGGAATCACAATTGATCCAGCCAAGATTCAAGCCATAGTGGAGTGGCCAACTCTGACTAATGTCCCTAAAGTTCATAGCTTAATAGGGCTGGCTAGTTATTATAGACGGTTTTTCAAGGAGTTCTCTCGGATAGCTCATCCCATCACTTCCTTGCAAAGAAAAGGGAAGAAATTTGTATGGTCGGAAAAGTGTGAGGTCACTTTCCAATGCTTGAAGGAAATATTAACTTGTTCTCTGATCTTAGTAGTCCCTAAACCCTCCGAAAAATTTGTGGTCTGTACAGATGCCTCACTAGAAGGGATTGGGGTAGTCCTTATGCAAGAAGGACACGTTGTCGCTTATGAATCTAGAAAGATCAAAGATCATGACCTCAACTATCCCACCCATGATTTGGAGTTAGCTGAAGTAGTTCATGCCTCAGTGAAATGGAGGCACTTTCTGTTGGGTCATAAATTTGAACTCCATACAGATCATTGAAGCCTTCAGTATATCTTCTCTCAACCTAACCTCAATTCTAGACAACACAGATGGATGGAATTATTATGCGAATATTATTTTGAGGTTAAGTACATCCAAGGGAAGACAAATGTGGTGGTAGATGCTCTAAGCAGGTGCATGCATGGTTTGTTGGAACTTTCTCTAAGCATAGATTTGGAGAAACGAATCAGAGAGGCTCTCATTTCTGATTCTTGGTTTCAGGAGGTAAAAGAAGAATTACAGTTGGGAAGACCCTTGGAAAGTTTTCAAGATATTCCTTGGATTCCTTGGGATTGTTGAGACAATAAGATATAATTCATGTGCCCTTGTCAGGAGATCTTCATGTGCTTATTCTTTCAGAAAGCTACAAGGCTCCCTACTCAGCACATCCAGGGGTAAAGAAAATGTATGCTGACTGTAATACCCCAAAAATGGGCTATAGGTTCATTAACCTCCTACATCTTCAATTCGAATGAAATCGACATCGAAGTCCTAACCTAAGGCACATCTGCACATTATTGAAATCCTAATTAATTTTATCATAAATTTTGCATCGGGGAATATTCCTAGCAATATTCCTATTTATTCTAATTATCTTTAATTTAATTATTATTTGGCGATGAATCCTATTTATCCTAAAGTTAATTAATTGAATATGATGAATATTTAATTGATTAAATCCAAGTTGTCAATATTTAATAATATAGTTTTGAATAAAAGTTTGATTAAAATAATTGATTAACTCACAAATCAGTTATTTTTAAATTTAAAATCAGTTAAGTTGAAGATAAATCACTTTATTTATTTAATTAATTCATGATTATTTGTGCAAATTCAAAGAGCAGTTAAACTTAAAATCAAAAAATCAATTCAAGTTGTTATATTTTCGAAACTCAACATCTATTTTGAGTTCAAAGTTGATCTAAACTTCTGATTTGAGTTAAAAAGTTGTTCTTGCATGATTTTGCATGATTTTATGAGTTATCTATTTCTAATTTCTTGTTAACTCAAAAATCAACCTGAATTCATCAAGAGTGATTTATGACTTTTTCCATGCACCCTCAAGCCCTGGATTTCTATAAAATCAAGGCTCAGCTCTTTACAAATCATCCACAGAATTTGTATACTTACTCTGGCAAATTGACATCAGAGGAATCATCAAGCTTCTTGTGAATCAACATTTTGTGAGATCAATCTTGTTTTCAATTCATTCTAGTTTCATATTTCATATCATTGTTAGCTTAATTTGCATATCATTTCAATCCATTTAGATTAATTTATTATCAGTTTTTCTCATCTTATTGCATCAAAAATAAAAAAATAGATTAATTTGCATTCATATTTTATTGCTTTCATCATTTAAATCATTCGTTTAGGTGTTGCATTGTCACCGATCTTGGTCTAATCTGAGAATACCATACTTGCACCTACTAGAAGGCAGTAAATCGCCTGGTTAGCTATATTGTTCTTATTTGCATATTTTGATTTTTTCTAACCTCTAATATTTTACTGAAGTGTTGTGTCTACAGCTATGTACAAAATTCACACACACATTTTTGGCACCCACTATGGGGCAACCCACCTTTACATGCTGGTTTTGATTTTTTTTTTGGAGCTAAAACCCTAAAGTTTCAAAGATTTAATTTTATCTCCCAAAAAGCTTATATTTTTAGTCTAAAATTGTTTTTATAGATTGAAGACATATCAGGGAAGCTTCAATAAAAAATTTAGAATTTTCTGAGATGTTTTGAATTTTTAATAATTTTTTCTTGATTTTATGGAAAAAATTAATTTCTGACGCAAATCAGCATATTTTTTGAAAATTTTTACATTTTTGGAAATTTCTTTAAATTCTAAAGGGGGTCCATTCTTTGTGTTTTAAATTTGGATGTGATATAATAGCTCAAATAGTCAATTTATAAAAATTGGTCTATTTTCATAAAATGGGTCTCTAGGGCACAAATGAAGAGATTTTTCTAAAATTTTTACATTTTTGGAAATCTCTCTATTTTTTAATATGGTTCTCTATTTTGCATTTCTATTTTTGTAGCTGAAATCATATAAAAAAAATCAGATCTTGTTGACTAGGTCAAATGCAACAAAAAAATTAAAATTTTGTGATGGGTATGCACTTATTTTTCACATGGTTCAATGAATGATATGAGTTGTCATTTGGATTAGTTTCTGGTTATTATTTCTCCTAATAATTTATTTTTAGATCTAACCCTAGGGTTTTCATAAGTTGAATATACGTTGCATATCTTGTTTGCTTGTTTTCTTGTCGGAGAGTTTGTGGCTTGCTTGCACAGGATTGCTTAACAAAGCTAAAAATCAAGTAAAATCTACTAAGCGCATTGTGAGGGAATTTAGGTATTCTACTACATCTGAAAAAATTTCAATTTGGACATAAAATGAACATCTCACGTTTCTAGCTTGAGTGCCTTTCCTACTTTCATAAATCAGACTTCAATTTTTGGGCTATAAAACAAACATAGATTTGCTTTTTGCATATCTATTACACATAGTAAATAGGCCCTATGAAGACTATTTGTGGATGATCTTGAGAGATTGAGCTTCTTTCTCTTATTTATTCATGCGAAGCTCCTCTTGATGAAGGATCCCCTTGTAGGTAGGGAAGGTACTGAGAAAGTCTCATGTTCTACTAGATTTGTGTGTCTTCAACTTTTGATTGATACATTCTTTCTCCAGAGAGGTTGATAGATCATAAGTGGTTGATGTCATAGATCTTTATGAGATAATCTTGGTCTTAGCATGTCGGATTAATCTGTCTACTTTGTCTTGGTGAAGTGAAGAGGTTAGGGGATTATGCTCTACTTCCTTTTTGGATAGTACTCGAAACCCAGATCCTTGAATCTGATCTAGTCCCCCTGTGGTATCTTTTGTGAGTCACCTTTAGAGAGGGTTAACCATAGTGGACATTACTTTAATTGGGTCAACCACATGGATGGAACCTCAAGCGGTAATAGCCATTTTCACCATGGTAGCAGCAGCCGTTATATAAATGTCCTTGTGGAGGAAATCTTCACAAGTGTGGTCTCTTGTTGGGCTGTCAGATCTCCCTAACAGCTCTTGATTGATTAATTTCTCAGACTGTGTCAAAACCCTGGTGCACCTGGATTGGAGTTCACCCTCTTGAGATCACAAAAGTTGCAGAGTCAGACAATTACTACAAACCCTAGTCAGGCCAAATTTTTTTTTTTCTTAGAATATGTGTGTTATTGAAATTTTTTTTGGAACACACATAATTAGCACTTCTAGGGATTAGCACAATAAGTCACTATTTCTTGTTCATGCACAAGGTTGTTTTTGCCCTTGTTCATTGTTTTTAGATGATTGCTTGCTCCCCTTGCTTGCTATTCTGCATACTTGATATTTACTTGCTTACTTGAGACAAACTTTTACACAGATCTTCAAAAAATTGGACAGAAAAATTTGCAAACAAATTGATACTGAAAAACTAAAAAATTGCAAATCTGAAGCAAAAATCCTTTCTAGTGTCAAAAGCCATCCTAAAATTTCAAAACTCATATCAAATCCAAAGTCAAAGTTGTCAGAGGTTGGTCAAGTTTGTCAGAAATCTAGTTTTTACAGCCAACTTCCAGATTCTGTCAAAATAGCGAGCTGATTCTTGTCATTTCTAGTCATCCTTGGTTGGTCTGGGTCAAATCTCAGGTGCTATGACATGTTTCTCAACATCCAAATGAACTTAAATGGTATCAAGTTGCACAAAATGACTCTTGGTCTTCTTTCTTCTACATCTCTCATGTCTTCCTAGTCTCCCATTTCCATCATTTCTCCTATTCCTTCACACTTCTTCCTCTTCTTCCTAAAACTCTTCACATCTTCTTGATTCTTTTCCTCTTATTATCTACTCTACTTTCTTCTATTCATCTCTTCTATCACTTCCATGCTTGATTCCTCCTTTTCTAGAACCATGAATTTCAACTATCTTGGTATGGAACCTCTCTTGAAAAGGGATGATCTCAAACTCATTGCTCAATTCAAAGAGTATTATTCCTCCAAAAATCCCATGAGTGATAAGTTTATGACAAAAATAAAAGAAAAATTGATTAGATGAGATGCCTTTTTTAGGATCATGCACATGATCCTGTCACAACCTCCTTCTTCCAAATGTCTTTCATCTTTTAAGTCTTTTCATTCTTCCTCATCTTCCTCATCTTCTTCCTCCACTGGGTCTTCACCTTCCTCTTCTCCATGATCTCATTCCTCTTCTACTTCTCCCAAGAGTCTTACTCCTCATCTCAAGACATACCATGTTCAACAACATGATAACCCTTATGATACCTCTTCCATAGAGAGTGACATACCCATCTTTGAAGACTATGATGACTATGATGATGGATAATATAATGATGCCCTTGACACTTCTGTTCCTAAGAGTCCTTCTCATTGTGTGCTTGTGCTTACTGGAAATGGGACATCACATTGGATAGATCGTGATGGTGATCTATATGATTCTAATTTTGAAAGAGACTTTGATGATTTCTATGCACAATACCTAGATGATACATCTACTTCACTTGAGGAAGAGAAAGCTTACCGCGCTGATTATAAATGTCAATACTATAAGGATCTCTCCTCTAAGAACTCTCATGCTGAAAATAAAGATTACACTCTCAAGAAAGATCATGTTAATGCTGAACCTTTATCTTGTGATGGTTCCCTTCCATCCCCTACTTCCTCCAATACCCATACATTTCCTAAAGCTTTCGAGTCTTCCAAATCTTTCACAAATCCTTCATCCAACAAAGATCCTTATACTTTTCATGTGATTTCCTATAGTTATCCTCAAGGGCTACCTCTTAAAGAAACTCAAGCTAACCTTCACTTGGCTGAAAATAATTTCAATAATGCTAAACCCAAAGAGCCTAAGCCTTTATACACTATAATTCCTACTTCAACTAGTCCTTCACCATCTCTTCCAAAGTCTTTCATAAAATTCCAACATGCTTCCTTGTCCTTAGAAGTGGCTCCATGTCAAGAGGACTCTAAAAATGATAAAGAAAAGAACATAAAGAAAGATCAAGATCAAGAAACCTCCATGTCATCCAATCCTTTTCGTGATGTCTCTTATCCATTCCATGGTTCTTTTGATCCTGCACACCCTTTCTCATGCATTCCATCATGTCTTAAGTCTTCTTCTAAGCAAGATCACGATACTACTTACACTATTGAGCTTATTGACAATCAAAATAACCTTACTACACTTGCGCTTTCCAAAGATGATACTTCCATTAAGGTTATTAAAACTAATGTTGTTACTTCCAATGTTAAGCCTATTGAAAATCAAGAAAAAAATTGTATGCTTGTGCTATCCAAAGATCTTTGTCAAGATAAAAGTCTTCCATCTTCTTATTCTACCACTCCATGTTTGTTTCCACTTTCTACTCTTCCTAAGTCTTTGCAAGCTTTGAAAAATCCTATCAAAGAAGGTTCTCCTATTCAAGATGTCCATGATTCTATTGAAAATCCTAATGCTCACTCTAAAGATGTTGATGTCCTTGGTTGTCATATAAATGTTGATGAACTTGTTTATTATCCTTTTGCATCTTCCACTTCCATCCTTGGACCTCTTCCACCACTACTAAGGGCTTCATGTCTACCTTCCATCTTGGGTCCTTATGTCTCTTCACTTTCCCCTCCTAACTCTCCTAATTCACCATCCATCTTGGGTCTTTACATACCTTCATCTCCTATCTTTCCTCAAGATCAACATAGATGCACACCCTTGAATCCTTTTCATCCACCCACCCATCTAAACTAGTGATATCCTCCTTCTTCTTCCACAAGTCTCAAGTCTTTTGGAAGTAACTTGAATGATCAATACAATAAAAAGAAACAATACAAGAATCCATCTAAAAGAGAAGATCACCATGTCTCCTCTAATAAAAAATGGAGGCATAAGTCAAAAGAGATATCTAAGAAAAAAATTACAAGACAAGTATGGGTTCCAAAATTCATCATTCAAGATATTCTCTCTAAATCATCAAAAAGAAATGAAAAGCCTACGACTATATGGATTTCAAAATCTCTCTTGAAAAAGTCTGATGTTGAGCAATAAGTGAAGTTGACATTCAAGCTTCCAAATACTTCCACTTCATCTTCTTCCAAAAATATTCTTCCATTCCATGCGCCTAAACCACAACCTCTACTATCCATTCGCTATATTCCTTCACGTATTCTTTCATTCACGTTTCCTCCATCCTCTCTCCACCCTTCAAGGTGTGTGTTGATGTTGTTCTTTCCTTCCTTTCCATCTACCCTTTCACAATCCTTCCATTCGTTATCCTTCTACCTTCTATCCTTTTTTCTCATTTTCCTATTCCTCCTATCTTCCAACCTCACTCGCTTTACATAAAACCTTATCCTCCATTTTTCTCTTCCATCTTCCTTTCCCTATTAGCATCTTTGAGCATATCATTTTGAATCCTTGGCATATCATGGTTTATCCTTTCAAGGAGAATTATCTAAAGAGCTTTCCTTCTTCTAAAAAAATAAAAAAAATAAAAAAAAAGAAATGCAAAAAAAATTGAAAATGTGCCTTGGTGAAAACCTAGAAACAGGTGCCTTGGTAGCAAAAGTAAAGAGAAATAAATTCATCCTATGGTGAAAACCACTCCCTTGTGGTGCCTTGGAAAAGTACCATGATGAAAACCTGGCAATCATGCATCATGTGTAGTTCTTCTACATATTTCATCCATTCCATCTTCTTTCTTTGATCTTGACAATGTTGATCTATACATGAACATTTGGCTATCTTATGAGCTATCTTACGGTGATCTTTCTTTCATTCCCTTCCTATTTAGCCTTCATATTTATTTTCTTCCATTCATTCTATCCTTTCGCTATCCTTTTCCCCTTTGGTCTTGATCTAATAAAAAAAGAGTAGAACACAATGCTTTGAAACCTCTTGACTTGTCTACTCCTTTGGACTACAGCCTTTCCTTCTTTGGCATTATGCTTTTGTGACTTATCCTATGCTTTCCTTTCATTGCTTGTCCAAATGTGCTTTACATGACAATTTTTCCCTAGCTTGGGTACCCTTGAGAATTTCTTCCCTTCATTCTCCTTCATTCTCTTGTCTTCCATCTCTTCCACTAGCTTGCTAATCTCTCTTGTTCTCCACCTTGCTAGACATTGGGACTACATGATGTGATCTTGCTTGGGAGTTCAATTCCCATTCTTTCCAGGGGCATCCTTTGTACATACTGATTAGTACTACCTATTGAGGTTGAAATCCCATCACTAAGAATCAGAATGCATGGTCTAGTAACTGATGATGACTACAAAGTGTCTAGGTTGAAAGAACTTGAACTACTAGATGAGCACAGACAACCAGCGTATGATCATCTCAGAGTATATTAGAAAAGAATGTCTAGAGGTTACAACAAGAAAGTCATACACAAATAATTTTAGGTTGGCGATCTAGTCTTGAGAGAGAATCCTAAAAATCAATCACATAGAGAATGCAAGGGGAAGTTTGAACCCAACTAACTGGGTCCCTTTGTTATCACTGCTACTTTTGGCTCTGGTGCCTATGAACTCTCAATGAATGAAGGAGAATAGCTCCGAGAACCAATCAACATTCTCCATCTGAAGAAATTCTACGCCTAAGGCATTCAGTCTATGGTAAAATGTCCTGAAAAAATATTAAAAAGCTAAACAAGTCCTGAAAAAAATGAACATCTTGGTGAAAACCTAGCAATGGGCGCTTTGATGATTCACAAAAAAAATAAAAAAAATAAGAAGTACAAAAAAATTGAAAAAATAAAAAATACAAAAAAAATGAGAAAAAGAAAAAGTGCCTTGGTGAAAACTTGGAAACAAGCGCCTTGGTAGAAAAAATAGAATCTCTGCCAAGATGGCGAAAACCTGGCAAACGGGTGCCACTTGTTTCAAAACACTCCATCTATCAGCGCAATCTTGGTCTTTCCCAACTTTCAGTCTTGCTTTAGTTTGTACATATTTCCCGATTTGTTTCTGCATTCCTATTTTCAATAAGTCGATCTGTACACCAATCAGATCAAGCGTCTATATCCTATTAATGCTTAACACTTGGGGGCAATCAATGTAATATCCTATGGTCTCCAGTATACCTTAGACGAGTCATATCCAGTCAAGGTCCTTTGAATCTTTATCCGAGTCAGTCAGTCAGTCTCTTCTCTAGAAAGGATTTTGCATATACAACAACGCAATCAAACACAAATATCAACACAAAATAAAAACAATCTATGCTTCACATGCTTTTATCTCATTGTATGCTTACTAATTCACATTGAGATTTTTGCATATTATGTTCCCTCAAGCTCTTCGATGATGTCCTTTATAAGATTTAGAGAGTGATGAATGGGGGCATAATCTTTTTTTTGTCTTCTGCTTGTATGCAAAAATCTAACAACTTTGGAAATTTTGGATTGAAATGGCATCCGTCTGTAAGAGCCTCTATCTTGAATTGGATGGCCATGCATACCTCGACCATTGATACCCAAAAAATTCAAGAAAGTTTGATCTAACTATTGTCTTTTTGAGTGAGTTCTTTCTCCTACTATGAAACATAATCTTGCCTAAGGATGTGAATGATAAAGGGTCACTATGGGTAATTCACACTGGATTTAGAATGATCTCTTGATTATTTGATGTGTTTGAACGCAAGGCATATTCTGGTCATCACGACATCTATGTTTTGATGCTTATACAAATTGCTATATCAAAATGGACATGATATTCAGGTCATCCTAGCATTTGTGCCTTGGTGCTTATATCTAATCCGACATTCCAAAAATAAAATCAATATTCATATGTCCATGGTTGCCTAACCAGTGGATGTTGTATTGATTCTTGCGCATACAAATTGATATTCATATGTCTATGGTTTCATAACTAATGGGCATTGTATTCATTTATCCGATGACCTAAAAATTCAATGATGATAAACGACCGACACATGATCAGTGACTAGGTCCTAGGTCCTAGGTTTGCATTTCATTCTGCATGTTTGCATGGTCTCACAGATTTCTTGAACACTTAAACAATTTTTTATTTTTATTTTTTTCAATCACATCTTTGAATCTAAAAAGAGTTGAATCCTACAAGAAGGTCCATCCAATGAAACAACAAGTACAATCTATTTTCAGGATCAAAATCAAAATCTAAGATCGTTTATATTGTCAACTGCTTGCACAATCAACCTTCAATCATCAAAGAAATTCAGAATTCAACTTAACTGATTATCTTACATCAAACTATAAAAATTTTAACTGGTCAACCATGGTCAAATCATGGTTTAACCTAGTCAAACTTAGTCTCCAAGACCTCTAAATGATGCATAATGCATTCTCCAACGTGTACAACCACTTCTCAAATCAATTAACATGCTTCTAAACTATAACGCTAACTTTTCTTATCAGATTTTGATTTTTATCCCGAAGGGGGCATGGTATTGCACATCATTCAAAGTCTGTAATCTAAATTTGTAAATCAATCTTTCTCTCAGTGATCAAGACAACAACCATGTCTAGTTGCTGATTCATCTAAAGTCCTTGTCGCTTGGGGTAAATCTATTTCAATTTAGTATCCTAAATCTATCTTGTAAATTGTATCAACTTTTTGTAACTATCAGTTCATTAGTGTTATTTCCTTGGTTCTTCATAACTGATGGGTTCAGGATGTGATACTAATATGATTCATACAAGGACATTGAGGTCTGGAATCAGTCACTCACTTCTTCACAATCATAAGGTTCAAAATCAGGCATTTTGACACTTTTTCGTAATCATTGGTTCATTGTTGATATAGCTAGCATCATCTTGATTCCTGGTCATTCTGGGCCTGGGTTGATATCTTTCAATTTTTAATCTTTCAAATTAGTTTCATACGTATATCAAAACACAAACTATTCTTTGAACCATTGCGCTTTGCACAATGATTCAAAGAGGGGCAAAATGTAATACCCCAAAAATGGGCTATAGGTTCATTAACCTCCTACATCTTCAATTCAAACGAAATCAACATCGAAGTCCTAACCTAAGGCACATCTGCACATTATCAAAATCCTAATTGATTTTATCATAAATTCTGCATCGGGGAATATTCCTAGCAATATTCCTATTTATTCTAATTATCTTTAATTTAATTATTATTTGGCGATGAATCCTATTTATCCTAAAGTTGATTAATTGAATATGATAAATATTTAATTAATTAATTTAATTCTGCCACTTAATTATTTAATTAGATTTAATTCTATTTATTCCTAATTATATTATTTAATTTTGATAATAAATCAAATTTGCTATGAATAATTGATTAAATATTTATTTAATTGATTAAATCCAAGTTGTCAATATTTAATAATATAGTTTTGAATAAAAGTTTGATTAAAATAATTGATTAACCCACAAATCAGTTATTTTTAAATTTAAAATCAGTTAAGTTGAAGATAAATCACTTTATTTATTTAATTAATTCATAATTATTTGTGCACATTCAAAGAGCAGTTAAAATTTAAATCAAAAAATTAATTCAAGTTGTTATATTTTCGAAACTCAACATCTATTTTGAGTTCAAAGTTGATCTAAACTTCTGATTTGAGTTAAAAATTTGTTCTTGCATGATTTTGCATGATTTTATGAGTTATCTATTTCTAATTTTTTCTTAACTCAAAAATCAACATGAGTTCATCAAGAGTGATTTATGACTTTTTCCATGCACCCTCAAGCCCTGGATTTCTATAAAATCAAGGCTCAGCTCTTTACAAATCATCCACATAATTTGCATACTTACTTTGGCAAATTGACATCAGAGGAATCATCAAGCTTCTTGCGAATCAACATTTTGTGAGATCAATCTTGTTTTCAATTCATTCTAGTTTCATATTTCATATCATTGTTAGCTTAATTTTCATATCATTTCAATCCATTTAGATTAATTTATTATCAGTTTTTCTCATCTTATTGCATCAAAAATTAAAAAAAATAAAATTTGCATTCATATTTTATTGCTTTCATCATTTAAATCCTTCGTTTAGGTGTTGCATTGTCACTGATCTTGGTCTAATCTGAGAATACCATACTCACACCTACTAGAAGGCAGTAAATCACCTGGTTAGCTATATTGTTCTTATTTGCATATTTTGATTTTTGCTAACCTCTAATGTTTTACTGAAGTGTTGTGTCTACATCTAGGTACAAAATTCACACACACACATAGACCTATGCCAGTTGTATTATTAGTCAAGAATGAAGAGAGATATAGAAGATTATGTGGCAAGATGTTTTGAATGCCAGAGAGTGAAAGAAGAGCATCAACATCCGACAGGTCTTTTGCAACCACACCTTGTGCTAGAATGGAAATGGGATATTATTTCCATGGATTTTATTGTGGGGCTTCTAGTTACCCCATGGAGACATGATGCTATCATGGAAATGGTTGATAGACTTACCAAGGTAGCCAATTTATCTCGCATGCAGACCTCCTATTCAGTAGCATCAGTAGCCAGAGTATTCATGAAGGATATAGTGAGACTCCACAAAACTCCTAGGAAGATCATTTTTTATTGTGATCCTGTATTCACATCAGCACTATGGACTTCCCTTCAGCACACATTAGGGACTCAACTCAATTTTAGTTCAGCCTATCATCCAGAGATAGAGGGACAGACCAGGTGAGTCAATCAGGTTCTTGAGGATATTCTCAGAATATATGTTATGGATAGACATACCCATTGGGAAGAATACTTATATCTGGTGGAGTTTACGTATAATAATGGATATCACAGTTCTATAGGCATGTCTCCTTTTCAGGCTCTATATGGTTGTCCATGCCGGACTCCTTTGAGTTGGGATTGTTTGGAGGACATGGTACTTCTTGGCCCTGAAATGTTACAGGATATAGAGCAGTAGATTAAGCGTATCAAAGAGCATATTTTGATAGCTCAAGATCGAGAGAAGAAATACATAGATGCTCATAGGACTAATTTACACTTCGCTCTTGGAGACAAAGTTTTTCTTAGGGTATGCCTGCGAAAGAGTCCAATCCATTACAGAAAAGGCTCCAAGTTGGCACCCCAATTTGTTGGCCCTTTTGAAGTCCTAGAGAAGATAGGACCAGTAGCTTGTCAGCTTGCCTTGACACCTAGCCTTTCTTGCATTCACGATATATTTCATGTTTTAGTTCTTAGAAAATATATTCCTTATGTGACTCATGTTTTAGATCAGAATACATTACAGGTAGCGAATGGGCATCTGGCTTTAGAGGCTATATGCATTTTGCAATAGCAAAAAATGACCCTTAGGGGTCACACCATAGATCAGGAAAGGGTCCAATGGGACCCCAATGATGATTGCTTAGCCACTTGGGAGGAAGCTACTAGACTTAGAGATGCTTATCCTTATCTATTTATAGGCTTCTAGGAGTAAGCCTAGCTCTAGGGGGGAGGATGTAATACCCTCGTAGATGATTATACTTGAATCTTTGATTTGGACATTTTTCATTATGATGGTTAGAACTATATGTTTACAGTTATGCTTATTTAGATGATGATATTCTTATTAGATGTTTAGATACACTCATTTATGAGTATTGTTTAATGTTTATGAAATTGAAAATCATCTATCTATATATGTTTATGAGGAAGTAGAGCTAACCTAAGGATTTGAATCTAACCATTACTATTTATGATGTCTCATGTTTCATGTATATATGTGATTGATGTGTTTTTCATGACTCAAGATGAAGTCATAATTACTCACTTAGTTGAGGTCCACATGATGTATCGATCCTGCTCATCTATTTGTATATGTCTTATTGTATATATATGTATCTATGCACATGTATCTATTCTCGATGATGTAGGCTTGTAGGTACCAGGCATCATCTCCACCTGGTCTCACAGGTCTGAGTGAGCCCTCAAAATCCTTGATCATTGTTGTTGTTATGGAGATATCACCAAGGTTCTGTGAGAAGGAATTCTACCTCTGACCTTTTATGTTCCTTAGGTGGGGAGTTCCTGGGTCAATCCTTGTGTCGAATGGTGATTATTGTTAGTGTAGTTTTTTTCTTTTCTTTTTTAATTGTTGTGTATGGGGTTTGAGTATGGTAGCTCTGATTGTTCTTAATGGTATGTTCGATCTTTTGTTAGTAGATAGTTTATATGAATTAATGTTTCATGTGAGTGTATGATTTATTGTGTAATTAAATAATGTGTTTCATGGTATTAATAATATTTTACAATATCCATAATAATAAGATGTTTATGATATTAATAATAATATATGTTTTTTAATGATATATATACACATAGGCATATGGGTGCACATGTATGCATATGGTCACATATATTTACATAATTATGTGTGGGTAAGTAATCATTGTATTTAATTAATAAAAATAAACAAATAAAATTATTTACTTGGGTGACTAATAAATATATGGTAAACTCTTTTACCATAGCCTAGGTAACTAGGTAACTTAGTATTAGTAAATATACTTTAATATTAGAGAAATTACCATTGCCTTCCTTTACTAAAGGAGATATAAATTAGATTATTGTTAATACGTGTAAATATATCTCTTCCCAATAATTTTTATTGTTATTGGGATAAATTAAGCCTAAACAATTAACCAATTATTGGTTGGGATAGTTGCATCGGTTGGATTTTCCCATGCAACTACTCCCTTAGTCTATATATGGGAAAAATCCCCATGGGAAGGGGAGTTGACTGGAAGAATAATCTCTGAGAGAAGTTTCATCACTACTTTGATAGGATAGTTTAATTTTGTACTCCCAGGGAACGTTGGTGCTGCATCCAAAAGGAGTTTGGAGGAGTGCTTGGAGTAGGCTAAAGCTATTCAGGATCCTCTTCTCAAACGGAACCACATGACTCCAGGTAGGAGCTATCCTAGGATGATCCTCCATATGAGTGCTTTCCTTTCTTTTTTGAATGCTATCTAATTGTTGGTTAATATAGGATTTCAATTTAGAATGTGATTATGTTACTGCATTTTGTCTACCTTGTGGAATGAGATAGTTTTAGAATGGATGCTTATATATGTGTTATTTACACAATAGATTGTATATTATATTAAAAGTTTATTTGTCTTAATTTTGGTATTGAATAGAGTCTAGAGACTCCCTAGTATCTTTCTTATGTCTTCTTACCTGTTTTAGAGGTCTGTAGGTACTTCCAGATCTTAGAAAACTTTATTTCCTTGCATTGGTTGCATTCTGGCCTAGTTACCTCTTTTTGATTCTCAGATCTAGAGTAGGTTTTTTTGGTAGGTAGAATGGTTTTGAGGGATTTTTTGAAAGAGAAACTGGGAGATCTCAACTGGGTCTTTCCCTGATTCTGCATCCATTACCTCCATCATGCCCAGTTTTACCCAGAAACCCAACCTACAAGTTCCTTTTTTGAAAATACTTAGTCCCTAACCAACTGTGTAGTTTTGGACACCAACTACATAGTTCACATTACCAATTGCATATATTTAGGCCCCAACTATGCAATTATATGGCCCAATTGTGCAACTTCATGAACCAACTGTGCGGTTCTTTGCCAGGCCATGGTTTTGAGCAATTTCGGTGTTTTAGGGTTCTCGGGTGATATGGGGCTAACCCTAAGTGGTTTTTGGTCATTGTGTGTCACTTATTGCTTTAGGTACATGTTGTATGATACATTTAGATACTTGGTTAAGCTTTATGATGTGTTTAGGAATCATGATTAGGGTTTAGGGTTGTCCAGTGGACTAGGACAACCATATGGTTTTCTAAACCTTTCCTATTCTTGTTTGTAAGTTCTTAAATGTTTATATGACTTGTCTTACTTCATTTCTTGTGTGTTTATGATGTTTTGGTAAGGTTAGGAAACCTAAGAACACTAGGTGAGTGGATCTTAGTGTGGGGTCGGGCCCCTAAGTGGCTAGCACCAGGATAACCCACTGATGAGTTGTTTAAACAAGTGATAACTTAATTAAAACTTATGGGAATGGAAACAAACACTAAAAATATTAATTTATGCCTCACCCATTCCATTAGTGCTAGTAAAGACTTTGTATGGGAGTGGGGGAAGGTACCTATGTGTAGGTATGACTAAATGGTGCTTGTTTGTATGGAAGGCATTCGGTTCCGCATCTGCCTACTTGGGGACCGGGGCCAAGAGTGGCTAGTACCAGGACAACCCAAGGGGTGAGGGCTATGTGATGAAACTCACCTAGCTTGTCTCTTAGAGTTTCCACTTGGTCTTGTGAACCTTTGGGAAGGGATTTGAGTTTCATTCCTTGGCCAGTCATTGTTTGGGAAAGGTTACCACAACCCTAGGAATGGTCTAGTTATTTCTTCTTGCGTGGACCTTGGTGTTTATCTCCTAGAACGGGGGAGTGGGCCTTTTGGTATCCATGTGGTTGGGTGGTAAATATTTCTTTATCGAGGTATCAGTTAAAGTTTGCAGTGCTGAAAAGATGCTTGCTTATACATTGTTCCAATTTTGAAGAAAGAAGACTCTTTACTTAGCTTTCATTATTTGCAATCAAATGTAAAGTTATATCATTATTGTAACCTTCCAAGAGGAGATGAATGTAATTTAATCTTTATTGTATTTAAAAAGTGATGTAATTTGGTATGGGTAGATTTAGGGAAAGAAAGAAAGGGAAATGTAATCTTTATTCAAAGCTTATTGTATTTAGAGAAAGGAATTTAGTAAGTTTCCAAGTAAGGTGGAATGTATCTCATTATTGTTGATCAAGAAAGGCTAGTAAATCAATGGGAATGGTTTCATGTATGTAATTATTCAAGTTCTTATGAAATGAGTTACTTTAAATGCTATGTTATTCATAAAAGAATACTTTGAGTGTGAAATGGGTCATGAAATGTTAAGTTTAATATTTAAATTAAAGAACTTATATTTCCTTCTAAAGATCTTCAAATGTTATGATATAGTTGGTTTAAAGTTATTCAAATTTGTTAGTACATTTAATGAAACTTAAATGGATTGTAGTATTCTAGTAGGGAACCATGGGAGGAATCTAAGTTAAACTTTGCTTATGTTATTATGCATGTAAATCTTTTAAAATTGGAAAAAAATTCATAGTTTGTTACATAGTAAGGACACAATGGAGTACAATCAAATCTTAGACCATGACCCCATCATGAAATTGAATTTGCACCAAGAACTTTAGCACTAGACTACAACAATCCTGGGAAATTTTTGCACCAGAAGAAAACACTAGATGATACTTTATAATTGCATGAACCAACCCCCACAAAATCAAATCTAGATGTACACAAGAAGATATTGATGATGGTTTACATGAAAATAAGATAAAATCAATATTAGAATCCATGATAGAGGCTAAACCAAACAAATACCTTCACATGCTCATACAAAAAGGTTCTAAATTACCAGTTGGGTTTGACACATCCGCCATAGTGGAAGTCATACATGTACCACCAAATTAGGTAGCCTCAACAACACTCCTACCACTCAATTCAGTCCTCCCATCCACTAGTTCCACGTAAAATGCTTCCTAGATCACCACATCCTCGAGTACCCTAGGGATCCTTTACACCAATCTCTTATTTTCTAGTTTTTTTGTCTAAATCTACTACACTCTCTACCACAAAAATAACATCTATATTGTCCTTAACACATCTAGTGAGTATTTCACAAATAATTGGAGCAAGTTCCTCCAACATAATTCCCCAACCTAAGCGGGGGCTACCCCTACTGGGAGAACCTCAACCAAAGCTTCATTATGTTTCTCTACCATATGTCCCTTCTAATTTAGGACAACCCCAATTCATTCAAGGGGTACCTCTGACTAACCCAAATTAATCAACAATGTTTTCTAGTTTCATCTAAAAAATGATGGTGAATGGGCCTAACACTTCCCATATTACTAAAATACCTCAACATAATCTGACACTCCAACATATACCATTACCTCAACAAAACCCAACATCTCAGTATGTTCCAGTACCTCAGCACAATCTATTACCCAAACATAATCTGGCACTCCACCATAACCCTACATACCAATACATTCCATTACCTCAGCATAATATGGTACCTCAACAAAACCCAACATCTCAGTAAATCCCAATACCTCAATACACCCTAGCATCTTAGTATGTTTCACCACCATACATACTGCATCATCTTAAAATGGAAGCACTTCCATCTTGGTAGGTTTAACACCCTCATTTAGTGCATTTTAATGATAGATTTGCATTTAAGATGCATCTGCACTTGATTCTTTGTTTCTAGGTGAAATTAGGGTTAGGATCCTGAGGATTCTCCTTGATTTCCTTCTTCATGGCTCTATTTTCTAGGTAGGACCTATGTACTAGTCCTCCTAGCCTCCATCACATTTCTTCTATGCCTCTGTGCCCTTTTCCAACATTTTGTTCTATTTTCCCATCATTCTAAGTCTCTGGCTGACCCAAAAAATTCATTGAAACTCTAAGTTGACTGGAGTGAAACCTCAAGTTAGGGTTGAGGTCGACCTTGACCTTGACCTTTGTCAGGTTTTGGTTCCCAATTTCAAATTTGGATCATAGCAGGGCCCTAAATTAAAAATGGGCCTCCCGATCTGAATGCGGGAGGGCTTTTATTCAAAATTCATTTAATACATTTCCTCCTTAGTTGGCTATTGTGATTGGACCATAATTTGAGGTGAAATTTGAATTAGGGGCCCTTACATTGCCCTAGGAACCTTGCCTTGAAATCTCTATATATGCACTCTCTTTTTCCTTGATTTCGATAAGTTATGAGGAGATGACATAATGATGAGATGATGATGCAAGATTACAAGAGAATGATATAGGAGAAGAAGATATGATGATGCCTTAATGTAAGCAAGAATTTTATGGACAAGTTATTATGGACATTCATTTGGAGCAAGAAAGATTCCTTCTTCCTTGATCTACCATTTTCAACATTCAAGCATCTAAAGATACAATCATGGGGTAGAAACTACAGATTGTGAGTTTGGTAGGAGTACTTTAGCCTTGGGGGCCTGGTATGCTTTCTTTATCATATTCAAATCTATGTATTGCTCTCTCATTTCAATTCATGCTAGGGTTTCAATCTAGAGGATTAGATCTTTGCATTGCACATTCAAAGCTCTTCCTATGAGAAACACACACACATTCTATTACATCTAGCTATTCATGGAGGTGGAAATCACCAAAATGGGGGTTTGACTAAGGAAAAACCCTATATAGCCACCCCAAAACACCATTTTTAGATATTTATAGTCATTATTTCAAGAGTTGTAGAGTAGATTTGGATACCCTTTTCGACAAACTTTCAGGATCTGCGAACAAAATTTTCATCGAAGTAGTGCAGGTCAAGGTCGACATAAAGGGGCATAATTGCACCCTCGTATTTGGGTCAAGGTTGACCTAGTTGAGAAAAGAAAAGATTTATGGGTTTTCTCCATCTTTGTGTTTTTGTTCCAGATCCGATTGCAGAATTTCTAGAAACATGATACAGGCACCAGAAAATACGTATTTCAAAATCTGCTATGTTATGAGGTATGTATTTCATTTTATCTGATTTCATTATTCTTTGTAAGCATTTCCAGATTTATATTCCTTATCATTAGAATTTCATGTATGTGTTAAATATTGGTTTAGGGTCTCTTTTATGTGTAAATCTTTATTGGTCTAAACCCTATCCATAGTTTAAACCCAAACACATACCTAAAACATCCCAAAATAATGCAGTCCCATTTGTTGACTCTAATGCACCACTTGCTACACCAGCACCCACTGATCTACTTGCTCAGTAGTTACATACCCTTCAAAAAGAGTTTATAAATCTACAAACAAATGCTTCTAAAAGGTCTTACACCATAGAACACCCTAGTCCTTATCCCTTTGATAGGACACTACTTATGCCACCTTTTCCAACCAATTTTGTCACATCCAAGTTTCATAGGTACAAGGAAAAGGGTGATCCCCATGATCACATATGAGAGTTTTTCATAGCTTGCATGGAAGTTTCTCATTGTGATACATATCTTATGTGACTTTTTCCATGTAGTGTTAGTGGTACAACCATGTATTGGTTTTCTAGATTCCCTCCTCGGATAAGTATGTGGAATGAACTAGCAGAAAAATTTATATCACACTATTCACACAACATTGTCATGGAAGTAACATTGATGGATCTTTGCACCACCAAGCAAAAAAATGGAGAGAGATTTGCCCCTTTCCTACAACTTTGGAGAAATTTTTCCTTTAGGGAATCTTTCCATGTGCTAACCAAAGAAAAGATCCACATGTTCATTAAAAACTATCAGCTAGACCTAATGTGAAAACTTAACTCACAACACATTGAGACCTTTGTGTTGGCATTAAGCAGGATTGCCACTAGTGACAACACTTATTTGCATCCTGAGTGCAAACTGAGCAGAATAGTGCAAACCGAGCAAGACAGTGCAAACTGAGCAGAACAGTGCAAACCGAGCAGAACAGTGCAAACCGAGCAAGACAGTGCAAACTGAGCAGAACAGTGCAAACCGAGCAAGACAGTGCAAACCAAGCAGAACAGTGCAAACCGAGCAAGACAGTGCAAACCGAGCAGGACAGTACAAACTGAGCAGGACAGTGTAAACCGAGTGACATTATGTCTACTGAGTCACAAGTATCTATCGAGTTTGAAACTTACCGAGTGGTTAGTATGAATTGAGCCTTCACTTATACTGAGTGCATGACAATGCCGAGTAATGCAGTGGACGCTGAGTATCAGAAAGTCACCGAGTTAGTTTGTAGGAACCGTGTAACCATACTTGGGCTGACTTAGTAGCACTTATGTTTATTTGTCAAGCCGACTTTGTAATTGTAATTAATTGTTTAGACTTGTATATAAACAATGTTGTACAAATACCAAGTAGTATGAATGTGAAATAAAAAGAAGAGATAAGCGAATTACAAAGGGCTACAGCAGTATAAGAAGCAGCAGAGACAAATCCATCACAGAAGGTGATCAATACAACAGCGAATCTCATTCAGCAATCCAGTTGCAAAGTAAGAGATCTACTGTTTCATCCTAACAGGTGAATCAACTTGAAATCCTTTAACCGGGTAGACTTAACAGTCTTTGTAAAATCTCTTAACCAAGTGCATACTTCATTGTATGTTTGTAAAACCTCTAACAAGGTGGACCTAGTAGTCCTTATTGCTCCTAGCAGGGCAGATCATCAGAAGTGATCAATGTAAGCCTTAACCGGCCAACTTTATACTGCAGTATTAAAGCTTTGTGGGTTTCATCCCCACCCCAGTTTTACTTTCTTTTGGAAGGTTTCTGGGTAACCAAATCTATGTGTCATTGTTGTGAATGCTTTTATGTTTCATGCTTTCTATATGCAAAAGGATAAAGTGAACTATATGTTAATACATCTGATATTGAAAGAAAATTTGAAGTTACTGATTCACCCCTCCCCTCTCAGTAACTTGGTTTATTCTTAAATATTTCCAACAATTGGTATCAGAGTTGTATTGGTTCTCAAGATAAAGCTTAACTAGCTTGAGCAAAGATCCAGGACAATGGAGGTATTCAAACTGAACAAGGTGATTGAAAATGAAAAGCTAGATCTGGAAATGGCCATAGCTAAACTTAAAGAAGCAAAAGAACATCTTTCCCAATCCCTAAGAAGAAGGAAGGAACTTGCAAATCAGATGAATGATCATAATTACATTGAAGAAAAGATTGAAGATCTTTTTCCCTCAGATAGCTTAGATGAAGCAAACAATGCTGTCAAAGAACTCCTAGAAAAGAATGGGTCTCTGTAGGAAGAGGTGAGAAAATTAAAAAGAGAACAAGAACTACACTCAACAAGATTTTGTGAGATCTTAGAACAAAAAAACAAGTTGAAAGATGAATTAGATGGAAGGAACAATGAAGTCCAAAATAAAACCCTTCAGCTAGAAAACCTAATTGATCAGATCTCCCATACAAATGAGGAAATTCTGACTCTAAGATAAAAAATAGAAAGTACAAGAGAAGAACTAAGATCTGAAAAGCAAATCAATCTAAGATTGGTGGATGACCTAAACACCAAAAAAAAAATCAATCAAAAATGCTGAAAAGCCAAGAAGACTTAAATCAGCTGTATGATCAAAATCTTCATAGGCAAAAAGGAAAAGCAGGACTTGGATACAAAGGAGAAGGTGAATCTTCTAAGCAAGGTACTCAAAGGAATCAAAAACCTACTTGTAATCATTGTGGAAAAATAGGACATACTTCAAATAAATGTTGGAGCAATGAAAAAGCAGAATTCAATGGAAAATGCTACAACTACAATCAGCATGGTCACAAAGCAAATGAATGCAGGGAAAAACAAAGATTCAAAGGTAATTGTCACAAATGCAACAAACAAGGTCACAAGGCATTCGAGTGCAGATCCAAAACATTCAATCCAGCAGAACAAATTATGAAAGCAATGTTTGGATGGGATTACAACACTTGGTGTAGATGTCATTACTATGGAGAATATGGACACATTGGCATGAACTGCATAAAACATCATCTAAGGAAAAGAGATACTACCATAAGATGTTTCAAATGCACTAAACTGGGTCATATAGCCAAAAATTGCATGAATGCTAGTGAAGTTGAAGATGGAAAGAAGAATGAAGCAACTAAGACTAGGAAAGAGATGAGACAAAAGTGGATTCCTAAATCTACTGAGCAAACTAGTCCAAGTAATGGAATGGGTGGCTCTATCGACTCAAACTAAATTCCCAAGAAAGCACTGGAACTGTATTCTCATAGACAAATTTCAAGCAGTTCCAGAACTGAATTAAAAGAAGGATCTAAATCGGCATACAAGATGCAATAAGATCATAGGAAGGTCGGTATCAGTTTTCACCGAGCAAGGTCGGGAGCTGTCTTATATGATTACCGAGCGAGGTCGGAGCAATATGAATTCTCAAGTTCACCGAGTTGCGAAGTCTTTACCAAGCAATTAATTCATAGTGGGTGACAGTCTGTCAGAATTCATACCCTAATTTCTACTAAGCATTAATGACAGAGTTGTAAACAAAAGGCAAGAAATCAAACTCATTCTTCACCGCAAACTTTAGCATTTTGAGAGCAGAAAATTTCAAAGCAATCCAGCGATTCAAATACTTTTGTGAAAAGAATTCTCTGTGAGCTACCATGGCATCATCCAGTACTTTAGCGAAGAAAGGAATAGAAATGATAATCAAAGGGGAATGGAGAGCACCAGATTTCAAACTCGTGCCCGCAATTGCAGCAGCCCTAGACCCGAACGGAGCTCAATCTCAGATTCCTCCTAAGGTACTACTTGTTAACGATATTCGCAATCATTTCAATTGTGCAATTCAAGAGATGGGAAACCTAGAGCTAGATATTGTGCGTGAGGAACTGTGTGCGAATGGCATTCTAAAACCAGAGCACAAACATCTGGAAGACAAGGGATTAGTTCACATTACACATTTACCTTGAAACTTTCAGGAGAAATGGGTTAGATACATTCTCAGCCGTGTACATGAAGGCAAGATTTGGCTTGAGCAACCCATAGAGATCACTAAGAAGATGATTCACCGAATCACCGATCTTCCCATGCTAAACAAAGTTAAATCTACCAAAACCCTAAGTTGGCTGGAGCTGGAGAAGAAAACCCTAGCCGAGTGGGACGGTAGAGGCATGAAAGTAAGCAGCATTACTGATGCTGAACTAAAGTTTGGAACACACATTATTGCTCATAAAATATACAGTTCAAGTCGACAGAATAGTGTTCCCTGTGAAGCCATAGACCTAGCATACAAAGTGGTAAAGAATAATTTATCATTTGACCTTGCAGATTTGTTGTTAAAATAGTTTAACAAGAACATGGAAAGCATTCAAACTTCCAAAAACAATCCATGTAAGTTTGGATCTCTACTGGTCTGTTTATTTTTCTATGTTCAGAAATTCTTCCCTTCCAAAGGAAAAGTAGTATGGAGAAAGGATGTGCCAATTCTTTTTGAGATAAATGAATATATTTTAGAAATGGGTGAAAATTTTGAGAACATCATGGATAGTTATTTTGAGTCTTTCAAGGAGAAAATGAACGACAGATTCTGGATTCCATAGAAGTTGGTGGAGGATTATAAGGATGATATTTGTTTCATGGTGGACTGTGACAATGTATACATTCAAGCAGTTAAACCGAGGATTGTACATGTAAAACCTCTTCCTTATGAGGTAAACATTGATGAAATAAAGAATATCATTGAAGCCCTCCTTAATCAGCCTGTTGATCCCAAAGCTCCATATTTTGGGACATATGAAGAAGCAAAAGTGAGAATTGAATTAAGTATAAAGCTTCCACAGGCAGTAAATAAAGGAAAAAAGAGGATAGCCAAAATGCAAATGCTAACCGAGGACAGAGGAGAAGACATTGAAGAAGAAGAGAAAAAGGATGAGAAAACAGAGGAACCAGAACCTGCAAAGAAGAAAGGAAAGGTATTCATCACCAAGGTACCTAGGACTCCCACTGCCGTATTTACAAGGAGAAGTGAAAAGGGTAAGGCAGACAAAAAGGACAAAGATATAATATTCAAAAAGCCTCCTCTAACCCTTCAAGAAAAGATCAAACTTTTTAGAGAAGGATCAGGATTTGGAGTAAGTAATATAAAATCTTTAAAATATGAAATAAGATCAGAAACAGAACAAAAGGAGATTGAAGATGCTGTCATTGAAAAGATGGGACAGTGGAAATACTCTCCTGATGAAATAGCCCCACAGATTCCAAGAGCTTTATTAGATCAAATAAAAATGAGATGGGCCAATGCAAGATAAACTGTAAAAGACATATTTGATCAAACCCTGAAACAGTTAATGCCGAGCTTGAAAAATGATGAAATAAAGAAGGCATTGAAGGAGAATGAAAATAAGATGACACTGAAGTTCAATACTTGTTTAATTCTGATTAACAATATTGAATCAGTTGTGAAGAGTGCAAATGCCACATGGAAGAACATATACCATCTTCACCAACCGAGTACTGAATCAGTTATAATAGAAGACATTGAAGATGACAGTGATGAACAGGAAGAAGCCATTGAGGTAGATGATACCGTGAGGATAGCGACAGAAGTCATTGCATCACTTCCTACCTCTCCAACAAAAGTTGCTACATCTAGCCTGGAGACATCTTCAAGCATGGTTGTGACAACTTCAACATTTGTCCAATCACCTATAGCAACAACAGAAGTAACTACCATTTCTTCTACCGAGTTGCAGTCTCCTATTTCATCAAGTTTTCCAGCAGTAAGTATTCCATTTTTTGATTTTACAAGTGTAAATACTTCAAGTTCTCCAGTAGACAGTATACCACTCTTTATAGCCAGTTCTACTATGTCTACTATCACTACTACTAAGGCATTAAGTATAGATAAGCCTAAGGCTCAACCGAGTATAAGATTTTTGGGCAAGAATATAGTAGAGGATATAGACCTAGATGAGGAAATAGAGATTCCAACATTGGATTTTGCAAATCTATCAGCGGATCAAATGCAAAATATAGGTGAAATCCTCCAAAGGAAAGCGAAGCAAAAGAAGCTTAAAGAGGAGAGAGACAAGGAATATAAAATCATTAAGGATGCTAAGGACATTTTGTCAGAAGCATTAGGTATTAAAGTAGACTCCTCTCAACATGTTTTGTTACAATTAGCAGAAGCGGTAAATAAGTACAATGAGGATTCATCTGGGACAGACAAGTTAGTTGAAAAATCCAAGAAGAAATTCAACAATAAAGTGCTTGAGCACATTGCTCAGCACATAGCTATTAATCAAGTAGAATTATCTTCAGTTTTGATAAACATTGAATCTTCCTATTCGAATGTTACCTCTCTTTTGGCCAAACTATGCAATGTTGCCGAGTTTACCAAGGATGTCAAGGATAAAATGAATAACATTGATGAGGATTTGAAGATTAGCATACAGAAGCTGCAACTTGAACCAAGTTCAAACTCTGCTCATCACATGAAAATCTCATTCCTATCAAATATGCAGTCAAAACTACTGAAAGAAGACACAAGGATCCGGTCCACACTGCTAGACATTCAGAACATGATCCTTCCCATCATGAATACAATGTATAAGCACATTGAACATTCCAAAACATTAATTCATGACAATCAGTTCTCAATAGCAGATCACATGATTACACTCTCTGCAGAAGTCCAAATTGCAATCCAAACATGCAAGATTCTGCAAGAAAATCTGGACAGAACCCTTGCACTGATAATGAAGGTACATTCTATTTTTCTATCAAATTTTGGATTCTCCCTGTAAAAAACTTGTATATACACCTTTGGCATTATCATCAAAAAGGGGGAGATATGTATAGAAGAAAAAGTTAGCACATTGAAAGGGGGAGATAATGTATAAAGCCCTATAACAAAGACAAATTTTGAAAAATCAAAAATAAATCTCAGCATGATTCATGTATATAAGTTTTGGGCAATAAGTGTTTTTGTCACTAATGCCAAAGGGGGAGATTGTTGGCATTAAGAAGAATCGCCACTAGTGACAACACTTATTTACATTTTGAGCGCAAACTGAGCATAACAGTGCAAACCGAACAAGACAGTGCAAACCGAGCAGAATAGTGCAAACCGAGCAGAACAATGCAAACCGAGCAGAACAGTGCAAACTAAGCAGAACAGTGCAAACCAAGCAGAACAGTGCAAACTGAGTAGAACAGTGCAAACCAAGCAAGATAGTGCAAACCGAGCAGAACAGTGCAAACTGAGCAAGATAGTGCAAATCGAGCAGAACAGTGCAAACCGAGCAAGACAGTGCAAACCGAGCAAGATAGTGCAAACCGAACAAGATAGTGCAAACTGAGCAGGACAGTGTAAACCGAGTAACATTATGTCTACCGAGTCACCAGTATTTACCGAGTTCAAAACCTACCGAGTGGTTAGTATGAACCGTGCCTTCACTTCTACCGAGTGCATGATGATGCCGAGTAATGCAGTGGACGCCGAGTATCAGAAAGTCAGCGAGTTAGTTTGCAGGAACCGTGTAACCATACTTGGGCCAACTTAGTGGCACTTATGTTTATTTGTCAAGCTGACTTTGTAATTGTAATTGTAATTAATTGTTTAGACTTGTATATAAACAATGTTGTAAAAATGTAATGAGTATGTATGTGAAAAAAAAAAGAAAGGCAGAGATAAGCGAATTACAAAGGGCTACAGCAGTATAGGGAACAACAAAGACAAATTCATCATAGAAGGTGATCAGTACATTAGTGAATCTCAATCAGCAATCCAGTTGCAAAGTAAGAGATCTACTGTTTCATCCTAACAGGTGAATCAGTACTAAAATCCTTTAACCGGGTAGACTTAACAGTCTTTTGTAAAATCTCTTTACCGAGTGCATACTTCATTGTATGTTTGTAAATCCTTTAACAGGGTGGATTTAGCAATCCTTATTGCTCCTAGCAGGGCAGATCATCAGAAGTGATCAAATTGTAAGCCTTAACTGGCCAACTTTATTCTGCAGTACTAAAGCTTTGTGGGTTTCATCCCTACCCCAGTTTTACTTTCTTTTTGGAAGGTTTTTGGGTAACCAAATCTATGTGTCATTGTTGTGAATGCTTTTAAGTTTCATGCTTTCTATATGCATAAGGAAAAAGTGAACTATATGTTAATACATCTGTAATTGTAAGAAAATTTGGAGTTACTGATTCACCCCTCCCCTCTCAGTAACTCGGTTAATTCCTGAATATTTCCAACAAAAATATCCCTCCAAAAGTAACTTGTAACCAAAATAAGTCCTTAATAAGGAAAGCCTCATGTTACACTATTTTTTTCAATACACTTTATAAATGAAGTTTGGATGGTACAATCTTACGATTTCTTAACTCTAAAGAATCACAATCAACAATATTAGAAATACACCAGGGCATTTGTGATGCCAGCTCTAGTGGCTTGACCTTAGCAAAGAAACTTCTCAAAATTGGGTATTATTGGCCCACTATGGAAAAAATACTGCTCATTTATTCAAAAATGCAAAAAGTGTCAAATTCACAGGAACCTCATTCATGCACAAGATTAGGAGTTGCAACCACTTACTTCACCATGGCCTTTTTTACAGTGGGGATTTGACCTTGTTGGAAATATCCACCCATTATCCTCTAATGGTCATAAGTACATAATCACAACCATTGAGTATTTTATGAAGTGGGTTGAAGCAATTCCAATGACCTATACTATCGGAAAACAAATTTCCAAGTTTCTCTTAAACTATATCATAATTTGATATGGAGTTCCACAAACCATTATCACCGATCATGGTTCCCCCTTAGGGAATAAACAAATGAAAGAGGTTTGTGCCAAATTCCACATCCATCATAGATATTATTCATGCTACTTCCCCCAAGGTAACAATCAAGGTGAGGCTATGAATAAAACAATCATAAAAATCTTGAAAAAGATGGTCAATAAAGCTAGTTGGGATTGGCACCACTCAACCTCGGCTTATGGGCATACCACACTAGTTTATGAACCCCCATAGGGGCTACTCCATATTCAATAGTGTACGATACCAAATCTATCTTTCCAATAGAGGTCAAGCTCCCATCACTGCAAGTATCCCTTCAACACATCATTTCAGATGAGGAATACCGAGTATCATGAGTACAAGAGCTAGAGTTGCTAGATGAAAATAGGCAAAGTGCACTAACACACTTGCAAACATATCAGCACCATCTAAGGAGAAGTTTCAATAATAAGGTCATACCACGATCTTTTGAAGCGAGTGACTTGGTTCTAATGGAAAATTAGAAAAACCAAGTTGAACAAGAAAAACTAGGAAAGTTTGAAGCAAACTGGTTATATATTTATCCACAGGATCGGCTGATCCCTGCCATTGTCTGTTATATATTTATACATGTATATACATGCTTGTCTTTTATGCAGGATTTTAGGTACTAGGCATCGACTTCCCTAAATTGTCAGGATGAGTATGCCCTATCGCAATATCTCAATGGTAAGAGAGGGGAGATAAAAAACAAGTCCAAATCCCAATCCTAAGCCAATAATTATCTTGAAAAAGTAGACAAGTATTTGTTTTACTACCCTTCGAATTCGTCAAGGTGATGTGATTTCGTGAACCCTCCCTTGTGTTTGATTATATTATTTTTTATGTAGTCAGTTGTTTAGGTTTGCATGTTTTTGGTTTGATGTGATTTTGTGTTAAAATAGATAAATAATTTAATTAAAGTTAATTAAGTGATTAAATAATTAAATCATTAAATCCTATTAAAGATATAAATATTAATATGAGGGTATTTAATTAATGATAATTAATTAAATACATTTGTTTAATTTAAAAAGGCTTAGTTGAAAAGTCCAATGTTGTGAATAAAAGATTTAATTAATTATTAAATCTAAAATAGAATTTAAATGCATAATTGATGAATTGATATTTAATTATCAATTTCATAATTATTGATATGTAAAAATATTATTTGTTAATAAATTATTAATATGCAATTTAAGTTGCACATTCAGTTTAATGAAATTAAATTAGGATTTAAGTTGAAATTTGAGTTAAGGCTTATTAAGTGAAAAGTGCATATAATTATTATTATAATTAATTAAATATGCAAAAAAGAGATTGATAAGAGCAAGGTTAGGAAGTTGAGTTCTAATTTCTGATTGGGTGTTGCATGTTGAGTTCGAATTCCTGATTGGGTGTTGCATGTTGAGTTTTGTCTCTTGGGTTTTCTATATGGGAGATTCCTTTAGCCATTTTTGGGGACACAAGTTTTGGATAACATAGGTTTTGCTTGCAATTTGGAGTTGAAGAATTTTCTTGAAAGCTTGGATTTTTGGAAGCTTGGATT
Organism: Chamaecyparis obtusa; assembly: GCA_027943335.1. Taxonomy (NCBI): domain Eukaryota; kingdom Viridiplantae; phylum Streptophyta; class Pinopsida; order Cupressales; family Cupressaceae; genus Chamaecyparis; species Chamaecyparis obtusa. The sequence continues at coordinate 1,756,257 of BSBK01004543.1, read as the reverse complement.
TTGGATTGGTATCGTCACTAGGCTATTGAATTTGAGGTAGGGTTTATATTTTCCTTTGTAAATCTTCTTTCTAAAATGATTGTTTTCTTCGTGTTTGCCAGATTGTTGTAGGGTTTGAATTGAAGGTTTTATGGTTTTATTGTTCCAAAGGTTTTGGGTTTGAAAAGATTTTTGAATTTTTGTGTTGTGTGAAAAAAATGTGGTATTTTAATATGCATGTGAGCATACATGTATTAATTTTGTATATAAGCATAATCTTTTATATTATTCTAGAAACCCATGTATTTAAATTCAAAAGAAAATTATGTATTGGTTAAAACCCTAGGTTGTTCAAAGGTGAAAACCTATAGACAATTGATTTAGAAAAATATGAAATTTAGATCTAATAAGGGTTTGATTGAATTATTGAACAATTTATTCGAGAGAAAAATAGAAATTGAAATCATCAAACAATTGAATAAGAAATCCTAATTGAAATTAAATAGCAAAACTAGGTTCTTGGAAATCAATTGCTTTCTTTAATGGAGATAAAAAAAAGTATATGTATATATAATATTTGAAAGGTTCTTTAAAAAAGTAAAAATAAATTATTATTATTATTTATTAATTTTCAGATTTAAAATTAAAAAAATATATAATTATTTATTAATTTTTAGATTTAAAATTTAACAAAAAAAATATTATTATTATTATTGTTATTTATTTATTTTGAAAAAATTTATTTAATTAATATAATTTGATTTTTTTTCATGCGGGTTTTAATATTAATATTTTCATTTATATTTATATTTAGAAAATTAATAACATTATTTTATTATTACATACATGGTGTTTTGATATGCATGGAGATTTTAATTAAATACTTATTTAAAAAGTAAATATGCATGAGATTTTATTTTAAATAGATAGTTATGTATGAGACATTTATATGAATGCTTTTGTAGTCAAATGGACTTTAGTCAACAAGATGATTGTTTTAGTCAACTGAAATTTATAAATTGGTTTTGGGTACTTTTGCATGTTTTGAGACTTTGATTGATTGTAATTGGGGAATTACGTTGGCTTTTAGGAAAAAGTATGCCAAAGGCTTAGGGGTGTAATTTTCTCTGTTGATGTGTCTTTTCATCATGCTTCATGGAGCTATGTAATTCGATCATTTTTACCCAACCTGATTTTCTAAGCTCATTTTTTTTTTTTTCTGAACTCTTTGAGGGAGTGTGTATTATGAGTTATGGTTTGAGGACTAGTTTGAATTTGTGATGTGATGGTTTGAGGACCAGTATGTATGAGTTTATGGTTTGAGAACCAATTTGTGTGCCAAGTACTTTTTATGGAACTGAATTCATTTATCATGTTTTTTAAATTTATGAGATGTTTTCATGACTTATGAGTTGAGGCTAGGTTATCTAGGTGTATAGATGGGAGTGGCTTGCAATAAGTGTTAGGGCCCACAAGTGGCTGCCAGGATCACTTATTGTAAGTAACTTAATAAAGTGATAACATGTTACATTAAATGGGGTGTTTTAAAATGAATCAATAAGATATTTTCCTCATCCATACATGAGTAATTGATTGAGGTCTTGACTAGGATGGGAGTGGGAGAATATTCTTGATTGAGGTCTTGCATGATAAGTAGCCATGTCTATATGAGAAGTTTACTGATGCTGCATATGGTCACTTGAGTGTCGAGGTCTAGAGATACGGTCAGGGAAAAACTTAAGGGTTAGACGTACATGTGTTGACACTTCCCTATATACATCTTAGGTTTCCTACATGTGTTGGTTGCCTCTAGATTAGTGTGTGTTACCTTTACAGTTGTATTGTATCCTTTGAGATAGAGAGCTTTTAGGATCTCTTTCTTAGTGCTACCTTATGATTGGTTGTGGTATTATTATCTGAGTGGGGGTATGATGTTATCTCCTTAGAGTGGTGAGAGTGGACTTCTTGGTTCCACGTGGTCAGGTGGTAGTGTTTCTTTTACCATTGAGATTTTGACATTCAAGAACCGGTGATGGATGATCCTTGTTGTTGTTGCATTCTTCCTTGTTCATTGTTATTGGAGACTTGCTCTTATCCTTCAGGATATTGTACATGTACCTTGTATATGATTGGTTATTACATATCCTATGACTTGTGTAGTGGATGATGGTTCATTGTGTACCTTATGGTATCATTTTTATCTATGTTTCATTTATATGATATTGTACTTGTTATTCATTTATATATATGAGATTTATAATTATACTTAACCTAAAGTAATTAATTAATGAATACACAATTCTACATTAAGGAACCCTTGAGAATTGTAATCTATATGTTGAGATACTTCTATGAGTATGTTTTTTATTATGTTGTATTGCTTTTGAATTAATGTACTTGTTGAATATATAATCTTAATAAAAAAACTATTTTGTAAACTTAGTAACATGTTTTAGGTTAATTTATCTTGGGTTCTTTGGTGGGGCATTACAAGTACCATGTTGAAAAATGGCCAATTTGACACCATGTGTAGAGATCATGCTCCACCATCTATCATGTATCCAACCTGATATCACATGTTATTCCACTACATTCCTTGCAGTGAAATCACTGGTCATCACCATCATGGCTTGAAATTTTTTAGTTACCTTTGTCTTAGTATAGCCTATCACATGTCACACTAAGTTAGTCCATCATGGCCATTCCGCAATAAGATGCCCATTCTATCTTGACTAGGGGCACCCTAATGTCGTGATTCATCAAGTTTTGAAAAAAATACCAAAAATAAAGAAAAAACATCTGCAAAACTACCAATTTTTTTTGTTGAAAAGAGTCATTTAAACTTTCAAAAACAATGCAAAATTATCCTATAAAGTACAAAAACATAGCACAAAACCCTCAAAAAATCAAAAACTTCAAAAAACATAAAACATTCATCTAAAGGAGACCATGTTTAGGGTGTCCGTGATAAGAGTCTTCACTTTGTGTGATACACCACACATACCACGAATCCAAACATACGAACGCTATGATGGACCAAAAATATTTTGGAAAAATCCAAAAAAATTGTTGAAGGCAACCAAAAAAATAAAAAAAACCAACAAAAATCCTGCAGATAATCTCCTTTGTACATAAACCAATTCTTTGACATTTCAAAAATAGGCATTAAATGATGACATACAAAACATATGAGCTTTAGTAGAACCAAGTCAAAATATTCAAAACTAGTCAATAGATCCTCAGCTACACTACTCAAACTGTCTTACCTATTGTGAATGTGATAATTTTCACTTGTCGAGATCACACATAAACAAGCAAACGTAGTTTAAATACATGCATACAATAAAGAGTCATCACATCACCTCCTATTGAACCAAAATGGAAGCACCCAAGTTCCATTTGATTTTTTCATCATGGAGATTTGTGGGTGTTCTCTCCAAAACACAATGATCCCCAATACAAGCTCAAATGATTTAAAAGCCTAAATGCAAGCTAATGGAGATCCAAGATGATGCAAAACTAGTATGAGGAAACTAGTTTGAAATAAAGTATCCACATGATGATGATGGAGATAAAAACCTACAATGATGTGCAAACTAAGATTCATTCACCACTGCATTAAGCATTCTATGTGATATAAATTCAAAACTAAGAGCAAGAAACTAAGATAATGCTAAATGCTTATTTTAGAGCTAAACTTGCATGAAAATAAAGCTAGAATGATAGAAATTTTTTCTCTTGGAAAGGCCTATATTTATAGATTTTTAGAGGGAAGGGAAGGGCTTGGATGAGGTGGCACCTATGTGGCATCCACATAGGAGCCACCTAAGGGGCACATGGGCTAGAGGAATGGCTATAAGTAGCCAAAAAGTAGGCTTTAAGGCTTTGTGAGCCTCAAGGTTTCTCACACATGCGTGAGCAACTTTGGGGAAATGTGTAGGGAAAAAGAAGGTGGTGCTCAAGGTTGCTCACACATGTGTGAGCAACTTTGGGGAAAAGTGTGGGGGAAAAAGTTGTAAGAAAGGAGTTGGAGCATTTAAGGAAGTTTGGTGGTTTCCCTGGGAAGCTTTTCTCATACATGTGTGAGAAACTCATTAGCACTAATGAGGTTAGGAATCAATTTTTAAGTGAGACTAAGGGAGTGATTATAATTGGGTAATAATAGGATCAATAGAAACTTGCAATAACATATAAAATCTCAACCACAATGAGATTGTTAGAACAATTAGTATTCCCAATATTCAAGAAATGATGCAAGACAAACAATACACATATTCAATAAAACATTATGAAATCAATACAAAACATGAATATGTAAACCATAAAATCCTTCCTTGGTGTTCTCATTCTCATGCAAAGTGGGCTCTCAAAATTGAGCTCAAGATCATGCCAACATAATAATTTAAAGCAATTGTGGTTACCAAAATCAAAGATTTGGCTCTCTATTTATAAGATTTTAGGGGTTTCAACCAAGAATCCATTATTGAAGGGTTGATTGACTGTGATTGAGGAGTTAGCTCAGAGTGAGTGAGAGTTCAATTAAGTTAATTTCTTAGTTAACAAGATTGATTGATCTATCAGTAAATAGATTGGAGAGATGACATGAATGGACTGGTGAGATAACATAATAGACTGGTGAGTTAACTGATTGCATGGATGAGTCAACTGAATTGATGGAAGACTTAACTGATTATTGAGGGAGGAATTAACAATGTGGATTGAATAGTTAGGAGAGGAATTGTGGAGTTAAGAACTCCGATTGAAAAAATAACTCAAAGTGAGTGTGAGTTAGGAATTAGGAGGATAATTATGATTTAAATAAATAAAATATTATTTATTTGCACATGTGGAGATATTTTATAAATAAATAATTACTTATTTATTTATGAGAGATATTGTTAGTTGTAATTAAATAAATATAATTTATTTAATCATGAGAGGGGAATAATTAGTTTAATTAAATAAATATCATGTATTTAATCATGTGATAGAATTTGATTTAATTATTACTAAAATGCAATAATTAGGAGGGGGAACATTAATTAAATTTGGTTATTTAATTAATAATTATAAGGCAGGGTATAATTAAATAAGGTTATTTATGTAATTATATTATAGATGAATAGATGATGAATTAATTGTTTAGAAGTTCAATAATTAAAGTAATCAATTAAAATCACTTAATTAAGGAATTAGGGAGAAATGATGATTTTGATCTTAGAATATGGTAAAATGACATGATTAATTAAATAATAAAGATTATTTAACAATTTAGGGGGAATGCTAGTAATGTCATTGCGTTTGAGCAATAGACCATTTTTAAGTGTCTACATTTTGCCCCTCTTTGATACAATGCATTTTAGTGTTGTTGCAAAGAATAATTAAAATTATGCTCCAATATGTCCTAACAAGAAGAATGTGAGAGCGAGGTAAATGATGCCCCCCTCAAGAGATTATTTGTGCCAGAAATACATGAATAAACTCTTGAAAGAAGATTTAAATTAAATAATGCAAGAAAAGAATAATTAGTAAGAAGTGAAGAATGTTGGCAGGCTGTGACGACTATTTGATTGATATTGGACATAAATTGTTGATAAGAATCATTTATGGTTTCTGGAATGACCCATCCTATATAAGACTAGCTACAACATCTAGTTTCAGGGAAGACCTACCATGTATAAGACAAGTGACAACATCTAGTTCCAAGAAAGATACATCCTGTATAAGACAAATGATGATGGAATGAATGACCAATTGATTTGACTGATTTGAAAATTGATTTGACCATTTTGACAAAAAGATTGAGTGATAGAAGAGATTTTACTGATAGAAGATATTAGTAAAGAAACTTTAGAAGATGATAGATAGGGGATGAAAGAATGATAATGAATTCTTGATTGAAACCCTTAGTTTATAGTAAGTAGAGAGCTTAATGCTTTAATAAAATTGCTTTTAATTTCCAATTGATTTGAGATATTTATTTATCATCATTGAGCCACTATTATAGAAAAAATGGATACCATCCTACCAAGATATGAAAGATCTAGGTACAATTATCCTCTTGCATTGAAAACAAGCACACTAAACAAACAAGGAATGTGGGGCGATCCATCTAGGTCAAGCATTTAGAGTCAAGGTATGTGTGGCGTATCACAACTAAATTATCCATTGCAATGTTTCAAATTGGATATTTGTAAATGGATGTGAAGGCTCTTATCACAGACACCTAGATTTCTCTTTTTAGAATTCATGACAAACATTCCATAAACAGAAAACAAAGAAAAATAAGTCATCAGCCATCATGGCATCTCTAAATCACTTTTGGACATCCTGGAGATGCGTAAGAACATGACTTGTGAACATCAAGACATAATAATACTAACTTGACTCAACAAGTTGCAGCTGTATCGAATATGTGTCTGTGTATTTATAGTAGTTTGGACATTTTAATTTTGACATATTGCTGATGCTATCCGATTTCAAGAACAAGGTACCCTATCTAAGACTGCTTCGTCTGATTTTGAGTGTTCCTTCCCTTGTCTAAGACAACATGATTTTTGACAAAATGATTTTCTCTAGGACTGATTGATAGATAAGATACAGTGTAGTTGAGGACTTATTGACTAGTTTTGACTATTTTAACTTCGTTCTGTTGAAGCTCATATGTGTTGTATGTCATCGTTCATTGCCTAGTTTTGAAATGCCAAAGAATTAGTTAAGTACAAAGGATATTTATTGCATGATTTTTGTTGGTTGGTTTGTTTTATTTGTTTGGTTGTCTTCAACATTTTTTTGATGTTTTGCAAATATTTTTGGTCCATCATAGGGTTCATATATTTGGAGTTGAGGTATGTGTAGTGTATCATAGAAAGTGAAGGATCTTATCACAGACTGCCTAAACATGGTCACCTTTAGATGAATATTTTATATTTTTTGATGTTTTTTATTGTTTTGAAAATTTTGCTATGTTTTTGGAATTTTACAAGATGATTTTGTACTATTTTTGTTATTTTGAAGGACTCTTTTCAATCACTGAATGAGGTGAAAGGCACATGTCAGGATTTATTTTCAAACATGATTATATTTATTTTCCCTAGTGTCTATCAAGACATGGAACACTATGAATGGATGAGTGAGTTGATGGGATGACAATACATAGGTGGAAAATGGAATTAGAGTTGATTTGGATGCTAGGACTATCTCACAATGGAATACCATGTTTACACAAGCTAAGGGGCCAAATATGTGGCTATGTAGGAAATGATATGACACATTGAATGACATGGGATCTATAGGGGATGGACATGTCAAGAGACTTTTGAAAACATATTCTTCATTTTTTCATGTGCTTAATTTTGATCAAGACCAAGGAAGGGATTTGGGATAGGTAATATGAAACGTGACACTAGATGACAAAAGCAAGGGATAGATAAGATAAAGGATTATTGTAGGGTGTGGATAAAGTGAAGAAAAAAAGGATGTATGAATCCTTATCAAGATAAAAGATGAACATAAAGGGATATGGATGGATGTAGGACAATGAAGGATGTGATAGGTAGGATTGCATGAATGAAACTTGCCCCCAAGTGTAGAGGGTAATGGATTGCACATGATGCCTGTTGACAGGTTTTAGTCATGGTACTTGGCCAAGGTGCCACAATAAGTAGTTTTTACCATAGGATGAATTATTTCTCTTGATTTATTTTTTGTCACATAAGACACCTGTTTGCCAGGTTTTCGCCAAGGTAACCATTTTTTTCTTTTTTTTTGAAATTTTTGGAAGACAATGGATGTAGGAAATGACATGAAGGAAGGACTTAAGCATCTTGTTCTTTGGATAGTATTCCTAAAGGACGTGTTGTAATGGAACATGGTTGTTTGAAAGTATACTCAAAGATGTTGATATGGTGATGGAAAAAGGGGATGAAATAGTTGAAAAAGTGGACTAGGGTAAGAGTTTATGCATAGGATTGGATAAGTGGGATGGAAGGATGGAAAATTAGTGTTTGATAATGAATGGGGTATTGGAAGACTTTTGTATGTGTGGATGGAAATGTTGGCAAGATCAACGTTGGCACACACCTTGAGTGGTGGTGGAGTGATGGAAAGAAAATTGATTTTGGATTTTGGAATTTAGATGGAGGAGTGGACATGGATTTTGGAACACAAGGAACCAAAATGGATGAAGTAGGTGATGGAGTGTATAAGGTAGTATATTTTGGGACATAAGGACCCAAAATAGATTTTGAAGATGGAAGAAATTTATGTGGGGGATTGATGGGAGCCTTTAGATTAGAAAGCTTGGATGCCAATTTTAATTTTTCTTTGGGATATTGTACTTCAAGGAGCTTCTTGGGAATCCACATGGTTTTTAATTTTTCACTCTTTTGTGGGTCCTTGGAATGCATTGATTGCATAAGGGATTTAGAAACCCATATAGCTTTTGACCTTTATTTTAGCCTTTGTGGCCTTTTGGATATTTCTTTTTTGTTTTGGATCATATTTTGCTTTATTTTTTCATGTCAATTAGATAGGACATGTTGATCCTTGATTTCATGTGGATTGCTTGACTTATGGATTTTATGCTTGGCATCCAAATTTCTTGGAAGGGAAATGGTATTAATGGGTGGTGAGACATTTTATGTAGGCTTTTTGGATGGGTAGATGGCTCTCAAAGATGTGTGCCTTTGCTAACTTGTATGTGGGAAAGGGTAAGTGGATTTTGAATTAGTGGATGGGGGAATATATGAACCTAAGATATATGGAAGGAATGAGGGGGAAGGCATATGCTTGGGTTAATATGGGGGAATGTTGGATTTAGAGGGGATATCAACATCTTGATGGCAATCAATATAGTCAAGGCCCTGATAATATGGATTTTCTTTGATATAAAGGGGTTATAATATACCTTGTTCATTGAGGCATAACCCATTTCCTTGATAATGCATATTATGAAAAATATTCTTAGCAATTGGATACTGATTATTTTTGAAACAAGATGTGAATCCATTTTTAGGTAGAGGAGGAACATATGGAATAGTAGGACTACCAAGTAGACCAAACTAAATGAATGTGGATGAACCAATTAGTTGATATGTAATAGGTTCAATATTAACATGGGTAGAGTTGATGGGATCTTGAGGTGGACATGGGATATTATGACATGGAGATGGAGGGATGACAAGATATTGTGATGGAAAGGGAGGATTGTGAAATGGAGATGGAGGGATGATGGGATCTTGTGGTGGATAGGGATGTTGGAATTAGGAGAGATAGGTACGGAGAGGGGAGGGGTGAATCAGTGCCTCCAAAATTTTACTTGTAAAACCTTTCAGATCTATAATTGTTTACTGTGATAACCAATCAAAATAACTTGAATCTAATTGCATAAATCAATCATCTAGTTAACTTGAGTAAGTAAACAACATGAAATCAATATGACAATCACATAACACAAGTATTTTGGTAACGCAGAAACCCTTGTAAGAAGGTAAAAACTGCGGTGGGGATGACACCCACAAATTCTTCACTATTGTAGATAGAAAACATTTGCCTATTAAGGCTACAAGTTTTGATCACTTCTGGTGATCTTACCCTATTAGGAGTAACATATTAGATCAGCTAGATCTACCTAGTTATAGGATTTTGACAACACTAATGAAGTGTGCACTCGGTTAAGAGATTTACATAAGACTGTTAAGTCTACTTTGTTAAGAGATTTTATCAAAAACTCGATTACAATTGTCAAAGAGTAATAGGTAGTTATCTGCTAGTTGACAACTCAATTGTCTGAAATAGATCAATAAGTGCTCATTAAAATATCACCTTGACTGTGATGATTCTCTGCTCTATTATGCTCGGTAGCCTTCTCTAATTTTGCTCAATTTGATAACTTATGTACTCTATTCTGCTTTGTAAACCGATTGAATTGAAGTTAGGCAATGGCTTCAAGTGCTTCATGATTCATATATATCAGTTCACCAACCAACTAAATGATGTGAACATACAAAATATATAGTGTTCTATTTTTCCGCTTTAGCAAAAAATTAGGTTACAAAAATAATCATGACCCTAAGATCTACAGTGCAAAATTAACCTAGATCAACTATTACAATAAGATAAACATTACATTTAATGAGTATCTTTTATAATAAATGCTCCTCAATCTTGGTAAACCATTTTACAATTTGTTGTAACCATTTGCATAGAAGAATGTGCCATTTTAGATTACTATGGCATTTTCTATGATCATTGGTAAACACTGTATAAACTGCTTGGTGTATACTGTGATGCTCAGTGTTTACTGTCCGTCAGTTCTGATGTCGCTAGTGCTTGGTAAACTGTGTGATGCTCGGGGTAAAGGCTCTGTCTTACTTTTGGTTAACAACCAACTTAGTATAAGTGACTGACCGATCTCTTTGGTATCCTTTGATACTAATGACAACCTTAAATGCTCAATAGAAATTAACAATCTCCCCCTTTGGCATTAGTATCAAAACTTCAAATGTATATAGACAAAATGTTCTTATATATTCCTTATATCTCCGCCATATATATATCCACAACAAAAAAATTTCTAAGTAAAAAGTACTCCCCCTCGGTGCATGCTTCCGGTAATATGTACATATCAAAGTATATTTAGTTGGCATATACATGTTTTCCCCCTTTTTGATAATAATGCCAAACATAAAAAAAAAATATAATGTATACTTACATCTTATCAAAAATGTTTGGATGGATTTTCTTTATAGACTCCAAGAGGTTGTCCCACTCCTCTTTCAAGTTGGTAAGAGCAATCTGCTCAAGACCGACTTGTGCATGCATGTCAAAGATATTATCTAACACCGAAATCTCTGGTGTTGCTACAAGTTGTTCAGCTTTGACAATATGTGCTTCAAAAATTTTCAGGTATGGAGTGAGTTCTATTTGTAACTTTGTAACCTGATCAATTATTTGCTCTTCTTGTTTTCTTAGATCTACTATCAACCGCCGGAGTTCCTGAACTTGATGAATATGCTTTAAGAAAGCATTTGGCTCGATTATAGCTGCTTGTGTACTCAACTTTATTTCTACTTCTAAACCTTTTATCTTTTCACTGACTTCTACAGTGAAGATGTCTGAAGTACAAAGCTTGATAAAAAATTGACAGATTATCTGGGTGATAGATTTTGCCTTGGTAATTACCTCAGATAATTTTACCTTGTTCAGTGCCACTTCTGTGCTAATCCTTTCTACCAATTTATCTTGAATCTTTGATTCTGCCCTTTCTTCTATTCTTTTGTCTGCATCTGTATCAGGGGCATTGATTTTGTTGGCGATTGTAGCAAGTTGATCTATGATGGGAGTATTCTCATTAATACTTGTCTCCGGTACTATCTGTTGTAGAATATTCCTCACATCAATTAACACTTCTTTTCATTTGTGCTCTTGCTTTAGCTTTTCTTGTGCCACCTTTCTTGAACATAGCTCCCCATATTTACTTAGTTCCTCGGGGCTTAGGGTTCTCGGGTCACATTCTGGTATAATTATGACTTCATCAATGGTGACTGGCCCTTTTTCTTTCTTCTTCTTCTTCTTTTGTGCAAGAGGTGAGTTCTTCTCACTAATAACAATAGCTTTTTCTCCAATTTTTGGAGTATCCTTCCCAATTGACACCATATCTTCCTTTTTTTCCTCCTCGGCAGATGGCGTGGGAGTCTCGGTTGTAGTGTCAGAGGGGTTCACCTTAGTCGACTTTGTTCCTTCTAGTTCCTTTGATTCTGTGGACTCTGCCTCTATTTTTGTAGGCTCATTTGTATCTATAGGTTGCTTAGGTTCGTGTGTTCCATTTGTATCTTTATTTTTCTCAGGATGAGAAGCATCGGGTTGTACTTGTGAAAGTATTTCAACTACCTCTACAAGTACAAGAAGTTCACCCAGTAGAGATGTGAACACACTATCAGTGTCTTTTGCTTCATCTTTGTTTGGTGCAATAGTCACATCTTCATCATCCTTATCATTAGGATCACCATTTGTGATATCCTCAATGAGTACATCGTCATCGGTTTTCATCTTCAGTTGGATCTCTACACGATTCGGTGCATCCCATGAAATTCTTATTTCTTCCTTTTGTTCAGTGATATCAATTACCTGAGTAACTGATATACTGGTGTCCTTTAATTTCTTTCATTTGTTATCATCGGTGTAAATACATTTAACTTTTGAACTGTGTCTCTTCTTAGACAGTTTCAGGAATGCTTCCTGTTCAACTTTCTCTTCTGCTTTCAAAATTGATGTCCATAGAGAATCACATGTGACATCCATATTAGCCACATTCTCATCCATTATCTGCATAGCTCTATTCTTGACTAGAAATCTTTCTTGGTACTTTGTCAAGTATTCACTTACAACATCATAGCTGAAGTGTGAGGCTGCACGAACTAATGATCGTTCTCTTTTCCTTTTCTCTATATCTAGTGCAATAGCCCATTTCTCATTTATTTTGTCATCTAGTTCCTTCGGTAATTGACATGGGAATTCCATTGGTACTCTCTTGAATTTAATCATCATCTGGATGATAGCATGTTCTAGCTTTGTCTTGTCCTCAATTGACATTTTGTCAAATTTGCCTATGCCTGGATCTGCAAGATTTCCATTTTCAATTATATCTTCAATTATTTCTTCTATTGTACTTTCCCTATTACGAACTATCTTGAATTGATTAGGATCATTTTCAGTTTTAGTCTCCTCTATATCTTCTTTACTTCTGACCAATTTTCTCCTTTTCTTTGTTGCCTCAGCTACAACCTTTGTCTTTCTCTTAACATATTTCCTTGTTGGTATAGCTGCCCTCATTTTCTTAACTTTTATTTCCTCTTTCATCAGAGGGGATGAGGCTACAGTTGATGACCTTATTTTCATACCTTTTTGTTCTGGTAACTGCATTTCCTGTTCAACATTGGTCGGAGGAACCGGTGTGGGATCCTTTTATTTGTTTGACTCAGTCTCCTCACTATCATAGGGCTTGTCAGCCAACTATAACTGAACTTTGGTTGTTCCTTTAACCAATGTTTCCTCAGATGAGTGTGATGCATTTCCATATCTTGCCGTGAGATCTTTCCTCATTTTCTTTTCCCTTCTAGACATTTTTCTGATCTCTATGTCTGTAGTGATTCGTGACTTAGCTTCCTCATATGTGCCAAACCTAGTGGTAGTGATATCTATTGGTAATGCCAGCAATGCATTAATAGATTTCAAAGCCAAATCATAGTTCATTTTGTATCCCATCGGTGCCAGCCATTTTGTTCTCGGTTCTACTGCCTTTATCATAGAGTGGTCTGTGCTGACTACAAAACATGTCATTTTCAAATTTACTCACTAATTCCCTTGGAATTCTACTCCTTTGATGCATTTGAGTCTTAAATTCTTTGAAATATGCATCAAATTCCATGTTCATATTCTTTCCTAAACTTTTCATCATTTCACCAATTTGTGTAGTTATCATTTTATCGGATTGCCAGTTTACCTTATTGATACCAGGTACATATTTTTGCAGATAGAAAAATATACAGACAAGCAGTGATCTGTACTTACATGTGTTGGACTTCTTTGATCTTATTGTCTTCATATTCTCTTGCAGTTGGTGTAGTAGCATTTCGACAAGATCTACCTGGTGATCTTTCTTCACAATTTTATATGCCATGTCCACGGTGCTACAGGGTACGCTGTTTAGTCTGCTAGATTGAAATATCTTGTATCCAATGACATGTGCTACAAATTTCACCACTGCATCTTTGATGGTTGAGATTTTTAGTTCCCTACCATCCCATTGAGCTCTAGTGTTCTTTTCAACATTAGGACGAGACAAACTTCGAAAGGATTTTGCTTTGTCAATTGTAGGGTACCCAGTAACCCTACTGATAATCTTCTTTGTGACCTCAATAGGTTTATCTAACCAAAATTTTCCATCATGAAATCTGCTTAGCATGATTCTTATCCAATCAGTGCTGAATATTTGTGGGAAGTATGTAAAATATGATAACCCTGACTCCTCAATATTCTTATATTCAGATTTTAACTTTCCATCTGGTCCGCAAACTTGTTGATAAGCAGCAATGGTCTCAAAACCACCTACTCCGATTTTGTAGTGAATATAGGCCCTAATGTCTTCTGTTAACAAAACCCTATCTGGAATACTCGAAAATGCACCCATATCATCCATTTGTGCTGCAACCTTGGGATGTGGTTTGAATTTGGCCTCGGCGAAATTAGCCCTAACAATTAATTCTACTTCCTCAATATTTTGCAATTTTCTTGCAGTCGATGTTGATGCCATAAATTATTTCTAGGGTTTCGGCAAGCAATAGATATCAGGTGTTCGGTAGCAAATGAACTTACTCGATATTGTTGAAGAATTGTTGTCGGTTCGATCTACAGTGACTTTGAATCTTTTCTTAAAATCTTTAGCTTGAACTCTTCTCTGTAAAATCTCTATTCTTCAAAATCGCAATGTAACAATGAACTCTATTTCCGTGTATTTATAGACTTTTCGATATTCCCGCTCCAACTTTGGTGCATTAAATGTGTAACCTAACTTTTGGTATGAAACAACTGTCAACTCGATAATGTCTACAATTTACTTTTCTTGGGTAACATAGAATTTCTTCATTGGTTTGCACTATTGTCGATTAACCTTGTATAGTGATTACCAACAGGTAATCAACTCTTGTTTCTTCTTTTACCGACTATGTGACATTTGTAAACTCATAACACATAAACCATAGTTCATCTTTATTCATGTAGATTTGGTATTTGTACATCATATATAAAGAACTGTATGTAAAATGTGATCATTTAAAATGTCAGTTCCATACATACCTTTGTCATCTTAAGTGGAGGTACCAATGTCACCCAATCCAGTGGATGAGGTTTCACCGATAGTGTTACTTGACTCAGCATTCTCATTAGATGCCTTCTTCCACATTATGTTCCTTAACTTCATGATTTCTACAATGTTATATCTACTTTCAAATATATGGTTTTCATCTGGTGCTCGGTCTCTGCAATTCTTGCTTAAATGACTGACCTTGTGATAGTGCATACATGCCATTCTTACATTTGTCCAGTTTCTTGATTGTCCAATCTGACTCTTTCTGTAATAGTTTATTGCAATATGTCCATACTGACCACATACAACACAATTAGTCCATGTATTATAATCCCAAACATATGAGTTACCTTGTCTCTTCGATTGATATGGCTTTCGTTGTAGTTTCTCTTTAGGTGTCTAGACTTATTTCATTTTTTCCTTGCAATCCCTTGTAGTGTGTCCATGCTTATTACAAGTATAGCATATTTTCTCCTCAGTAGTATTATTAGCAATGTCATTCTACTTAGCTCTGCATTCATAAGCTGGATGTCCAAACTTACCACAGTAATAACAATATCCATTGAATTTAGGAATAACAGAAGGATTACCTTGTGCTTTGCTTCTGCACACATTAGATGTATGTCCTAGTTTTCCATAGTGATAACATGTCAACACTTTAGGTTTCTAACTTTGATTGTTGTTGACTTTTTCATCTTGTTGTGATGATTCTCCTTCACTGGTGTAGCCTATACCGGCTCTGCTTCTGAATCTTTTTTGATTAGTCAGGAAATCATCAATCTTTTTAGAGCTGTCCTCAGCTAT
This sequence comes from Chamaecyparis obtusa, assembly GCA_027943335.1. Classification (NCBI taxonomy): domain Eukaryota; kingdom Viridiplantae; phylum Streptophyta; class Pinopsida; order Cupressales; family Cupressaceae; genus Chamaecyparis; species Chamaecyparis obtusa. The sequence goes on along the minus strand of BSBK01004543.1, from coordinate 1,740,608 downwards.
CTTCATCATTTCATTGTGTTGCTTCTGTATCTTTATTTCATTTCTCAAATTTTCATTATCTTCTCTGAGTATTGCAACATCTTCAAGTCTTCTTCATAATTCTCCATTTACTCGATTCATTTCTTGATTAACTATCATCATTTGATTTGATACTTGGAAGTGACGATTAGTGAGTTTCTGTATTTCACTTTCTTTTGCTTGAAGTTGTTCAATCATCAATCTTCGGTCTTCAATAGCTAGATTTTGATCTTGTTCAGCTTGTCTAGCATTGTTCATGATTTCCACCATTGTCACCATCTGAGATTGATGACCGATTTGAAGTTCTTTCACTTGCTCAGATAGATGCTAATTCTTTTCAGACAAGTTAGAGATTATGGTTTCAGATCCGTTAGAGATGCTTCCAGAGCTTGATCCAATATGATCAAATATTTCATCAATAGGTTCTTCATGATAACCGATTTCATTCTGTAGAATTGCAAGGTTCTTTCTTTCAACCAGTAATTTCTTCAGTTCTTCCTTGGCTTGTTTATACTGTTCCACAAACATCTCTATTTGTATCTTCTGATTCTCAATAGTCTTGTCAAGCTTGTATCTCTCCATGACTTAGATCTTTACCCTTCAGTGGTTAGACTATTCAAAAAGAGAACTAAGCTCTGATACCAATTGTTGGAATTATGAGAGATAGGTACTGAGAGGGGAGGGGTGAATCAGTGCCTCCAAAATTTTACTTGTAAAACCTTTCAGATCTATAACTGTGTACTGTGATAACCAATCAAAATAACTTGAATCTAATTGCATAAATCAATCATCTAGTTAACTTGAGTAAGTAAACAACATGAAATCAATATGACAATCACATAACACAAGTATTTTGGTAACGTAGAAACCCTTGTAAGAAGGTAAAAACTGCGGTGGGGATGACACCCACAAATTCTTCACTACTACAGATAGAAAAGGTTTGCCTATTAAGGCTACAAGTTTTGATCACTTTTGGTGATCTTACCCTATTAGGAGTAACATATTAGATCAGCTAGATCTACCTAGTTATAGGATTTTGACAACACTAATGAAGTGTGCACTCGGTTAAGAGATTTACATAAGACTGTTAAGTCTACTTTGTTAAGAGATTTTATCAAAAACTCTATTACAATTGTCAAAGAGTAATAGGCAGTTATCTGCTAGTTGACAACTCAATTGTCTAAAATAGATCAATAAGTGCTCATTAAAATATCACCTTGACTGTGATGATTCTCTGCTCTGTTCTGCTCGGTAGCCTTCTCTGATTCTACTCAATCTGATAACTCCTGTACTCTGTTCTGCTTTGTAAACTAAATGACTTGAAGTTAGGCAATGGCTTCAAGTGCTCTGTGATTCATATATATTAGCTCACCAACCAACTAAATGATGTGAACATACAAAATATATAGTGTTCTATTTTGCCGCTTTAGCAAAAAATTAGGTTACAAAAATAATCATGACCCTAAGATCTACGGTGCAAAATTAACCTAGAGCAACTATTACAATAAGATAAACATTACATTTAATGAGTATCTTTTACAATAAATGCTCCTCAATCTTGGTAAACCATTTTATGATCTGTTGTAACCATTTTCGTAGAAGAATGTGCCATTTCAGATTACTATGCCATTTTCTATGATCATCGGTAAACACTGTATAAACTACTCGGTGTATATTGCGATGCTCGATGTTTACTGTCTGTCGGTGTCAGTGTCGCTGGTGCTCGATGTAAAGGCTTTATCGACTGCTTTGTCTTACTTTTGGTTACCAACCAACTTAATATAAGTGACCGACCGATCTCCTTGATATCCTTTGATACTAATGACAACCTCAAATGCTCAATAGAGATTAACAAGGGAGGATTATGACATGGAGATAGAGGGACGATGGGATCTTGTGGTGGACGTGGAGGATTACTTGATCTTGACATGGAAGATGATCATTGGATGGAGTATAAGGGACATCATGATATTTCTTAGGGAGTGAATTATGATGGGAATTAGAGGAATTATTTTCTCTTGGGATGGAAGGGGATCATGTTGGATTAGAAACAAATGGATAAGGGCCATTATGAGATTCTGACAATATGGAATCTTGGTGAATTGATTGGACATTCTTGGTATCTTGATCTTGACCAATTTTAGGAATTGTTTCCTTATATGTTAGATTATATTATTTACATGGGACATTAGTTTGGATATCTATGGTGGATTATTGAAAGGACTTGATGCTTAGGCATGATGTGGAAGCAGTTTGACTATGACTCAATGGAGTATCTTTTCTTGGGAGTGGATTATACAGTGGCATTGGATCGAAGACTACTAAATTATAGAAGGGACTTGTGCTAAATGATGGAGTAGCTAGGATTTTTATTGTGGATAGCCCTTGTGGGTAGACTAGAAATGTTTCATTCTGGGATGCATTACTAGGTGGAGATAGTGTGGAGGAAGAAATGGTAGGAGATATGAAGATTTATTATGGGACTTTGCTAGACATAGGTATATTATTTTGATCATGTTTTGGAATGGTATCTTGACATATATCGAACTCCTCATTAGGTGAACCATTGGGACATTTTTTATTAGTAACAACACAATCATTGTCTAAACTTTTGATAGTGATGGTATTAATTGTCAAATTGGGGTTTTCTTTCGTATATGCAAGGTTAGTCTTATTATCTTGTCCGCTTATGGAGGCATTGTCTTTTCCATGATCCATCAATGGATTTTGGAATATCTTATGGTATTGGTTAGTGGTGCTATAATTTGTGATAACTTTGATTTCATCGTAGTTGATGAAGTCTTGGACAATGTGCTTAAGTTGCATGCAACTACTTATTTTGTGTCCCTTAATTTTGTGATAGTTATAGTAACCATTATAATCCCACCATGTTGATTTTTTAATACTATCATAATGTCTCATTTCAGGTAAAGTGACTAAATGGGATTGTGTCAATTTCTTCAGGATCATCTCAAGAGGTTCTGTAAGAGGTGTAAAATCTCATCAAGGAGTAGGGTTCCTTCTTGCTTAACTTTGTTGTTGAGTAAGCGTAATTTTTTGTTAGAGACTTTGTATAGGAGTAGTGATGTTAAAATTGTGATTTGTTTGTGTTGGTTGGGTATGTTGGATTAGTTCTAGTTGGGTATGTTGGATAGGCATCGATTCTTGCACACATAGGATTGGTTGTGCCATTTTTGCATCCATCATGCCATCCATTTTCACATTATTGTTTTTGGACTGGTATTTGTATTTGTCATAGGGTGCTGAATTAATGGTCTCTTTCTTGATGATTCCCTTCAAGGTGAGGGATATTTCTTCTTTTATCCCTTGCTCAGCTAGTTCTTCAAAGGTCTCAATGTACTGGGAGTTAAGCTAACACATTAGGTCTAGCTGACAATTTTCAATGAACATGTTGATCTTTTCTTTAATTGGAACATGGAAGGATGCCTTGGAGGCAATATATCCCCAACATTGTAGGAAAGAGGAAAAACTCTCTCTATTCTTTCTCTTGGTGGTGCAAAGATCCATCAATGTTACTTCAATGATAATGTTGTGTGAATAGTGTGATATGAATTTTTATGCTAGTTTATTCCACATCCTTATCCCAGGAGAGAGTCTAGAAAACTAGTCCATGGATGTACCACTAAGATTGCATGGAAAAAGTCTCATAAGATATGTGTCATCATGAGAAAATTTGATGCAAGCTGTAAAAAACTCCCTTATGTGATCGCGCGGATCACCCTTTTTCTTATACTTATCAAACTTAGGTGTGAAAAAATTGGTTGGAAAAGGTGGCATATGCAGTGTCCTATCAAAAGGATAAGGACTAAGGTCTATTGTGGTGTAAGACCTTTTAGAAGCATCTATTTGTAGATTCATGAACTATTGTTGAAGGGTTTGTAACTGCCAAGAAAGTAGACCAGTGGTAGTTGGTGTAGCAGGCAATGTGTTAGGGTTACCAAAAGGGGCTCCACTATTTTAAGATGCTGCAGGTATATATGGTGGTATAACATGCTAAGATGTTGGGGTGTATTAAGGTAATGGGATATACTGAGATGTTGGATTATGCTGAGGTACTAGAATGTACTGGGAAGATGGATTATGTTGTGATACTAGATTATGGTGGGTTCTAGATTGTGTTGAGGTATGGGATTATGTTGGGATACTAGATTTGGAACATACTAAGAAGTTGGGTTTTCTAGAAGTACTAGAATGTACTGGGGTGTTGGATTATGCTGAGGTATGGATATATGTTGGGGTGTCTGATTATGATGAAGTATTGTTATAAGATGGGAATTTTTAGGCCCACTTTCCATCATTTTTTGGATGAAACTAGCAAACATTTTTGAGTAATCTAGATTGGTTGAAGGTTCCCCTTGATTGATTTGGGGATGTCCTAAATTGGAAGAGACACCTAGCAGAGCACCACTAGGAGGCTTTGGTTGAGGTGCTCCCAGTAGGGGTAGCCCCTTCTTTGGTTGGGGAATTGTGTTGGAGGAACATGCTTCCATCATTTGTGAAATACTCATAGGATGAGTCAAGGACAATAAAGATGGTGTTGTTGTGGTAGCAAGTGTAGAAGATGCAGATGGAAAACTAGTAAATAAGGGATTGGTGTACTGGATCCCTAAAGTACTAGAAGATGTGGTGAATTGGGAATCATTTTGTGTGGAACTGGTAGATAGGTTGACTGGATTGAGTGGTAGGGGTGTTGTTTAGGCTACCCAAGATGGTGGTACATGTGTGTCTTCCACTATGGTGAACCTATCGAACCCAGCTGGTAATTTAGCACCTTTTTGTGTGAGCATGTGAAGGTATTTGTTTGGGTTAGCCTCTATCATGGATTCTAAGATTTCTTTCATCTTATCATCATGTAAACTGTCATCAATCTCTTCTTTCATACATTTGGATTTGATTTCTATGGGGGTTAGTTAATGCAGTTGTAAAGTGTCATCTAGTGTTTTCTCCTGGCACAAAAACATCTCAGAATTGTTATAGTCTAGTGCCAAGGTTTTTGGTGTAAATTCAATTTCCTAATGGAGATCATGGTCAGGATTTGATTGTACTCCATTGTGTCCTTACTCTTCTTTGATTGTGTGTTCAACATATGCAATTTTATGAAGAATGCGGGACAACTAAGGAAAACAAATTCTATCTTTTTTAGATTTTTTGATATGGGATGATAATGGAAACTAGGATGAATAATTAAATATGATGTCTAAGGTGTAAGTACCTTACCCTGAGAGAGATTCTAGTAAATTCAAAGGAAAGCCCTCTAAGAAAAGACCCAAATGATAATGAGGACTATCTTGACACCAAAAGGTAGGATACTTTTGTTAAATTCTAGAAATAGTGTTTGTCTAAGACAAATATTAAGGAAAATGACAAGGTGCATGTACCGAGGTCAGTAGATAAAGATAGTGTTGATGATGTCAAGATAAAATGCAAGACCACTATAAGAATATCCTAGGAAAATGGATCCTCTAATTTGAAAAATGACTCTAGGAAGTGTAATGCTTTAACCCTAAGAGATGCACACTATATTTTAGAGATTTATTTATTTATTTTGGAGACTAATATGATGACTATGCAAATATGCAAGATTCTAAGATATGTCTATCTAAGTATGTCGATCACAAGGAACCAAGATGAAATGTTTGTAGGACCAATTGTTTGTAGTATAAATCTTGTAGGACAAATCCTGTAGGATAAATGTTGTAGGACCAATCTTGTAGGATCAATCTTGTAGGAAAAATCTTGTAGGATAAATGTTGTAGGATCAATCTCAACAATCTCAAAATCAATGTGTAGATGCAAGATTGACTCAAAAAGAAACGATCTGTGTATATTCAATAATTTTTTCAAGCTACAAGTTTTCACAAAGTCAATCACAACGGAAGCAGTATACAAGAAGTTTAATCTATGGTCAAATTTGGATTCATTTGAAATATTATAGGCCCATTTCTTTGGTGTCCATCATCTCACACAACATAAGTGTCATACAACTAGAGCTAAAAAAATCCCTTGAAGGTGCTTGTGCTATCGCCTTTTTTGAGTATTGTTGTCATCTTAATGTTGATCTCTTTCACAACACAATATCCCTAGGACATATATGATGGGAACCTTGGGGGGGGGGAGATTATTTTTCAGCCTACCCTTGCACTATAATAAGACAAATGTTTGGAGGTAAACTAGGTGGCCTCTAATTAACAGGTTGTAGTAAGTTCTGTGGAGTCTCTCCAATCAGTTTGTACACGTGTAACTCACTTAAGAGTCTAGTTGACCATGCTGGCTACCTAAGGATACTTTACTTGGTCCATACTCTCATCGAAACACCTCACCCGAGCTTGAGGAGATAAGACCAGAGTTTTACCAGAGTCTTATTTATATATCGACCATAAGGATTTGTCAGTTTGAGGTTGTTCTTTGTAGTGGGTTAAGCGAACCCTCTAAACATGCCTCTCTAAAAAAAAAGGTTGCTAATATAACAAATTGTGCAAGCGCATGAAGAACTTCAAACACCAAGTTAATCGTATTAAGAACCAATAGTCAAATGTGAATTGAGCTATCATCCATACAAGCACATGAGTTCAATTTCAAGCCCAAACCAAATGAGTTTTTTTTTGTCCAATTTTAGATGCACCAAAGTCAAAATGTATTTTGCATTGTTTGATTTTATTGCACCAATCTCAAATGTTCTTTGCCTTGTTCAATTTTTAACCACTATGTCAATTTTAAGCACCAAAATGAGATATGGAATGTGAAGTTTGAGCATGCATTATTTGTTTTAAAGCACCAAAATGAAAGATGAATTGATTTTAGATTAACGAGATTAAAACTTACTTCCAAGCCACATGCTAAAAAGAAAAGTTAGTACCCAAATAAAAACCTTCTTCTTTGATTTATACCTCTCATTGTTGTATCTTAGCTAGTATCTTGTTCTATTTTTTCTTTCTTTCTCTTCTTCTCTACTCAATAGCTTCTTGAATCTTGACTCTCTTTTTTTCATGTGTTTTTTATGGTCAAGTGCATTACATCAAATGTGTATTTTCAATAATGAAAATGTATCATTTTACAATAGAGAATGATATTTTAGAAAAAAGAGAAGAAAATCTTATTTTGTAGTTTTGAAACAATGTTTTCCATAAAATGATTATCACTTGCACCTGCACACAAAAAGTAAAGTTTTCAAAGATCTATATAAATAAATAAATAAATAAATAAATAAATATATATATATATATATATATATCTTAATTTTGTGCTCTCGGGACCCATTTTATCAGAACAAACCAGTTTTAATAGATCTATCTTTTTTGAAAATATTTCCCTACAAAATTTATATCACAGATAATAGAACCCCATTAGAATTTCAATATATTTCCAAAAATGTAAATTTTTTAAAGAAATATGCTGATTTGCGCCCACAATTGATTTTTTATGAAATATCCTAAAAAAATAAATAAAATATGAAAAAATCCAAAATTTGGACTGTAGCCTCTCTGTATCAGTGCAAACCTGCAAAAAAAATTCATAAAAAAAATCCAAGTGGTATGAAAGATATGACCAAATTTCTTGTCGGGTTCACCATTTGTAATCAGGTAATAATAGGATCAATAGAAACCTGCAATAACATATAAAATATTTACCATAAAGAGATTATTAGAGCAATTAGTATTCCCAATATTCAAGAAATTTTGCAAGACAAACAATAAGCATAATCAATAAAATATTATGAAATCAATCCAAAACATGAATATGCAAACCATAAAATCCTTCCTTGGTGTTCTCATTCTCATGCAAAGTGGGCTCTCAGAATTGTTCTCAAGATCATGCCAACATAAGAATTCAAAGCAATTGTGGTTACAAAAATCAAAGGTTTGTCTCTCTATTTATAAATTTTAGGGGTTTCAACCAAGAATCCATGATTGAAAGGTTGATTGACTGTGATTGATGAGTTGAATTCAGAGTGAGTGAGAGTTCAACTAAGTTGATTACTTAGTTTATTAGGATTAATTGATCTGTTAGCAAATGGATTGGAGAGATTACTTGAATGGACTGGTGAGATAACATAATAAATTGGTGAATTAACTGATTGCATGGATGAGTCAACTGAATTGATGGAAGACTTAACTGATTGTTGATGGAGGAATTAACAATGTGGAGTTAAGAACTCTGATTGAAAAGCTATCTGAAAGTGAGTGTGAGTTAAGAACTCTGATTGAAAAGCTATTTGAAAGTGAGTGCGAGTTAGGATTTAGGAGGATAATTATGATTTAAATAATAAAATATTATTTATTTGCACATGTGGAGATATTTTATAAATACTTATTTATTTATGAGAGGGATTGTTAGTTGTAATTAAATAAATATAATTTATTTAATCATGAGAGGGGAATAATTAGTTTAATTAAATAAATATCATTTATTTAATCATGGGATAGAATTTGATTTAATTATTACAAAAATAAAATTATTAGGAGAGGGTAACATTAATTAAATTTGATTGTTTAATTAATAATCATAAGGTAGGGTATAATTAAATAAGGTTATTTATGTAATTATATTATAGATGAATAGATGATGAATTAATCGTTTAGAAGTTCAATAATTGAAGTAATCAATTAAAATCACTTAATTATGGAATTATGGAGAAATGATGATTTTGATCTTAGAATATGGTAGAATGACACGATTAATTAAATAATAAAGATTATTTAACAATTTAGGAGGAATGTTAGTAATGTCATTGCGTTAGAGAAATAGGCCATTTTTAAGTGTCTATAGTGATTAGGTGGGAGGGTAGGTTTAGCAGGTGAGGTGATGAGTGTAGGCTAGGTTTTAGGTAGGGATTTAGATTAAGTTAAACTAGATTTAAATTAATCCAAGCTTCGAAGAATGTTAAGATGTGGAGGGATTTAAATAAATAATAATTTATTCAAAAAAGTGGTTTATGGAGAGATATGTATTAAAATAAGTTTAATACATTAGAGATGGGGGAATTTAAATTAAATTTAAACAATTTAAGATGATGAACCTAACTTAATTAAATAGTTTTAATTAAATGGGTAGAGGGTTATGACAATAATGATTAATTAATTAAAATTAATTATAATGTCACAAGGGTTATTAATTAAATACATTTAATTAATAAGAATGATTTTTAGACGTCTACATTTTGCCCCTCTTTGATGTGGCATCACAAATGGCATTGCATCAAGGAAAAGAAAATAAGTTTCCCTAGACAAAATTAGGTTCCTAAGAGTCATTCCAAAGTGATGACACTAAGAGGTTGTGCCCCCTCGAGAAAAGAATGCAAAGGCAAAGTTTTGTGGAATTTTCTCAAAACAAGATGCAAAGAGGAAATGAATGAAGAGAAAAGAGGGGGGAAAAGGGGATGAAAATGGGGGGGGATTCTGAAGTGAATAAATAGGAGCCTTGCCCAAAAGAAAAAATGCCACCATGAATCTAATGCAGCTAATGAAATGGTACTTGGGGATTAAATTGTGTTACTGTCAGAGAGCACACCCTAGTTTGATATAGAAACATTAGAGACCTGCAAAGGTTACTATGAACTCAAGGCCTTGTCACAAATGTTTCATGTGATTGATACAACAAAAATGCAAGGGTTGGCCCAGAATCACACGTGAGCCCCAAAAGAGTCAAGGTGGAACTAATGCTGGGTAAACAAAAAATAAACAACATTTCCCAAGTGCATTATGCAACCACAAAAGGATCACATGATGCAAGGGTCACATTCGACTAACTCACAAGAAAAAAAAATATCAAGACCATTTCCCTGGTGTATCCATTCACAACATACCATGATATAAAGGATTGTGCAAACTTTGAGGAGGAGAACATACAAGAAGCCTGAAAAAGATAATCAAGAACCAAAAAAGGTGATTCAAAATCAATGTGCCTTTTTCCAAAAGAGATCGACTGACTGAAAGATATTTTTGATTAGGTCGAACATGGGGAAGGATACATCCTACAAGGACTTATTGATGGGGGATGTTGTAAATGTTTGTTTATCAACAAAAGATGAATCAAGGACAACCATATAATTGAGGATCAATTTGATGGAGCTTGTTGAAGTGCTGGGCTTGATGGGTCAATATAACTGATCACTTGTTCGCTGGATGAATGAGGATATGTACAATGGGACCTGAAAATATATACAAGGAATATGTATAAAGCTTGGGAATTTGGATAGGTCGAACATGAAAATAGATATGTACAAAAGCTCAGGATTATGGGATAGGATATAATATACACATGAGTGTCATGAAGCTCAGGAATCAGGATAAAGACATGGTATGAACAGTGAAGGGTTAGGAAGATGTGAAACAGTCTTGATGGAACTTTTTTGTGGAAAATAGTTCATTGTGTAGATGAGTGTCAACATGACCTCAAGATGTAGTGGATATGGACAAACTTTTGAATTTTTAGATTCAATTTGAAATTTCTATTTTTTTAGGTGTTTTTCAATTTTATGATTTGTTTGGGATTTTTTCAAATTTTTACTATTTTTAGATTTTATACAAATTTTTTGTTGTATAGACATGACATGTGGAAAGAAAATAGGTGATAAAAAAGAGAGATATTTATTACAACCAAGAGTGAATATGAACAAAGAAACTAACACTATCATACATGAAAGTGAGCAATATATACAAAGCTTAGGATTTGGGATAGTAGCACCAATCTCAATGTGCACATGCGATAATGGAACACCTTAGGGAAGATGGGGTTTGTGATAGCTAATGTGAATGTGGGATTGGGTAGATAAATGGATGTGATAGGATAAGAGTGGATAGGGTGGGAGTTTGATAGATAATGGAATGGTCCTTTATGTGTGATGCCTGTTTGTAGGTTTTCACCACACATACTTGCCCAAGGTGCCTAATTACCAAGTTTTCACCATTGGATGATTATTTCTCTTTACTTTTTTTTAACTATTTTTCTTTTTGATTTTTTTTTTGTTATTCATCAAGGTGCTTATTTACTAGGTTTTCACCAATACAATGATTTTTTTAGGACATTTAATATTTTTTATGGATTTTTCAGATAAGGGTAGTACACTTTATGGATTAAGCATAAAACTTCTTAAGGTGAATGATATTGATGGTGTCATGCAAAGGTTACCCTTTTGGTGTTGACAACTGATATGCCCCTAAGCCAAAACAAGCTGTGACAATATAAGGACCCAACCAAGTAGGTTTAGACTTGCCTTTCTTCTCTCAGTCTACTTGTACCTTTTGATTCTCTTTTAGGACCATTTCTCCCACCTGAAATTATCGTGGGTGGATTTTATTCTTGTAGATTCTTTTAAGCTTGTTCTGGAATACCACAAGGTGATCATATGCTTGTTGTCACTTCTCATCTAATAGATCCAATTGTGTGAGGTGTGCTATGTGGTAGTCTTCATCAGTTATCGGGTTCTTGAGTGACACAAGCAACGATGGGAATTCAACCTTGATTGGTAAGATAATTTTTGCAACATATACAAGAGAGTATGGGGTGGTGCCTACCAGAGTGTAGTAAGAGGTGTGGTGTGCCCAGAGGAAGAGATTAATTTGGAGGTTCTAGTCACAACCAAAATCATTGACAACCTTTTTGAGGATTCTTAGGATTATTTTTTTGGTTGCCTCAGCCTGGCCATTCGCTTGGGGAGAATATGGGCTAGAAAAGGGATGGTGAATGTGGAGTTGGTCACAAACATCCTTCTGATGAAGGGTGCTCCCCTTAATACCACAAACACATAACAGAAACAGAGAAACAACAACAATATGCAAGAACAAAAAATGGGCTTCTTATTATCTCCACAAATGTGGAATTACAAACTTTCAAAATTACAATATGCAAAGCCACATGGGCAATCCCTTACAATATTTTGTAGGAAAAAGCCTTGAATCAATACCCAGAACTGTCCCGAACTGCCTAAGACAACACTACAGACCTTCCTTATATAGGCAATTTCCACTACCCAAGAAGGTTCCAGAAATTTAGCCCTTTAGGCCGACAAAACATAGAATTAGTTATTTTTCACAATTATTACAATAGGGTCGGCTCAAAAGAAATACAAAATATGATTTTAGGTAACCCAACTTCTGGAGGCCATAAATTTTTAACCGTAGCTCCATTTTTCTATTGTAACCACTTTTCAGAAACGCCATGACGAGATCTACAATGCTTGACATGCGCTAGCACCAGTCAGTCGGGGGTTGATCGCGATCCAGAGCCTCTAAGGCCTTCAAAATTGACCTGAAAGATTTCATACCCAAAAACATCAATAACTTCACCAATACAGATGATGTGGTAATGAAACTCAACTGGTAGGCTGAAATGACTGAGATGAACCTCCAACTGTGAAATCAAAACATTCCAAGATCATATGACCAACTTACTAAAAATAGTAAGTTTCCATAAATAGCAGATCTGCACAAGATAGCCCTTATTGAAAAGCAAACAAAAATATTTTTGGGTGATGCAAGATTGCTCTTACACCTAGGATGCTCTTGCATCAGACACCCGGGGTAATTTGAGAAGTGACCCTATCACGACTTAGGTGTGCAGAGGAAAACCAAGGTAGTTAACCTCCTCCTTTGTTAGCCATGATGAATCTTCAATAGGTCATCCTTTCCACTTGACCAGATATTCTTCATATGTCCTGTTCCTTGTGCTTCCGCCAACACGACTGTCCAGTATGTCTTCAATCTCCTTGATATCTGAACTAGTTGCTGGAATACTCCACTGTGCTGCTGTAACCTCATCTTCAACACCTCCTTCATGATACTCTGTCAGATCTGAAACATTAAATAATGGTGAAATATTCAGCTCAGTAGGCAACTCTACTTCATATGCATTTCCTGAATCATGCTTTTTTAGTATCTTACATGGCCCAAACTTCTTCATTTTCAGCTTGTTATATGTACCAACTGGAAATCGCTCCTTCCGCAAATGAACCATGACTTCATCTCCAACCTGAAATTCCTTATGCCTTCTTTTCTCATCTGCCTTAGCCTTATACTACGCATTCATCTTGGTAATATTCTTCAAATGTTCTGCAAAATCCTCAGCTTTAGCACTACTTATTTCTCCTTTATCTATCTTTCTCAACTCAGATGCATTTCTGGGACTACTTCCATATACAATCTATGGATGATGTGATGAACTAAACTTCAAATCAATCTTCAACTCTTCACTTTCTGCTAGTGTCATTCTGTGTGCTGCCTTATTTGGTAAACTAGCTCCTAGAGTCAAGTCCATTTGATGACTGATCTTTCTTACTAGTGGTAATCCATCAAGCACATTATTAGATACAATATCCTAAAACTCATTCAATAATTCTACAACTTCTATAGGTTTATCTTCTACTTCCTCTTTCCCAACCTTTGTAATTAAGGTAAAACACATATGCTCACACTGCATACCATCTAAGAAATTTCCTCTATCAACAAAAGTTATTCTTGCATTACCACATACCTTTTCTTCGGTCTCCTTCAATGGCTTTAGCTTATGTCGCACTCCATCCTTTGTCAGGGAATGTACATCACATATGTCAAACTACTACGGCCTACCCAACAACATATGACATGCATCCATAGATATGATATCACATATTACCTCATCTTGGTACCTGCTGATCTTGAACTTCACTAGACACTGTTCACTGACCATGACCTTGTGTTTCATCCCGCACCCAGGCAACCCGATATGGATGTGGGTGTTTCTGCCTCTTGAGCTTCAACTTTTTCACCATCTCTTCTAACACTAAATTATCGGTACTACCACTATTAATAATCACATCACAACACTTGCCTTCACACTTGCACCTGGTGCGAAACAGACTCCTTTGCTCAGGTTCATTCTCACCACTCAGCATGACTCTTCTATTGATCAACATCTCTCCTCTTTTAGCATCTTCAAAATTTGATGATCCAACATCTTCATCTACATGTGCAACTCTATCCTGGTCTTCATTCCTCCTATCCATCCTTCCTTGGCATTGAGGACATTAAAATTCCCTATGACCTTCTTCTCCACAGTGAAAACATGGTCCACGGAAGCCTCCTCTTCCTGAACCTTGTCCTCTTCCTCTTCCTCTCTGATCCCTATTGTTCTAATCTTGGAAATGATTGAAATTATCTCCTCTCTGATTCCGACTGTTACTAGCCTCATCCTACTTTTTCAGATCTTCATTTCGATCTTCATATGACCATCCACTAGATCTTCCATCATGACCTCTTTTGCTTTGTCTGCTCTCAAACTTGTTGTTCAACTTTTCCTCTACTTTTAGGGCAAACTGGTATGCTTCTTCAATACTGTTCATTTGAACTAGATTCAACTCCTGCTGAATGCTCCACCTCAACCCATTAAGGTAATGAGAAAATTTCTCCTTATCAGCTTTTGCATGTCCTATTCTAATGAGGATTTGATAGAACTCCTCTGTATACTCCTGAACAGATCTTCCTGCTTGCTTCAAACTTTGCATTTTCCTCAGTAGGTCAAGCAAATAATCAACAGGGATGAACTGTCACTTCAATTTATCCACCATCTGATCCCATCTTGTGATTTTATCCTTTCCTCTTCGATTTCTCTCCAATTGAATCTCTTGCCACTAGATCTTCACATGACCCTTCAGTCTGGCCTTCGCAAACTTGACCCGATCAGGATCCTCGATATCTTCATACTCAAAATATTCTTCACATTCATTGATCCAGTCAATCAATTCCTCTAGGTTAAGATTTCCAGAAAATGTCAGAACCTCAATCTTAGGTCTTTTCCTGATCTTTGAGATGGCTCAGAAAAGTCTTTCTTCCTCTTGGTTCACAACTTTGACTTCTCCTTCTTGATCTTCTTCTTCAGTTTCATCCTCACTTTCATCTCTGACATTAAGATTCATTCCTACGTGAATCTCATCTTGCAATGCTCGCACTTGTCTCTAGAGCACTCTAACCTTAGGTGTTACAACACTAGCTCTTCTGCCACATTCCCTTCATGGAGGCATTTTCACGTGTATCGCTGAAACCCTAACCATGGTCCTGGTGAAAATTGCCTCATAGTCGGTGATCTGTTTACACAGAAACCCTCACCCACGATCCTGGTGCAAACTGCCTCACAGTCGGTGATCTGTTTACACACTCAAGAACTCCCACTTTGATACCACTTGATGAAGGGTGCTCCCCTTAATACCACAAACACATAACAGAAATAGAGAAACAACAACAATATGCAAGAACAAAAAATGAGCTTCTTATTATCTCCACAAATGTGGAATTACAAACTTTCAGAATTATAATATGCAAAGCCACATGGGAATTCCCTTACAATATTCTGTAGGACAAAGCCTTGAATCAATACCCAGATCTACTACCCAGAACTATCCCGAACTACCTAAGACAACACTACAGACCTTCCTTATATAGGCAATTTCCACCGCTTGAGAAGGTTCTCGAAATTTAGCCCTTTAAGCCGACAAAACATAGAATTATTTATTTTTCACAATTATTACAATAGGGTCGGCTCAAAAGAAATACAAAATATGATTTTAGGTAACCCAACTTCCGGAGGCCATAACTTTTTAACTGTAGCTCCATTTTTCTATTGTAACCACTTTTTAGAAATGCCATGACAAGATCTACAGTGCCTGACACGCGCTAGTGCTAGTCAGTTGAGGGTCGATCACGATCCAGAGCCTCTAAGGCCTTCAAAATTGACCTGAAAGATTTCGTACCCAAAAACATCAATAACTTCACCAATACAGATGATGTGGTGATAAAAATCAACTGGTAGGCTGAAATGACTGAGATGAACCTCTAACTGTGAAATCAGAACATTCCAAGATCATATGATCAACTTACTAAAAATATCAAGTTTCCATAAATAGCAGATTTGCACAAGATAGCCCTTATTGAAAAGCAAATAGAAATATTTTTGGGTGATGCAAGATTGCTTTTACACCTAGGATGCTCCTGCATCACCTTCATGTGTTTGTTCTCAAATAGTGTACCATGATATTTGAAGATGGTGGAGGGGATGTCAAAGCAGAAAATGATATGATAGAGGACAAACTTGGATATTTGGACACTTGTAGTAAGTGTGAGCAAGATCACTTCAAACTACTTTATAAAGTATTAAGTAGTAGTGATGATGTACTTTTGTCCATCCAAGGACAGAGGAGTTATCTTACCAATGAGGTTGAAGCCCCATCATGAGAAGGGCCATGACAGTTAGGTAGGATGCAAGTCCTATGTGGGAGCGCAAATTAGGTTCACATGTTGCTGACATGGTAGGCATTTCTTCACAAACTCACAAGCATCATGTTCCATTGTAGGCCAATAATACCCTTCTCTAATCAGTTACTTTTCTAAGACCATACTACTTGTGTGGGCATCGAAGATTCTAGCATGAACCTCCTATAAAGCTTGGACAACCTCAATGGAGTCTAAACACCTAGAGAGGACATTGTGATACCCACAATGATATAGGGTGTTAGCTATGAGAGTGTAGTAGGATGCTCTATGAATAAGGTTTTGGTGTTTGGTGTTTTTGAGGTGGGGGGATATGATACCATTTTGTAGGTAATATGGATGTCATGGTACCATGAGGACTTGGGACCAACCAAGAAACACACCATTTCTAAACCAACATTCTCATAAGAGGGTATTTAGAGTTTATCGACTAAGAATTCATATTGTGTGGTGTCTCAAGGGATAACAAGTAGAGACCTGATATTTTCCATTACATTTTTTTCTTTTTTATGTAATCTGGGTACTTGCATAAATTATAGACTCAGGAGATATTCTTTCATTTTGTCCACTAATTCCTTGTAGGGTAATAACTTGTCATCCTTTTCTTGAAACTCATCGATGACTTGTTTGATGATGAGTTGTGAATCTCTAAATACTTGTAGCTCTATTATATTCCATTGGATAGTTATCCTAAGGATTGAGATTAGTATATCATATTTTGTAATATTGATGGTACATGGGAATCCCAATTTGAATGATTTTAGAATATATTCACCTCGAGGTGTGACTAGGAGGATTCCTACCCCTGATCCATGTGATGTGTAGGATCTATCAAAATATAGTTTCCATATTGGTTTTTCTTCAATCATACACATATGTTCATTTGTAAATTCTATTACCACAGGATATGCATCTACCAAAGGTGCCTCAACTAGTTGATTTGAAATAACCTAACCCTTGATCATCTTTTTGTCCACATACTGAATGCCAATATCACTGAGGAGCATTACCCATTTTTCCACGCGTCCTGTAAGCATTGTTCCTGAGAGTGGATGCTTGAGAAGATCTACTTTAGAAATGATTTTTACTATATGGATGAGCATATAGTGTTGTAGTTTCTGAGTAGAAAAAAAAATGCTAAGAAGGCTTTCTCCATTGGTGTATAATTGAGCTCATAGTCAACAAGCGTACAACTAATGTATTAGATAGTTATTTATTTTCTATTGTCATCAAGCTAAGCCAAGAGTTCCCCCAATGTCATAGTGGTTTTTGATATGTATAAAATGAGTGGCTCCCCTAGATTAGGTGGTACAAGGATGGGTGGATTCACCAAGTATTCCTTGATCTTATCAAAATTTCTTTAGCATAGAGGATCCCTTTTGAAATTGGTGTTTTTGTGCAATATATGGGTGAATGGTTGAAACTTATCTACAAGTTGTGATATGAACCTCTTGACATACTGTAGCTTACCTTGTAGACTACATAACTTCTTGAGTGTCCTAGGAGGAGGCATTTAGATTATAGCTTTGACTTTCTTTGGATCAATTTCTATGCCTCTTCTAGATATAATGAATCTATGGAGCTTTCTAGATGTAACTCCAAAGATGGACTTTTTTGGATTGAGCTTCAACCCATAATGATGGAGGCAATCAAATATACATTCCAACACATTGAGATGGTCTAACCTTATTTTTTATTTTTCCAGAATATCATCCACATAGTCTTCAAGGATCTTATGGATCATGTCATGAAAAATTACAGTCATGGCTCATTGATATGTGGCTCTTGTGTTCTTCAAACCAAAAGGTATCATGTTATAGCAGTTGGTACCCCATGGGGTTGTGAATGTTGTCTTATGATGATCTTCTTCTATGATGTGTATCTAATTATAGTCAGAGAAACCATCCATGAGTGATAGCATCTCATGCCCGACAGTGAGGTCCATGATCATATCAATGTTTGGTAGCTCAGGAAATCATCCTTTAGACATGCCTTGTTGAGGTCTTAGAAGTTTGTGCATATTCTAATTTCTCTTTATACTTTTGAAAATGGCACCATGTTGGAAATTCATTCTAAATAGTCAATGTATTATATGATTTTAGCTTGTAGGAGATTTTACAGTTCTTCTTTTACTAGAAAGTCCACCTTGGGGTGCATTTTTTGAGACTTTTTCTAAATTGGTTTGAAATTTGGGTCTACTACAAGATGATGGAAAATAAGGTTGGGGTCTAATCTAGGCATATGAGCAGAAGACCATGCAAAATTTATTGTATCTTCCTAGAGAAGTGTGGTGAAAGTTGTTTCTTTGGCCTTTGATAGTGATGTTGTGATGTATGTTATTCTAGGGCATTCCTTGGTTCCTAGATTGATAGGCTTGGTTTCTTTGATAAGTATAGATGACTTATCTAGCCTATAATCATGAATAAGAGGAAGAGGTAGATCTTCATCTTCTAGCACCTTAGAGAGGTTTTCACCAAAAGAAACGCCCTTAATTTTTACTTTTTTGGAGTCAGAAAGTGCTCCATAGGGGTTTTCACCAAAAGATTTATTTTTTTCTTTTTCATTTTCAATTTTGTAGCTAAAGAATACCTCTTCCCCAAAGTATCCCTTAGGGCCTAGCTTGTAGAAATGTGCTGAAGCATTCCCCTAGTCTTGTTGTTGTTCTGCTACTCCCATGTATCTTAGTAGCACATCCTTGCTTTGGGACTCATTGATATATGCAACGCTTGGTTGGTCCCAGTCTATGAGTTCAGGGTGGACGAGTGGAAGATCAATGAGGTTTATGGATAGTTGGTGAAGGAAGGAATTGCCCAGGAATATTTTGTCATCAAATTTATCTTTTTAGGATTTCTTAACTTCCTCTTCTAGGATATCTTCAAATTCCACAATATCACCCTATATGTCCAAGAGGGTAACATTGGGAGCATTAGTACCACCAGTTGTGGTATCATGGCCTTGTATATGTAGGTGAGTAGTGTTGTGACCAAATCCAAGGCCTTTGTGTCTTAGCTTATGAGAAGCTTCTAGTGGGCCTTTCATACCACCTTCCTTGGGTCCTAGGCTATTGCCTTGATAATTCCAATATTTTGTGGCCCATTTGTGTGATGTGGGCACTAGTACCTTTGGGTCAGATTTCTGACAACTCTTCATTGGGATTTAGACAAAAATACGTCAAAATTTCAACAAACATCAACAAGAATCCTCACCATAGGTTTTTTGTCATAAGTTTCTATGATGGAGTACGCGTCAAGGTTCCAACAATACCATATCAGAAATGTATTTGTAATAGAGGGTAGTTTTTCGACAAAGGCTCATCAGATGTCTTACTACTATCTTATCGATTCTCTTCTATTGTTCGTTAGAATTATGAGGAGAATGAAAATTACTATGCTTCCATACCTATGATGTTTATGTCATCATAGGTATGGTAACATCATCAATTGTCTTTTGGTGTTCATTATAATTCCAAGGAGAATGATGACAACTATGTTTCCATACCTGCAAAGTTTGTGTCATCGTGAGTATGACAACCTCATCGATTATCTTTTGGCATTCATCATAATTCCAAAATGAATATTTTATATTGACCTTATTATCCCTAATCAATATGCTCTCAGCTGCCTTAATCACTTTTATCACCATATGTATCCCTGATGAGTTCATTGGGTGTCGACAAAATCAAAATCTCTCATCTTGATTTGCTTATCTATACCGATGACCACCATTGGCACAACCTTTACTGATAAGCTACCCTTTTTTTGTCTTTATCAGGGTAGGTCTTTCTAATAGCCTCATCAGCTATCGACAAGACAAGATTTATCCTCTATCGCTAGTGTATGTTTCACCAATGGGACTTATTGGTATATGTTAAATCAACCTATCACACTTACATCTTTTTCTTATGATTAGTTCAAATTTTGCTGATGTACATCCTTAATGCCTTCTCCATCAATAGGCCCTTCGTTATAACCTTTTGCAATGCATACATTTTCTATTAGTATATGTTATATTGACCTAACACATTTTATTAGGATAGGTATTTCCGATAGCCTCATTGGCTATCACCAAGACAAGATTTCTCCTCTACTACTAGTATATGTTTCACTGATGGGACTTATTGGTATATGTTATACTGAGATACCCTTTTGTTTGTTTTTATCGAGGTAGGTCTTTCTGATAGCCTCATCGACTATCAAAAAGACAAGATTTGTTTCACTAATGGGACTTATTGGTATATGTTATATTGAGCTACCCTTTTATTTTGATTTATCGAGGTAGATATTTTTGATAGCCTCATCGACTATCAACAAGACAATATTTCTCCTTTGTTGCTAGTGTGTATTTTATCAATGGGACTTACCAATATATGTTAGACCAAAAAAACAATTCTATCTCCATATGTGTCCCTGATGAGTTCATTGGGTGTCAACAAAACTCAAAATCACTCATTTCAATTTTCTTAGCTATACCGATGACCACCATGAGCATAAAATTTATCGATAAGCTACCCTTTTATTTGTCTTTATCAAGGTAGTTCTTTTCGATAGCCTCATTGGATATCGACAAGACAAGATTTCTCCTCTATTGTTAGTGTATGTTTTGTCATTGGGTCTTCTCCATCGGTAAGGGAGGATGTTATCACCCTAATGTAATAAAATGAAGATGAACTATCATAAGTCATCAGATAGACATACGCCAATACTTCCAGTGAAGGGACATTGATAGAGGAGAGTTCATTTATCAGTGGAACCTACCCCGTTGAAATACCATTGTCACATCACTTAAGTTTTCAAAAGATGAACTAAACAAGTGTTGTTAATGCTCAAATTAGATGAATTGATCCCTCGTACATGGAAAATTTATTGTAAATACCCTTACAAATTGTAAATATTAAATGTATTTTGCCTATTTATAAGTAAACAAATGACTAATGGTTTTACAAGAATTTTGGATAGATTAATAGTGTTGTTTGATTTCTAGAATAGGACTTCCAATAATTGTTGGCCATGGGGATGAAGAACC
This sequence comes from Chamaecyparis obtusa, assembly GCA_027943335.1. Lineage (NCBI taxonomy): Eukaryota > Viridiplantae > Streptophyta > Pinopsida > Cupressales > Cupressaceae > Chamaecyparis > Chamaecyparis obtusa. The sequence continues at coordinate 1,719,312 of BSBK01004543.1, read as the reverse complement.
AAGACCTGTCCAACAACTTGGTCTAAATGGGGAATAAGAGGATTAATTGGACATTTTTACCAGTCTCCTCATTACCTCCTAGGATCTGAAGACAAGTTATGTTTCATACCAGAGTGTTGTGCTAGAATTAGAAGTAGAGTAGGACAAAGCTGAGATAGGTGAGCTTTTCTGAGAGGTACATGAGAACAATGGAGGGTAGGTTCCAACTGATTTCCAGGATGAGTTGTTGGAGTTTATTGGCCTAATTAAAATTAATGATGTCCCTTTTTTCCTATGACACCTTTTTAATTTCTTGATTAGTTTGTAATTAGGTATTTAGGATTACCATTTTGAAAACCCGGTTTGTAACAGTCTGAAGCTAATTTTGCATCCCTTCATTATTTATAAGAAGGGATACCAAGACCAAATAAAGAGGAAAATATTTACATTCAAAATTAAATATTTTTGTACATGATGGGATTTTTCTCTTGAAGATACACTATTGTGGAAAAGAAATAATACATTATATATGTAACCAGTTGGATTATATTATACTCATTTCAATACAAGTTTAGTTGTTTCTTCATCTTTCTTCTGATTAGGAGGAAAATAGGATTTGAAAGGTCCTGAACCTTTTACAAAATACAAAAAAGATAAAACATTAAGCTCTAATTCTAGAAAATAGTGGAAACACAAAAAAAGATAGCCAAAGGAAAACAAAAAAAGGACAATTGGACAGGGACAAAGGCCAACAAAACAAAAAGATAGAATCACTGAATGCTATTGAGAAGATCAACCACTTCAAAAGATAGGAGGTTCATGTTTATAAAAAAAGCCTTGAGATTGTCAATCTCTTTACTAGCACTCCTGGGGCTAGTACTGAGATCTTTTGCACCTTGCTTAACAAACTCCTCATAATCTTTTCTTTTCTCCAAACTGTTTATGAAAAAATTGACTTGGTCTATTGAAGCCCAAAGGATATTGTAATTTTGTTCCCCAATCAACTTGAGCGTATCCTTTATGGTTGAAAGTCTCTGATCAAAGACCATATCCTTGAATTCCAAGGAAACCAGAGTCATGTCACATTTAGAAAAAATTTCATTCACAACATAAAATTTGGAATTGTAAGCCTCAAAAATCCCATCAGCTTTGTTCATTTCCACCATGAGATCATTCAGAAAAATTGGGAAGGGTTTATCACCTAGACCCATAGTTTCCAGAATGTTGATTCTAGTTGTCAGCCTTACATTTTTATTTTTCAGGTTGGTCATTTCAGTGAAGACCTAGTTAAGGGCTTCCTTTACTTGGTCATTCCACTACCACTATTCTCAGAGGCACATTTCACCCAAAGTCAGGCTTAGGAACACCTTTATCCAAGAGGGCATCCATAAAAGAAATCCCAAGAGTGCAAGCCTCAACCTCCTTAAAAGGAACAAGGGAGGGGTGGTCCAAGGGAATATTTGTTCATCTTCATCTTTGTTGGTATTCATATTTTCATTTAATTGATTAGTTCTTTTTGATAATATTTTTCATTTAGATGCTTCAATGTGTTATCTTATATTATTACAATTTAAATTAAGTTTCAGTTTGATCATCAGTTTGAATATTGGTTGTCAAGACTTCATTCTATCTTATTGGTCTTCGTGTAGGAGTTGAAATCCATAAGACTAACTATATTAGAAAATTTAAATTATTAATACATATAGATGCCTTTGAAGTGATGGTATTTCTTTAAGGAAAGTTATTAAAACTGTCTCATAGGGTTATATGTAGGGTGAATTAATTGAATTGATAAGAATAAAAAAATGATAAAGGCACTGGTATGATATTGATCTAAGGTAGGTAATTTGATCAAGTGATCATTCTTGTTTGTTGGCCAAAGCTGATCGAGAATTATTTGGGAGTGGAAAAATTCTTGGATTTCCAATCTCTAGTTTTGGGAACCAATAGGTTCTACCTACCAAAGAGGTATGACAATGATCTTTCATGCCATGATCCATAAGACCAGGGAAGATTACGTTGATGACATATTAGAAAAATCCAAACTTAGAGAGACACACTTGCAGGTTCTAGGATGTATTATTGATAGGTTAGAAGAATAAAAGGTTTGGCTAAATCCAAAGAATTGTTCTTTTGGGGTTACATCTGGAAAAATCCTTAGATTTATAGTATCAAACATAGGAATTGAAGTGGACCCAAAGAAAGTCAAAGAAATATTAGACATAAATCCTCCTACCAATCTAAAATAACTTAGAGAACTTTAAGGAAGACTACAATCCTCAATGCCTTCTCCATCGGTGAAACAAACACTAGTGGTAGAGGTGAAATCTTGTCTTGATGATAGCTAATGAGGATATCAAAAAGACCTCCCCTGATAAAGACAAACAAAAGGGTAGCTTATCAGTAAAGGTTATGCCGATGGTGGTCATCGGTATAGCTAAGAAAATAGGAATGAGCAATTTTGATTTTTCCTGACATTTGATGAACTCATCAGGGACACATGGCGATAGAAGTGATCGAGGATATTGAGAGAATATTGATCATAGAGACTAAGGATGATAGAAAATGTATGCATTGGGAAAGGTTATACTAAAGGGCCTATTGGTGTAGCTATGTTTAGGAGGTTTAGATGTACTTGACCTTATGATTATTGCCCCAATGGTGTTAGCCTCAGACAATCAAATGTATGAACCTAGGCCCTTTGATTATACATCATATTTGGTGGAGATTACATAAGGTTTTTTTGAATCTCGGAACTCATGAATGCTTAAGATTTAGACATTATTCTCTATTAATGCATTTGGTGTTTTTTTATGGATACAAAAGAGGAATGTGGCCAAAAGATTTAAAATTGAACCTAATAAATAGAGAGGGAGAATAGAAACTAGTACAACTATGGACATCCATATTGGATTCAAGATACACGAGGTCACACTACATCAATTTCAAAGAGTGGATCATGAAGCCTATCTATCATATGTATGATTTCCTTTGTAATAGGTTGATTTTTGATGAAGTGAGGGTATTCTTGAGACCAAAGGATTTTGATCAATAGAAAATATTTGATCATCCTTGGGGAGATTGTATGTCTATACCAATTTGACATTCTTTATAATCTATGTGTTTGAAGGAATACCATATATGTTGTCGAAGATTGTTCCATATAGAATAGATTATTTGGAAATTGTAAGACAATCGAGTGTTTCAAATGGACAACACTTTCATAATTTTCGCTCAATTTTGGAAATTTCACAATTGTTTCAACCAAGGCTTAAGAGGTAATTGAGAAGAAGTTAATGGATGAATTAAATTTGTTTGAACATTTTCCAAGAAAAAATTATGATCCAGAAGGATACATACATTCTTGTAAGAAGAAGAAAAATTTGGGGTTTTCATGCCCATAATTTAATAGGCAAAACACACCAACTTAAAAATTCATTTGCAACATCACAAAATCAATTTGAAATTCACATTGCGTAATAATTTAACCTTTCTCATTCATGAAAACATTTATATAAACTCATCATGTAATAAAACAATTGAATTCAACACTTAATAAAACTCATAGCATCATAATTCCATCAAATATTCATTTCCTAATTAATCACATAATTAAATCTCATCATGTCATCCTAGCATTCATAAAATCATATTAATCGCAAATGCAGATCCACAATAATGTCACCACGTAATCATCATAATAATCATAAAATAATGTGCATCTAGCATCTAAGGTGATAGAATCCATAACATAAGGTGTCTAAAAACCATAATGAATCAAAATATAGTATCGAATAAGTCTATCTCGAATACAAAAATTGAAAAGCTATGATGGGCTTGGGGTGAGGCCTCATGGGGGTATTATCTCCATGAGGCAATAGATGTTGAAGATATTTTTAGGAACCTCAAAGATGAGGAAGCATAAAGAGTGATTGAAAAATACAATAGAGAAATGCATGAAAAGGTGCACCAACTAAGAGAAATTGAGTCTCAAGAAGGGATATGAGAAAGTGGATCAGATGAACACAAAGCCATTTCTAAAATGTAGTCAAAAGAAGTGAAGGTGGAGCTAGATAAAGATGAGAAGATTGTAACAAAGCTATGGATAGATAAAGATTATAGATTAGCTGAGAATTTTTATTTTGTGTCTGATGATGAGTTTGTCAAGTCAAAATAATTTAAATCTTTCTTGTATAATATCAAAGGTAATAAATTAAGGGAATCTTTTCCAAATATAACACCCGAGAATGAGGCCAAGTTGTTGAAGCAACTCACTGATGATATCAATGTTGAGATAATTACCATGACCCCGTATAAAGGTAGATAATTGTTGACAGAGGCTAGTATTATCTTGTTTCTAGGATGGTACCTTAATGCCTCATTTATCTTTGATAGAATGTTGCATTTTGAAAATAAAGATTTTAAGTTAGATCTGGATAGAGTCACTGATGTTTTCATTCATTCAAGATTTGATGAGAATGAATAAGATTATTGATAGTGACAAGGCTTTTAGGCACATGATGAAATTGAAAGTTTGGGAAATTGATCCGATAACCTCTGCAAATATAGGTGTAGAAATTTCCAAGTTGAACAAAGCACAAATTGTCAAACTAGTGTGGGGAAGGGATCGATACAAGGAATTGTATGAAGAAAGCATAAAAGGAAGTGGAATACCTGTGCACATGTTGAATTCTCTAGATAATACAAAATGGAAAAAGAAGCATGTCGAGATACAAAGTGAGGACCAAAATTTAAATAAGAAAATGCAAACTATAAGGATTGATACTGTTGCTTTTCTGTTGCACAAAAGATTTGAGAAACTAAATATTACTTTGGAAAATATGTGGGAAGCATATAGAAAGAATAAAGATAATGCTCTATCCAATAAAAAAATTATGAACAGGTTGGGGGTAAATTTTCATGAGAAGAACTTGGAAGGAGTAGATACAAAAGAAATTGAGGAGATAAACAAAGTGATTGCAAAACATGAAAAATTTCATAAGAAATTAGAAGAAGAGTATGAAATATTCAAAGATGCAATCAAACAAGGATTGCCTACTTTTTTTTTATCATAAAGGAGAATTGAAAGATAAGGATAAATGGATTGAATAATTCCAAAGTCTCCTCGATGTTTCCCTCAATGCTACTCATACATATGGGATTGAGTTAAAAGAGTCTACTTTGCAGATGGAATGACTTCTCATGCTGGAGATCACCACTAGAGACATCATCCATGATGCATACACCTATGACTCTAAGGCATATTTGGAGCATATCAAAATATGTGGCATGCTACTTGGGGATTGACCCCTATTCCAAAGTGTTTCTTATGATTTCTTATTATAATTAGTCTAGTTGGTGTTAAGTTAGTTTTTTAGTTGATTTAGTTGTCAATTAGGTAGTTTTGTTTCTTTTGGTGAAAGGGTATGCCCCTCCACCTGTAACTAAGACCTCACCTATATGTAGGGGTTCATTCTGATGTTTTAAGAGAGAAAGGATATATGCAATTTTTTTTTGGGTTTTTGTTCACTGGAAATACAAGGCTAGAAAAAGACGTATGTAACCAGTTGATTCCTATATATATTTTAATACAAGGATCAAGTTTTATTTCATCTCTAATGGTATCTATCTTTTCAATTGTCTGATTAGTTCTCTGTGATAAATACATTTCATTTAGATTGCTTCAATGTGCTATCTTATGTTATTATAATTTGAATCAAGTTTCAGTTTGAATATCATTTTGGAGGAGTGGTTGAAAAAAATTAACCTATCTTATTGGTCTTTCAGAGTAAAGTTAAATTCAGTAAGACTGACTATAACAACAAATCTAAATTATAATATCATAAAGATGCCTTTGAGGTGATGATATTGTTTGAAAAAAAGGTTATTAAAACTTTCTCACATGATTATACATATGATCATTCAATTGAGTTGGTAAAATTAGTAAGAGATTAAGGCACTGGTCTAATATTGATCACATTCTAAAATATGCACACTTACACATGTTTTATACCCAATATTACAAATAGGATCATCAAAGATCTGAAGTCCATGGATCAGATGACCTACAAAAAATTATATAAATGGAAGTGAGAAAATATCAAGGTCAAGGTACTTCTAGATGGGAGAAAAAACAAGATACATATCATTTTTCAAATGATTGACCATAAGAAGATAGATTGTTTGTAGATACTTTATGATCTAATAAGTAACATTAAATTTTGTTCAGAAATGGCATAATGTTTTCTATAGATTTTATTATCTCATAGACTCCCCCCAAAAATAATGAATCCACAAAATGAACAAATGTTAAGGAATGAACAGAGGTAGTGTGTCTATTATAGAACAAAATAAACTCATAAAACCATTCAGGCATGTATTCAATTGTAATGGGGAACTATCTTGTAGAACCATGTTCACAACCTACAACACTGAATCTGTAACCTACAAACAAGATGCTTAGCATCAATAATATTAATAGTGGAGCATAATGAAATATTGAAAAGTGTGTTATTAGTGCAAGAGCACCCCCTCCACTCTTCACAACACCTATAATTTTATGGTATTCAAAGGATTCACCCAAGGGTCTTCATACCTAAGGGTCTTTAAAGAATTTTTCAAACCTTGATTAGTAAGCCAACTTGTAAGACCTAGTCACCCTTGGTGTGGTTATAAACCACAGGTTTTTTACTATGGTCTTGAGACACATTTGGGTGTTTAGATTTTCCTAGGTGTATTTTTTATTATTTTAATAATGTTTGAGATCCTTAGGATCCAAGGCTTAGGCCCTATACGCTCATTAGGAGAAAGAATGCAACATTTTGCAAAAAGTTGCAAAATGCAAGAAATGTTGCTCGACAATTTCTTCGAAAAGTTGCTACTGACTTGTAAAAAATTCCCAATGGTCACAACCTTTAAAAAATGGTTGGATTTGTTGGGAAAGGTCTTCAAATAGCCCTTTCAAGTGGGTGGAAGACAGATAGAGAAGATTTATGTAATTTTGCATTCAATCAATAAAAATCCCTTATTTTTTTCTCTACATTCTGGACTGTAACAGAACATGTACGGATTGGTGCAGAAGTAAAAAGAAGAATATTGATCAGTCTGAAATCTAACATGAATTATAACTCCAATGCATTTGGATTGAGTTAGTTTTTAGATCAAATTCGAGAGATAGAAGAATTGGTTTACTGGGTTTTCAAGAAACCCTTATGAATCAGGGTTTTAACAAACAAAGCCCAAACTTTCTTTTCCTTCTTGGGTCTCCCATGCAAAGTGGGGGAATGCAAGTAGGGTCAATGTATTTTAGATCCTCAAAGGTGCAGAAGAAAGGGGATTGTTTTGAGAAGTCTTCTTACAGGCTCTAGGCCAAGCATCTTTATGTGCTTGGTCCAGAATATGGAAGAGTGAAGTGACAATAGCACTTTGGGGGTGGATAAAAGAAATTTGTGACAAATTGTTGTCTCATTGGGATTCCTAATATCATTCAAATTCAGAGTTTTCCTTTGAAAATCAACTGGTGAACTTTTCCTTAAATAAATGACCGATTATCCCTATTAGGACTAGTGGATCAGGAAGAGTTAGGTATTATCCATACTGGTTGGGATCTTGCAAAATGGAGGTTTGATATAACTCAATAAAGGGTGTCTGAATATACAATGTATTTTGTAGATTCTTTGTAAGAATCTGGAACTAAGTCCCTAGAACCTCGCTTAAAAGGCTACAAGTGTGGAAGGCCTAAAAGCCAGAGATTATTATCCAAAACATAAAAGGTGTGGAAATCGCTCCCATAAGAGACATATAGTGAGCATGGAACCTTTCCATCCCCTTCCCAATATAAAGGTTCTTACTACTAAGTCAAAGATAGTAGGGGATGCTAATCAGTAGAAATTATCAAGTGTCAGAAAATAACTTGGTGGATCAATCGAGCCCACTTGGTTAACAAAGGCACCAAGTATCAATTGAGTCAACTCGGTTAAAGAGGGAACCAAGTGTCAGCCAAGCCCGGGGGAGCAAAAGCTAGTAAAAGACATAGAATCCTCTAGTGAGAATAGTAGATTTTAGTTTGTTGTAGGATCTTCTAAAGGTGTAGAGCACTCTTCTAAAACCACTTTGGGTTTAGGAAGGCATCGAAGGTCTCACCACTTACCGAGTTGCCTAAATAGGGGAGAGCTTTGGGTCAAGTGGTATCAGAGCATCTAAGATCCTTAGGGTAGAGATATACCAACACTATGGAAGGAGAAGATGAAGGAGGATTGTCATCAAGGATGACCAACATAGAGATAATAAGATACTTGAGAGAGAAAAGGACAAAGTGTGATGAACAAAGAGACACTGAAATGCAGAATATGAGGCAAGAAATGGATAGGATTAGGGAAGAGCTTCAAAAGAGAAGTAGTGGAAACTCTGATGATGTCAAAGAAGGGAGTGAAGAAGAACCCCTTGAGCAGGAAGGAGAGGAATGTCCTACAAACCAGAGGCTACTTATGAAGACTCTAAAATCTATGGAGAGGAGAACCATGGATGCCAAGCTTGAGTTGCCTACATACAATGGGAAGATGGACCCAGATTTTGTAATGAATTGGGTGGATGCCCTAAATAGTTTATTTGATTGTGAAGACATCCTTGAGAATCAAAGGGTGGAGATTACTAAGTCAAAGCTCAAAGGCTCTGCACTCACATGGTGGAACTTCACTCAGGATGATAGGGTGAAGAATGGAAAGAATCCAGTCACCACTTGGAAGAAGATGATGGCCCTTCTTAGGGAAACTTATGTCCCTAAAGATTATGAATTCCAACTTCATAAAAGAATAATGAGTATAACACAAAAAGATATGGATATCTCTACCTATACTGAAGAATTTCAGAGATTGGTAATGCAATCCAAGCTTGCTGAACCAAAATGTGTGAAGCTTTCTTGGTATATGCAAGGCCTAAGGGTCTCAATTTAGGATGAACTTAGTTTGAAAAGCTCTACCACAATGAACCAATGCTATCAATTGGCATTGAAAGTTGAAGAAAATTTCAGAAGGAGGATTGAACAGAGTGGTAGAGGAAAAGATAAGAATGAAAGAGGTAGAGGACAAAATAATAGACCACAAGGAGAATCCAATAAGGAAAATACCCAAGGAGAAAGCACTTCAAGAGGTGGATATAGAGGAAGAAGAGGAAATAGAAGAGGTAGAAATGGAGGAAGAAACAATGGAAAGATCAGGTGCTATAACTACAATCAGACAGGGCACTACACCAATAGGTGTTCGGAAAGAGATAGAAAAAATAACCAAGGTGAAAGAAGAGCCAACCTAGTGCAAGAAGATGATGTTGATAGTGTAAGAGATTGTATAGGATAAGAAGGTGTATCCCTCATGATGAAGAGGACCTTAATCCAAGCACCCATACCAGTGGAGCCTCCTCAAAGGAAGAATCTTTTTAGGATTAACTGCAAAAGCCATGGAAAGTTATGCAAGTTAGTAATTGATTCTGGTTTTACTGAAAATCTTGTATCTAGAGAAATGGTAGATAAATTAAAATTGGAAAAGATACCCCACCCAAACCCATCCCATGTATCTTGGTTGACAAAAGGACAACAAACCCTTATAAATGAATAGGCTTGGGTAGATTTCTCCATTAAAGACTATAAGGATAGAGTCCTTTGTGATGTTGTAGATATGGATGTGTTGAGCATCATTTTTACATGAAGACAATGACTAGGAACTTGCGAGAGAAAATTCCCCTCTTGGAAGATTGATGGGATCAATCTCAAGGTTCCTTCTAGCTGGGTCTCAAGCGCTTGGATAGCTCAATGGAAGACAAATGTGAATTTGTTAACAAGGAGGCCTTTGCTGGTTCTTCTCTCAAGGGAAAATGAAAAACAAACTTTAGGAAACCAAAAGTTCTCTTCTTTTTTGATATGATTTTTTAGATTTAGAATGAAAGCAATGCTAATTTAATTAATCTACTGAAAGTAACTTGCAAAGAGGGTTAGGAAATGTAGGGTAACAAGAGATTTGAAAGAAATTGCTGAAAAGAAATCTAATGGACATATGCTAGCATCACACCACCATGCAAATTAAAAAACCTAGAATATGAAGAAACCCACAAAATAGAGATCAGATCATGTCACAATCTTCAGCTGAATGGATGCAATCATCAATGAAATCAAGAAAATGCAAATGTATGATAAGTCAAAACTCATCAAATCATGAAGCCACCCCAAATGTGTGCACATGTGAGACAAGTTAATCTTCAAGCACCAAAGGAAAATCTTCTTAGAAATTTGTCACAACACAGCAATGCAATACCGACAAACACCGAACTAAAAGATCGCAAACTTAAAATCATTAAAGAACCAATTGGCTCTTTGAAATAAAGAATGAGAAAATCACACATTCACAAATTTTGCATAGATAGTAGATAGATCACACCATGAATGAAGCACCAATTGTATTTTTTGTATTAATCATCAAGTCGACCCTCATTACATCATTTTATTACAATTTATAGAGCTGGGCTCTTATTTTCATAGCTAGGGTTTAGCTGTAACTAAAACTTGAAAGTAAATCTAAACTAAAGATTGCATTAAAGAAACTACTTCTAAAGCTTAGCTAAACTATCCTAGCATGGAATTAATCCTCGTGCATTACAAATATTTGAATAAATCAAGCATTAAACAACTCAAAAGGAGCTGGAACCCTTGCATGCTCTTGATAATCTTCATGTTTTTTCCCTTGATCTTTAGCTTTGTCTTCTCCATGTGGTCCTAACTGAAAGAGATCCAAAAATCATGCACAAACAATCCCAAAAAGGAAGCCCAGATGACTGGAAAGTGATCTTTGAGATAACTGGAGTTAACTTTTGGATGCGCCAAAAAATGCCCAAATCCCGACAGTTGGTTTGAAAAACTCAAGACCCAAAATTGACTAAGTGCTAAGTCCTTTATCTCCAAAATTTCAGACTTGTCGAACTTGTCAGACTTGTAGGTGGCTGAAAACTCCCTATCGCTGAAATGCCAAAAATTAGGCACTGCAAAATTGGCTAAGTGTCAAAATTGGATTTTCTGTACACAAAATTTGGCAGATTCTAGACTGGAGGCTTACTGGCTGGGAGGCACTTTTGGATGTGCTTTCTTGAACCTATCTACTATCTCCAATACCTCATCAAAGTCCAACATCTTAATTCCTTGAAGGATCTCTTTCTACCTATCTCTGAAGTCAATCAATTCTTTCGCAAAAGCCTTTATTTATTCCTCTTGAGATAGCATTTTATGAATTTCCTCCTTTTGATAGAACATCTGCTGGACGTCTTCTTTAGACTTCACCCCTTGGAATATGCCTAGGTACTAATCGATGATGTCATTTACTAAATGCATAGTTTTATTATCATCTTCATCAAACAAATCTAGATCCAAGCCTTTAAAGAACTCTTGCAGCTCGTTTACAAAAAGTGTGCTATCATCTCTTCTCTTGTTCAACCTCTTGAGAATCTTTTCAAATATGGCCAATGCTAATGCTATCTCTTGGATCCATTCTTCAAAATTATCCAATTTTTCCCCTTCGTATATCTTCATCAAAACTTGGAAGCGTTACTTTCTTATCATTGTTAGCTCATCCAACACTTTTTGCCAGTTGAGGATGGTCTCTTCTACACCATTTTCCTCACTCATGATCTCCACCAAAGAAGTTATTCCCACCAAAATGTTTCGGAAGGGCCTTAGGATCCTCCTGAGAGATAAGCTAGTGAACTGCTCAAAATCTAGCTTCTACTTAGCACAAGCCTATACAAAAGAATGTGGAACATTTGTATCTATATCCCCCTTCTCAAAAATTTCCTGTAATGAGGCTTCGGGGTTATTAGGGTCAATTGGACCCATTGTCTTTAGAATGAATTTCTTCATAGCTTCATTTTGCTCCTCTAGAGCTTTTATCCTTTCTTCATCTTTATTCATGAAGCCTAGAGCATGCTTCAAGCCTAGAGTAGCCAAGGTTTTGCTACCTTCCCTGGTTGGTTCCCCCAAGTCTACCTCCTCCAACACATAATCATCTAGAGTGATCTCATTTACACCAAAATCCATTGTAGGAACCACCACCTGCACTTTCCACCTCCCCATTTGGTCTTGTGTTACATAAGACATTCTCCTTTCTTGGGGAGCTAGTTCCATTTGGTGGAAAGAATACCCTAGCATGGTCATGTCAACCTCATCATCAGTGTATACTTTGAACCTCAGCTGCACTTCTTTGGTAAACCATCTAGACTATGAGAATGCATTTAATGGCTCATAGGGAGTAGCCAATACAGAAGAGGTTGCTAAGTGTTTTGTCCTTATTTCCTCTTGACTCTCTTCTTTCTCTATTTCCTGTTCATCCCCTACGTCCTGTTCATGTTCCTCCTCATCAACAGTTTGTTGCTCATCAGTTGTTTGTTCCTTAGTATATGTTTGTGGCTTATCTTCTTCAGTATGTGGTTCCTCTTCCACCTGTGACTCTCCCTTATCATCTGGCTCATTCGATCCTATATGAATTTCTCCCATTTTCTCTCCACCAGTCATTTCTGCTTCTTTCTTCGACTCCTGCGAGCTCTGGGGCACTAATTCACTATGGACCTATGGTAAGAGCACATTAACTTGGGAAGGAATATTGAGCAAGGGAGCCATAGGAGATACAAGGGGAGTGGTTGAATGGGTTGGAGGAGGTGGAGTCAAGAGGGGAACATGGGATGAAGAAGGTTGCTGAGGCAATAGAGTGTTCTATACGGGAGTGGAAAGTGGGGTCGTGGGAAGCTCCTGAAGTGGAATTGTAGGAGTTGAGGGCCATGGTGGAGGTGGAGGTGGAATAGAGGAATCCATTAGGACCTATGTGGCTACATCTTCTTCTGATGTGACCCCAACAGTAGAGTCCTTTTTGGGCTCTACAGTTTCCCCTTAGTCTCGGTCATCTCAATATCATCTTGTCCTTGAGGTCCCTGTTGTAGACCTTCTCCCATGCCACTAAAAAGAATAGTAAATTGCATAGGAGCTTGTTGCTCAGACTCCTTGAAACCATGCAACTCTGCAAAATCTATGATGTTGAACTCATCATCACCGAGGGCATCTAGATTTATTGGCTCTCCCTATATAGCCCCTTCATCATCCTTAGGATCATCATCCATTATCCTTCTTTTCTTTAAGAATCCTACAAATCAGGTCCTCCTACTAAGGGGACCTTCATCTAATTCATCTTCATCATCCTCCACTAGGGAATCCATATGTGTGGGCATTGAAGCTCTCTTCCTCTTGTACAGATGACCCTTGATCACTCCAGATGGCTTGGGCCTTATGATCTTAAATTTTGTTCTCTTCACTGATCTTGGAGAATCTTGGTCTCTAGGTGAAGGTTCATCTAGTGGTGCAATACTTCCATTCATCCTAGTTTTAACTTTCTTGGAATGTGTGGGAGGACCATATGCGGTGGGGTGCTCATGTTGATACACCATTTCTAGCTTGAAAGGAGCAACCTCTTTGAATTTTGGTTTCAGTATCTTTTCTCCCTTCTTCTTTTCACAAGAGGATTTCTCTGGGAGTTGCTTCATGGGGAGCAGTTGCATTTGGAAAGGATGAGCAATCCAAGATTTAGTTAGCTTGATCACATGTCGGGCCCTGAAATCCATGCTGTCATTCTCATCTCGATCTACCTCCGCATTTAGGATGGCCCTTGCAAACACCTTGTCTATATTGTATATGGAATCCAAAATTTTATTCGAGTCAGCATCTACTGCCTTCTATGGAATCTTCAATAAAAGGGCACCCTGTGCCAGCTCCAGACTCATCTGGCAATAATCACAGACTCTTACCTCATAATCATCCACACAATTAGCCCAATGGTCTTCAATATGCAGCTCATGAACATAGTGTCTTCCCATTATGTGGCTATAGGTATCAATGGGGTCAAAATGAGGCCTCACCAGATTGTAGGTTGACAATGGGAATTCATCCCATTCTCCAGTCAAAGACTTGTAGACCTTCATATCTGGGACATAGTGGGGGCCAATGGAAATAGGAAAATCCCAGCAATGCTTCTTCTTGTGCTTGATATGCTCATGGGCATCAGATAACTACCTTGCTATCTCCTATAGAACTACCCTATTAGATGGGTACCTTGGGAGCTTCTTGGGTGAAAAGGTGCTTCCTACCACCTGAATGTACGTGAATGTCCAGAATTGTATATAGAAAGCCCCAATGGCCTTTACTTTAGCCGCTTCTTCTGTAGATAACCTTTTAGCATAGTCACCCTCAATGGAGCGTATGATTGCAAAGATGAAGGCATCATTAACTATTCTAAACTCTGGGCTATTATGTGTGAAGAAGTCTTTCCTCACCAATTGAGGGTACAAAGTGAATGGCCATGTGTTCTACTCTTTGATGGCTCCAAATTTGGTCAATCCTAGATATACTGCCCTAGCAGCTAGTAAGTACATGACATAGGATGTCATGTAGAAACAAGGGTCTGTCTTCACTTGAATCAGTTGTTCGTCTAGTTGGTCACTTAGGATGGAGGCCCAATCAAACCTCGCTTGTCTTTCTTTTATCTTTTGAATTAAGAAGATCATCCAAGGCTCCAGTTGATGGGACTTAGGCAGCCCTTACACCCTACTGATCATTGTTATAGCTACCTAGATATCTTCTTTCATATAGCCTCTCCTCATATCAATTCTATCCAGTCTATTCTTGGGCAAGGGTTGCATTAGGTACTCGTTGTTAACAATGTTGTGAACCCTCTGTATGTCCTTGTTGTAAAACTCCATTCCCTTGTTGATATTGAAATTAAAGAACTTATCTACTCCTTTAGGTAGATGGAAAACATATTCAATGTTGTCAGGCCTCAAGTCCAGGACCACTTCCCCAATACTATTCTTGACCATGCGCTCATTTAGCACATAGTTACTGGCTAGTGTATTGATTAGTTTTTCCAACTAGATGGAGACTGGGTACATTGCCATATTCACTAGAGAATAGTGGAATAATGAAGTGGAGTCCTCTGAATGGACCACTGACTGAGCACACTTATTCAGATACTCATTCCAACTCACATTCCCAATGTCTGTATCGGTTATTCCTGCATGTAGGTCGATCACTTTGGATGGTGGGTGATAACCTTTGAATTGGTACTTCATCGTAGATGATGCTACTACGTTCTCGACCATACTTGCGGATAGGACAAAACATAGATCAATAACCTAGCATGAGGAATAAAATTTTTGAAAGAAAAGTACATCACTAAAATTTGAGCTAAAAAGGGGCCATAAACTGATTTCAGCCTTTCGGACTTTTGAAGGTACCGGACCTCCGAAAGGCCAAAAAGGCCATAAAAGGCTGCACTGACAACTCTAGGCCCTTTCAGAGGTTTTGGAGGTAAGGAACTCTCAAAGGCTAATAAGGCTGAAATGTCCACAAAGGCCGAAATGTCAGGGAAAGGCATTTGAATGAAAAGGATTGGTGGTCTGGAGACATGTATTTTCAGCGTGCGCAAATGACAAAAATGTCAAAATGTTCAAAATCACCAAAAACAAAGAATGTAAGGAAGTCTACTTTGGCATTTTGGAGGTGCTAATTGTTTTGGTGTGCGATAGCATTGAAATGTCGAAAGGTGCGCACTTGGAGGTTTTGGCGATGCACAAGCTACTAAAAGTTTCAAACCCCGATGGTCTGAAACTAGGGTTTCCCTGTCAGACTTGAAAATGAATCCGATGATGAGTTTGACCACAAACTCATCATGGGGACACAAGGTGACTACCTTGACAATCCCTAAGGCTCAAAAAGGCCAACTCTAAGCAACCTAGACCTAAGGAAAAGGCTGAAAAGGCATAAAAGATGAAAACTTGAAACCTAGGATGAGCGAAAATGATTGAAAACAAAAGAGCCTAATCTAAGACTCAAAAAGAGAGGAGAGAAAACCACCTACCTAGGAGATGAAGAACTCAATGATGACCAACAAGGAGATGAGACCCAAGTGACAAAAAGATGACAAGTGGTGAAAAAATGGGTAGGAGGCAGAGGAGCAAGTGCAAAAGTGAGGGTTCTCAAACCCTCACACACCTTTTATAGGTTACCAGGGCTATTGACATAGGCACCCCGTGTATCGACCTTTTGGCCTTTTCGGGGGTGTCAAACCTCCAAAGGGCCGAAACACTCGAAAGGTTGATTCCCTTGCAAGGGTCAGACTTCCAGGGTTATTGAACTCCAAAAGGTCAGAAAAGTGGTTAGAGCTGAAAGGCTCAAAATGGCGGTGCAACTTGCTACACTGGCCTTTTTGCACTTTTAGAAATCTAAAAGTGTGAAATGGTGACAAGGCCGAAAAGGCCAAAAACTAAAAAAACTAAGGAGAAAAACCCTAAAGAAAACAAGAAGTGAGACAAGCAAAAAGTAGAAGGGGGGCCCCTGAGGCCATACGGGCCATTAGGCGAGCATGGTTGTGGGACCATAACAAATAGCCCAAACAAACAAAGAAAGGAAAAGAATCGAAGCCTCCTAGAGCTAGTCAACTTGGAGACAATCCCGATTCGCAATGAGCCAATTACGAAGACCTTCAGATCAAGTATGTTTCTTATCATCACCAAGGTTGAGAAAACCATAATGTCTGCATCCAGTGTGTGAGAGTGTGTCTTCAGATTTCCTTGAAAACCTTTTTTCGTGAGCTCTCACTAATGATCATCCTGTCCTTGCCAGATCACTGCCCACTAGTCCAAAGTTAGCCATAAGTCAATTTAACCTTGCTCTATTACTAGGCAGGCGTTAATAGCCCTGATAGAGATTGCTAAAGTCACTATTTCCTGACTGCAAATGAGATTTGATAGAAGTCTTTAGACTTCATAGGAGGGCTCTTAGACTCGATTTGCTTCAATTTTTAAGCCGATCCTTTTGAAAGCATCTGGTTATCAGCAAATTTTGTTCAATGTGGACTACTTTGATGCTCCCTGTAGCTTTGTAAAAACATCATCCACTACTCTTTCTCTCTTTTTTTTTCTTTTTTTTGGAAAAATGGGGCAACGCTTAGACTGTGTTGTCCTAGTTTCGAGCATTCCTTTGTTTATCTCATCTTTATGTGTTCCTCCTTTTTATTTTCTTGCTCTTTTCTTTTTAGTCTGCATTTCAGCTAGGAAAGGGTTTTGACCTTCAAGCTTCCTTCATGACCATGGACATCTCCCGACGTAGATTTGGGGTCCTATTTTGAGAAGCTCGTGGCTTAGGTTTTCCTCTTAAATGTGTTTAAGTGGTGAGGATGGTTAATTCTGGTACACTTTCCCAAAGAGTCTAAAAAGAAATAACCTTACCTCCAATCACTATATTCGGCTCACTGCTAGATGGAACTACTTCTGAGGTTTAGACCATACAAAGCTTTACTCATTTCTTGGGCTACCTGAATGGACCACTAAAACTGAAA
This sequence comes from Chamaecyparis obtusa, assembly GCA_027943335.1. Classification (NCBI taxonomy): domain Eukaryota; kingdom Viridiplantae; phylum Streptophyta; class Pinopsida; order Cupressales; family Cupressaceae; genus Chamaecyparis; species Chamaecyparis obtusa. The sequence continues at coordinate 1,701,922 of BSBK01004543.1, read as the reverse complement.
GCACTAACCTCCTACAAAAAAGACCTAAAGAAAAGACACAGACGACAAGATTGATCGAGAACTAAAAAAAGATAATATAGTACAAGCATATATAGTAAAGTAGAAGGGGCCAATCAAGACCCAAAATAATGCTTCAAAAATTGGCCATTGACTAGTAATGAGACCAATTCTCTGTCAAGAGAACTAATCCAAAATGTATTCTCTCCTAGGATCTCAGCGATCTAGAATGGGCCTATCCACAAATGTTGGAACTTGATGTGGCTACCTAGTTTTTCATTTTCTTTGTCCCACATTAGGACTAGATCAGAAATTTGGAAGGTTTTTATGGTTTCTCTTTTGTCAAACCATCACTTGACAACAACCTAGTGTTTGGCTACATGTTCCAAGGCCATAGTTCATTTTTCTTCAAGGTTCAACAAATTCATGAGGCGAATCTACACCCGATCCTCACCCTTGACGTATTGATCCATGAATCTCAAGATTGGTATTTTTAGGTTCATTGGAAAGATGGGTTGCAAACCATAAACTAACTGGTAGGGAGAGGTCCCTAGAGTATTCTTGACTCTCACATGATCTATCCATAGGGCATATTTCAATTGAGTGTGCTAGTCTCTGGGATTGTCATCCAAAAGGTGTTTGATTACCATTGTTAGGTTCTTGTTGGTTGACTCAGAGACTCTGTTCCCTTGTGGGTGGTAGTTGGATGAGAATTTTAGAATTACTAGGTTCTTCAAGGCCCATTGAATGAGACTTGGAGATGAAAAGTAGGGGGAATTGTCACATACTAGAAAAAAATGGCATGCCAAACCTTGTGATGATGAACTCTAGGAATTTGGTAATCACCTCAATGGTACAATTTTTCATAACATGTGCCTCTATCTAGCGCATGTAGTAGTGGGATGTAGTCAAGATGTATTGATGGCTTGCCAAGGATGGAGGATTGATCATTCCCACAAAATCTAGCCCCCATTAGATGAATAGATGCACTTCGTATACCGGTTACAAGGGCATCACTAGATGTCTTTCTCAAATGGCACTGGTTTGGAAAACATGGCAAGAGCGCACATGCTCATGAGTGTCTTTGAATAAAGTTGGCCAGTAATAGATGGATCTCAGTATCTGATGAGCTATAGCTTTTTCCGATCCATGTCTAGTACCATACTTATTGTAAAATCCTGTGAGAACTAGTTTAGCTTTTGTTTGATCTAAACATCGTAGATACAATTCATCATAATTGCATTTGTAGAGCTTCCCATTTTTCAGCATGTATGAACTACTCTTATTCTTAAGTGCTCTCCACTGGGAACCATTCAATCCATCTGAGCAATAATTTTGCAACAAGTAGTAGACTATGTCTTGGTACCATATCAGTGACTATTCCTTCATTGGTGTACACCTAGCACACCAAACCTTGTTTCGTTTCAATCATCATCTTTGTGAGGCCTTGACCTCTCACCAATTTCATCAGTTGGATCTCAATGTCAAATTCCTACAATATTGCCATCCATTTGCCTCTCCGTTCTCTGAGTTCATTTTGCATTAGTAAGGATTTGACTGCTAGATTTGGAACAATAGCAACAACCTTACTCCGAAGTATGTAGTGTCTGAATTTCTTGGCAGCCTTGACCAAGGCAAAAGATTATTTATCCAAATTAGGATATTTGAGTTCTACATTCTTTAGTGGGTAGCTCATGAAAGCAATCGACCATTTGTCTTCACCCTCTTTCTTCTGCATGAGGATCCCTGCACATGAATGTTCCGAGGCAAATGAGTAGACTTTAAATGGTAAGAGATAGTTAGGACTGACCAAGACTAGAGCAGTGGCAATTGATGTCTTGATTTCTTCAAAGGCCTCTTTAGTTGGGGTGTTCCATTCAATTTTAGCATCCTTCTTCAACATATCATTTAAAGGACACACTATTTTTGCAAACCCACTAATGAACTTCCTAAAAAAGTTGATTTTCTTGAAAAAGGACTTCAATTCCTTCTTGCTATTTGGTGGAACCAATTTGAGGATAGCTTCAACTCTTTCGGGGTCAATTGAGATTCTTGTCTCAGATATAATGTGCCCAAGAAGTTTTCCTTGAGTCACCCCAAAGACACACTTCTTAGGATTCAAAGAAATCCCATAACATCGACACCTCTTCAAAACTTTTCACAAATCTTCGATGTGGTCCACCCAGTTCCTAGAGAAAATTGAGGTCGTCCATATATATAACAATGCATTTGTTGACTAGACCCTTGAATGCCTTGTCCATAGCCCACTGGAAGGTGGCTCCTACATTGATTAGACTGAATGGCATGCGGTGATAGGCAAATGTCCCCCATTTTGTAGTGAAGGCCATCTTTAAGTGGTCTTCTTCCTTCACCATGACTTGGTTGTACCCTGAGTAGCCATCTAGAAAGGACATCATTTGGGAACCGTAAACCACCTGTAAAACTTCATCTAAGGAAGGAAAAGGATGGTTTTCCTTCTAAGAGGATCTATTCAAATTTCTAAAGTCCACGTAGATCCGAACTTCTCTGCTTTTCTTCCTTACAGGGACAAGATTGGCAACCCAAGTTGAATGCATGATGGGAAAAATTATCTTGGAATCAAGAAACTTATGCACTTCTTTTTGAATCACTGGCTCGATCACGGGATTCACTGGTCTTTGCCTCTGGCAGAAAGGTTTAGCATCTAGGTTCAGCAGGATGTTATGGACAATAACACTGGGGTCATAGGTTTTCAAATCCTCATAGCACCATGCTATGAAGTATTTGTATTTAGTGAGTAACTTGACCATCTATTTCTTTTCCTCTAGTGTGCCTACCTTGCCAATGCAGACTTCCCTGGGTTCAAGCTCCATTCCCAAGTTGTAGAGTTCACAATCATCTCCACCCGCTACTAGTGTTTTCCCTCTTTCTCAAGTGTGTTCATCTTTATCAAAAATCCTTTCTAGGGCTACCATGCCTTTAGGAATGGAATTTTTTTTCAATTTCAAGATCCCTAAGTCATCCAACTCTTCTATTTCATCCTCTTCTTCATCGATGCTCTACTTGTCAAAGATCCCTGCGTTCATAATAAATTCCAAGATTTGTTGATCATCTTGAAATACCTAGAAGTTTTTGATGTTGTCAGGAATAGCTGGTACAACCACCAGTTCCATAAAAATTTCTTCAATTTGGATTTCTCTAGCGGTTGTAGGGAGCTTGTAGATACTGCTAAAGCATCGGTGACAATATTCCTCCTCCTTGGGACACTCTGAATGTTAAAGGCCTCAAAATATTTGATTAGGTCCCAAATGCGGTTGCGGTATGAGACCAATCATTTTTTAGTGTAGGAATACTGGCTCTTGATCTACCGAACTATCAATTGTGAATCACCTTCCACTATAATTACTTTCACTTTCTTCTCGTGTGCCAGAAAGAGACCTCAGACTAGAGCCTCGTACTTGGCAATATTGTTAGTGCAGTAGAATTGCAATATGTAGGAAACATAGTATGAACCCCCATGAGGGTTAACTAATTTGATCCCAGCTCCTGCCCCCAACTTGCACTTGGAGCCATTGAACCGAAGTTTCCATACTAAATGATTTTTGTTGGAAGATGTCTTGACTTGGGGTTCCAGATTACTTTCAGCAGAGGGGTCTCAGTTTGGGGTTCTGTAGGGGTCGTGAGTGGCAACAAGTCTTCTTTACTTGGGGTTTCTGACTTTCCCTCATCTAAAATTTCTCTTTTTGAAAGTGGAACCCACTTCATCTTTTTTTTTTCCTTGACATCAGGCCAAACTTCATGGCATGGGGGTAGGCAACCATCATCAAAAGAGCTCCACTCCTCTTGTATAAAGCACTCGGCTGTAGGACCTTGAGGTTCTTCACTAAGCGGAGATTCTTCCTCACTTGAATGAGTTTTTGCATTCTTAGGAGGTTTGGATACATCTGATATCTGGTTAATAACTCAAACCACCACCTCTTGGCAGCTTTGGCATGTAAACTCTGAATGGTTCATTTGATGAAGATGATAGTACTCGGGTAGCATTAGTATGTTGGGATCGGCGTCTGGGCCCAAATGTCTCATATTCTTTGTCATAATATTTATGAATTTTGTGAGAATCTCTTCAGGGATCTAGACATCTACCAAACCTTGAATGGGGCTACTGTCTGAGCCTTCTTCTTCCTTGAGCTGGAATGCGAACACCTTGTCAGAATGGTACACTCCTAGGTTAGCTTGTGAGAATAAAAATTTATTCAGGGCATTGTACTCGGTTATCATTTGCTTGAGCTTGGGTTTTGTATCGATCTTAATCTGGTTATTGAGCCCTTTCCATGGCAACCAAAGTTGGGTAAAATCCATGGAAAACCACCCTCTCAAAGATCGGGTCCATTCTCGGCTGAGAAAAATGCCATACATCTCTGGGATGTTGACTACATGAACATTGATGTAGTCTTGGATCCTAGGGTTGGCTATCAGCTCAATATGTGTGTCCTTCAAAACCTTGATGACTTTGACTTCTATTTTATCCAGCTGGATCACCACATGATTAGTTGGCTGAGGATTCATTCCCAGCCTCTGGCATATAGACAATGGCATCACATTACATGAAGCACTCGATTCAATTAAGCAATTATGCAGGTTCTTTCCAAATATTTTGAGGCTAAGTAGGAACGGGGGTACTTCTACCCTATCTTTGAACATGGTCGGCATTGCCTCTGCGACATTTACATTAGATACATTCTTAGCATTATTGTTGGGCGAGGCTGACTTGGAATGATCCAAGGACTTTAGGAGAGCTTCTCTTTGAGTGGGAAAACTCTACAACATATAATACATCAACATATTCATTCTAACTTTCTTTAGTTCCTCTATTGTACTGTATCTTTCATTGGCCCAGACTAGATTTTTCAACACGGAAGGTTGATATGGTGTTGCCTAAACAATAGTGGTACTAGGTCCCCTCGGGGGTGTAGGATTCTTGCTGGCCCTTGGATTAGGTGGAGTGGGCTGCATACTTGGAGGAATGCCATCCATCAAGGGCTCCCTTCTACTTCTCAAGTTGTGGGTATTTCTATTATTGTTCTGGAAAGCGTGGAGTTTGGAATACTTTGGTTGGTTTTCTTGATTGAATGGGAAGACAAACTCTTCCTCTGAAGCGTTATTGATCAGAGTTTCATCTAAAATTGGATCATATGACTCAAAAGCCATGGCACTGAAATGGGCCTAGGAACTCTCAGAATCCTGAGTTTGTTGATTGTCAGACTCCCCCCTATATTCATAATCTGGTTGATGCATGTTGGGACCTTGGGTGTAACTGGCTTCTGAAAAGCTGAAGAAATTGGCATTGTTCGTGGGGATACTACCATTGTTTGGACACATGTTCCAAGTCCTATTTGTCCTTTATTGCCCAAACTATTTGTCTTGAGATTCATTCCCATAACCTCCTCCATTTTTATTATTATTGTTGCTATAATTGCCATAATTACGATTCTGATTTTGAGAGTAGGTATTCAGGACAACAGCTGGCCGTGGGTAATTTCCTTGATTCGGAGTTGGGTTGAGCTTCATTTGGGTGATCTCCCCAATCAACTAGGACATCATCTTCTTCATGGCATCTAACTCATTTACTAGAGCTTGATCTGGTTCATTTGGGACATCAACCTTTTGTTCACACAAGGCAGCCCTACGCATATCACATCCTGAGTATGTGATGGCCAATAGTGGGGTAGCAACATGCGGAGTTGGTACTAGATTGATCCTTGGGGTTTGTTGCATTGGAAGTTTATTGTTTTCTATGAATGGACTAGTTGCAATAGCATTCCCCACTTTTGGTGGGATGCCATAACTCCCACCTGCTTGAGGGTCCATTTGTTGAGTGAACAAGATAGCTTCATTGCACACTTTCTCGAAAGTGTCAATATCTCCTAGAGGCAACCTTTTTAGGAATATAGACATTAATGGGTCCAAGGTGTGCAAGTACACTTTTATGGTAGTGCCAACTAGTACCATGCATGGAGCTTCAAGCTTCTAGTACATCTTGTGAAAATGGTGATTGAACATAGTGATAGATTCATTGAGGTCTTTTCTCACCGAGATGAACTAGTGATGAAGAGTTGCCGGATCCACATATAGTTTGAATTGATTTAGGAACTTTGTTTCAAATTCCTTCCAGGTAGCAATGGATCCTCATGGAAAATTCAGATGCCAATTATATGTGAACTCCCCTAGTGTGTAGGGGAAGAGGTGGCACATGACATCTTGATGATAAATATCTTTCTGATTGCATAATTCCTTGAATGCGCAGACGTGTTCTTCCACTATCCTAGATTCTCCATAGATGAACCATGGGAAAAATTTCATAGGATTCTTGGGTAGCTGATGGACCTGTCCTTGCAAGTTCAGTGGTGAACTTTGAGCATTTGCAAAAAATTCCATTGGGGCCAGTGGTGGAGGAGCACCAGGCAAGGCAACAATGGTTGGACTTGGAAGAAGATTCGGATGATTCAGAGTATCCACTTTGTGCTTGGTTTTGCTACCGTGAGGTCTGCGAAACTCTGTAAGTTCAAGGAAATCCCCTTTGTTGGGTGAAGATCTAAGAACTCATTGAAATCTCTCAGGAGAGAATGATCAGATATTCTGGGGTGTCCCTTTTGAGGGCCCTCCTTCTAGCACCACTTTTGTTGAGCATCATTTTTACATGAAGACAATGGCTAGCAACTTGTGAGAGAAAATTTCCCTCTTGGAAGATTGATGGGATCAATCTCAAGGTTCCTTTTGGCTGGGTCTCAACCACTTGGATAGCTCAATGAAAGACAAATGTGAATTTGTTAACAAGGAGGCCTTTGCTAGCTCTTCTCTCAAGGGAAACTACAAAACAAAGTTTAGGAAACCAAAAGTTGTCTTCTTTTTTTATACGATTTTCAGATTTAGAATGAAAGACATTCTAATTTAATTAATCTACCGAAAGTAACTTGCAAAGAGGGTTAGGAAATGTAGGGTAACAAGAGATTTGAAAGAAATTTTTGAAAAGAAATATAATGAACATATGCTAGCATCACACCACCATGTGAATTAAAAAACCAAGAAGATGAAGAAACCCACAAAATAGAGATCAGATCATGTCACAATCTTCAGCTGAATGGATGCAATCATAAACAGAATCGAGCAAATGCAAATGTATGATAAGTCAAAACTCATCAAATGATGAAGCCACCCCAGATGTGCACACACGTGAGACAAGTTAATCTTCAAGCACCAAAGGACAATCTTCTTAGAAATTTGTCACAACACAGCAATGCAATACTAGCAAACACCAAACTAAAAGATCGCAGACTTAAAATCATTAAAGAACCAATTGGCTCTTTGAAATAAAGAATGAGAAAATCACACATTCACAAATTTTGCATAGATAGAAGATAGATCACACCATGAATGAAGCACCAATTGTATTTGTTGTATTAATCATCAAGTCAACCCTCATTACATCATTTTATTACAATTTATAGAGCTAGGCTCTTATTTTCGTAGCTAGGGTTTAGCTATAACTAAAACTTGAAAGTAAATCTAAACTAAAGATTGCATTAAAGAAACTACTTCTAAAGCTTAGCTAAACTATCCTAGCATGGAATTAATCCTCATGCATTACAAAGATTTGAATAAATAAGGCATTAAACAACTCAAAAGGAGTTGGAACCCGTGCATGCTCTTGATAATCTTCATGTTTTTTCCCTTGATCTTTAGCTCCATCTTCTCCACATGGTTCTAACTAAAAGAGATCCCAAAATCATGCACAAACAATCCCAAAAAGGAAGCTCAGATGACTGGAAAGTGATCTCTGAGATAACTGGAGTTAACTTTCGAACGTGCCAAAAAATGCCCAAATCCCGACAGTTGGTCTGAAAAACTCAAGACCCAAAATTGACTAAGTGCAAAGTCCTTTATCTCCAAAATTTCAGACTTGTCGGACTTGTCAAACTTGTAGGTGGCTAAAAACTCCCTATGGCTGAAATGCCAAAAATTAGGCACTACAAAATTGGCTAAGTGTCAAAACTAGATTTTCTGTACACAAAATTTGACAGATTCTAGATTGGAGGCTTACTGGCTGGGAGGCACTTTTGGGTGTGCTTTCTTGAACCTATCTACTATCTCCAGTACCTCATCAAAGTCCCACATCTTAATTCCTTGAAGGATCTCTTTCTGCCTATCTCTGAAGTTAATCAATTCTTTTGCAAAAGCCTTTATTTATTCCTCTTGAGATAGCATTTTGTGAATTTCCTCCTTTTGATAGAACATCTACTGGAGGTCTTCTTTAGACTTCACCCCTCAGAATATGCCTAGGTACTGATCAACGATGTCATTTACTGAATGCATATTTTTATCATCATCTTCATCAAACAAATCTAGATCCAAGCCTTCAAAGAACTCTTGTAGCTCCTTTGCAAAAAGCATGCTATCATCTCTTCTCTTGTTCAACCTCTTGAGAATCTTTTCAAATATGGCCAATGCCACTGCTAACTCTTGGATCCATTCTTCAAAATTATCCAATGCCACCCCTTCATATATCTTCATCAAAACCTAGAAGCATTGCTTTCTTATCATCATTAGCTCATCCAACACTTTTTGTAGTTGACAATGGTCTCTTCTACACCATTTTCCTCACTCATGATCTCCACCAAAGAAGTTATTCCTGCCAAAATGTTCTGGAAGGGCCTTAGGATCCTCCTAAGAGATAAGCTAGCAAACTACTCAAAATCTAGCTTCCACTCAGCACAAGCCTGTACAAAAGAATGTGGAACATCTATATCTATATCCCCCTTCTTCTCCAAAATTGCATGTAATGAGGCTTCAAGGTTATTAGGGTCAATTGGACCCACTGTCTTCAGAATGAATTTCTTTATAGCTTCATTTTTATCCTCCAGAGCTTTTATCCTTTCTTCATCTTTATTCATGAAGCCTAGAGCATGCTTCAAGCCTAGAGTAGCCAAGGTTTTGCTACCTTCCCTAGTTGGTTCCCCCAAGTCTACCTCATCCAACACATAATCATCCTGAGTGATCTCATTTACACCAACATCCATTGTAGGAACCACCACCTATGCTTTCCACCTCCTTGTTTGGTCTTGTGTTACATAAGACATTCTCCTTGCTTGGGGAATTGGTTCCATTTGGTGGAAAGCATGTCCTAGTATGGTCATATCAACCTCATCATTAGTGTATACTCTGACCCTTAGCTACACTTCTTTGGTAAACCATGTGGGCTTTGAGAATGCATTTAATGGCTCATAGGGAGCAACCACTGTAGAAGAGTTTGCTAAGTGTTCTATCCTTATTTCCTCTTGATTCTCTTCTTTCTCTATTTCCTATTCATCCCCCAGGTCTTGTTCATGTTCCTCCTCATTAGAAGTTTGCTGCTCATCAGCTATTTGTTCCTCAGTATCTATTTGTGTCTTATCTTCTTCAGTATGTGGTTCCTCTTCTACCTATGACTCTCCCTTGTCACCTGGCTCCTTGGATGCTATATGAATTTCTCCCATTTTATCTCCACCAAAATTTGTGATGTTGAAGTCATCATCACCGAGGGCACCCAAATTTATTGGCTCTCCCTATGTAGCATCTTCATCATCCTTAGGATCATCATCCATTATCCTTCTTTTCTTCAAGAATCCCACAGACCGGGTCCTCATACTAAGGGTAACTTCATCTAATTCATCTTCATCATCCTCCACCAAGGTATCCATATGTGTGGGCATTGAGCCTCTCTTACTCTTGTACACATGACCCTTGATTACTCCAGATGGCTTGGGCCCTATGATCTTGAATTTTGTTCTCTTCGCTGAGCTTGGAGAATCATGGTTGCTAGGTGAAGGTGCCTTTGGTGGTGCAATACTTTCGGTCATCTTGGTTTTAAATTTATTGGAATGTGTGGCATGACCATATTCAATGGGGCGCTCATGTCAATACATCATTTCTGGCTTCAAAGGAGCAGCCTCTTTGAATTGTGGTTTCAGTATCTTTTCTCCCTTCTTCTTTTCATGAGAGGATTTCTCTGGGAGTTGCTTCATGGGAAGAGGTTGCATTGGGAAAGGATGAGTAATCTAGGATTTTGTTAGCTTGATCACATGTCAGGCCCTAAAATCCATGCTATCATTCTCATCTTGATCTACCTCTATATTTAGGATGGCCCTTGCGAACACCTTGTTTGTATTATATGTAGAATCCAAAATTTTATCTGAGTCAACATTTACTACCTTCTGCAGAATCTTCAACAAAAGGGCACCCTGTGCTAGCTCCACACTCGTCCAGCAATAGTCACAGACTCTTACCTCATAATCATCCACACAATTAGCCCAATGGTCTTCAATATGTAGCTCATGAACATAGTGTCTTCCCATTATGTGGCTATAGGTACCGATGGGGTCAAAATGAGGCCTCACCAGATTGTAGGTTGACAATGGGAATTCATCCCATTCTCCAATCAAAGACTTGTAGACCTTCATGTCTGGGACATAGTGGGGGCCAATGGAAATAGGAAAATCCCAGCAATGTTTCTTCTTGTGCTTGATATGCTCATGGGCATCAAATAACTACCTTGCTATCTCCAATAGAACTACCATGTCAGAAGGGTACCTTGGGAGCTTCTTGGGTGCTAAGGTGCTTCCTTCCGCCTGAATGTACATGAATGCCTAAAATTGTATATAGAAAGCCCCAATGGCCTTTACTTTAGCTATTGCTTCTGTCAATAACCTTTTGGCATAGTCACCCTTGATGGAGCATATGATTGCAAAGATGAAGGCATCATTAACTATTCTGAACTCTGGGCTATTGTGTGTGAAGAAGTCTTTCCTCACCAATTGAGGGTACAAAGTGAATGGCCATGTGTTCTGCTCTCTGATGGCTCCAAATTTGGTCAATCCTGGATATACCACCCTAGTGGCTAGTAAGTACATGACATAGGATGTCATGTAGAAATGAGGGTTTGTCTTCACCCGAATCAGCTGTTAGTCCAGTTGGTCACTTAGGATGGAGGCCCAATCGAACCTCGCTTGTCTTTCTTTTATCTTTTGAATCAGGAAGATCATCCAAGGGTCTAGTTGATGGGACTTAGGAAGCCTATACACCCTGCTGATCATTGTTATAGCTACCTAGATATCTTCTTTCATATAGCCTCTCCACATGTCAATTCTATCTAATTTGTTCTTGGGAAAGGGTTGCATCAGGTACTTGTTGTTAACAATGTTGTGGGCCCTTTGTATGTCCTTGTTGTAAAACTCCATTCCCTTATTGATATTGAAATTAAAGAACTTATCTACCCCTTTAGGCAAATGGAAAATATCTTCAATGTTGTTGGGCATCAAGTCTAGGACCACTTCCCCAATGCTATTCTTGACCATGCACTCATCTGGCACATAGTTACTGGCCAGTGTATTGATCAGTTCTGCTGACTAGATGGAGACTTTGTGTGCTGCTACATTCACCAGAGAACAATGGACTAGTGAAGTGAAGTCCTCTGAATGACCCACTGGCTGAGCACACTTATTCATATACTCATTCCAACTCACATTCCCAATGTCTGTATCAGTTATTCCTGCATGTAGGTCAGTCACTTTGGATGATAGGTGATAACCTTTGAACTGGTACTTCATCACTAGTGATGCTATGACCTTCTTGGCCATACCTACAGATAATACAAAACATAGATCAATAACCTGACAGGAGGAATAAAAATTTAGAAAGAAAAGTACATCACTAAAATTTGAGCTAAAAAGGGGCCATAAACTAATTTTGGCTTTTCGAACTTTCAGAGGTATCAGACCTCCGAAAGGCCAAAAAGGTCGAAAAGGCCGTAAAAGGCCGCACTGACAACTCTTGGCCCTTTTGGAGGTTTCAGAGGTAATGAACCCTTGAAGGCTGACAAGGCCGAAATGTCTGCAAAAGCCAAAATTTTGGGGAAAGGCATTTGACTGAAAAGGCTTGGTGGTCCGAAGACATGTATTTTTGGTGTGCACAAATGTCAAAAATGTTGAAACGTCTGAAAATGCTGAAAACAAAGAACATAAGGCAGTCTACTTTGATGTTTTAGAGGTACTAATTATTTCGGTGTGTGACATCACTGAAACATTGAAAAGGTGAGCACTTAGAGGTTTTGGCGATGCATGAGCTACTAAAAGTTTTATACCCTAATGGTCTGAAACTAGGGTTTCCCTGTCAGACTTGAAAATGAGTTTGATGATGAGGTTGACCACAAAATCATCATGGGGATGCAAGGTGACTACCTTGACAATCCCCAAGGCTCAAAAAGGCTGACTCTAAGCACCTAGACCTAAGGACAAGGCCAAAAAGGATGAAAAGATGCAAACTCAAAACCTAGGATGAGTCAAAATGAGCGAAAACAAAAGTCCCTAATCTAAGACTCAAAAAGGGAGGAGAGAAAACCACCTACCTAGGAGATGAAGAACTCAATGATGACCAGCAAGGAGACAAGACTTGAGCAATGAAAAGATGACAAGCAGTGAAAAAATAGGTAGGAGGTGGAGGAGCGAGCGCAAAAGTGAGGGTTCGAAAACCCTCACATGCCTTTTATAGGTTACCAAGGCTGCTAATGTAGGCACCTCATGTATCGGCCTTTTGGCCTTTTCGGTGGTGTCAGACCTCTGAAGGGCTGAAACACCCGAAAGGCCAACTCCCTTGTGAGGGTCAGACTTCCAGGGTTACCAACCTCTGAAAGGTCCAAAAAGTGGTCAGAGTTGAAAGGCCCGAAATGGCAATGCAACTTTCTCCACCAACCTTTTCGCACTTTTGGACATCTGAAAGTGTGAAACGATGACAAGGCCAAAAACTAAAAAAACTAAGGACAAAAATCCTAAAGACAACAAGAAGTGAGACAAGCAGAAAGTAGAAGGGGGGCCCCTAAGGCCATAAGGGCCATTAGGGGAGCGTGGTTGTGGGACCACAAAAGGATGTATATCACCTTTTGTTAGGATGTCCATGATAGTATGATCTATAGGCTAAACATGATGGAGTCACAAACAAATACCAAATTATTCAGAATGGTCACAAATACAACTTGCTCCCTCTTCCTGATCCTCAAAAAGAAAAACCAAAAGAACAGTTAGTCATGCTTGCAGGAGAACAAGAGATGATCAAAACTCTTCAAGATACAGATGTAGGATATGCCTTAGTCCTTAAACCAAAGGAGAAAATAGTGCACAAAGAATTACCAGAGGAAGTAGATAGTCTACTGCAAAAGTACAAAGGAATAGTTGCAGGAGACACACCAGATGAACTCCCACCATTGAGGGACATCTGTCACCAAATAGACTTCATTCCAGGTGGTTCCCTACCCAAAAAGGCTTCTTATAAACTCACTCTTGATCATAATGTAGAAGTCACTAGACAAATCAATGAATTATTGACAAAATGACTCATACAAAAGAGTCTTAGCCCTTGTGCAATCCTAAGTGTTTTGGCCCCTAAAAGGGATGGAAAATGGAGACTATGCACTGACTCTAGGGAAGTATACAAAACAATAATCAGATATAGATTCCCTATACCCAGAATAGAGGATCTATTAGACCAACTTGGAGGAGCATGTTATTTCTCTAAAATTGACCTTAAATCTAGTTACCATGAGATAATAATAAGGCTGGGAGATGAGTGGAAGACTACATTTAAAACCACTAAGGGATTATATGAATGGATTGTGATGCCATTTGGCCTTAGCAATGTGTTGGTTCTTGAAAATATTTTACACTCCATGAGACACCAATATATCTCTGATTGATTTTGGGATTGGTTAGTTCCAAATATAGGGGAATCTGAGATAACTGGACCAACTATAGGGATAGGACTGCCCTCTATACTTTTAGCTCTGCAAAACTAAGGTGGGTATACTTGATCCAATAGATATAAATCATTTCAAACTTAATACTGGATCCAGTAATAGATATCAATGAGAAATTACTAAATAACAACCTATTATTCATTGACTCTCCATCATCGGGTAGGATACTTACTTATTAAACTAACAAATAAAGATTAAAAACTAGTTATGATTGTTCTTTCTTTGATTATAATGATTCCAATCAATCCTTATCAACCATAGATATACTCACTTAGACCAGTTCCTTATCCATTGGGCTAATATCACAAAAAATAAAGTAAATACAAAAACCATTAATCCATAATCATAAACACAAGTTTCTCAATCCTTTCCTTTTTTTTGGTAATCCTTGCACAAATTATGTGAACATGTATTTCATTCAGAGAAGTATTTAATCCAACCCTAGATCAGAACTCAAAATAAAAACACACACACACATAGGTCTCTGATAAACTCAACAATTCACAAATTTGACACAGAGGAGAGAATAAGACCTGAAATTTGTATTAAGTATAATTAACTTGATCTTTTGTATACAATATGCTTTGAGAAACAAGCTTACAAATCATGGCAGTAGCCTATGCTTCCTTCTATTACTTTAATAAGATAAAATACAAAATGTTACAATCCTCGACTAAGGTCTAGGGTTTCAAAATTCTATCTTCTAGACACCTAAACTCTCAATGCCTAATATGATCGTGGGAAATCCTTTTATAGATAAGGAATGCAACAAGCTTCTGATCATATTAGGGTTTACAAAACTTTACCCTAAAAATTACAACCCTACAGGGTTTACAATAAATGACTCAATCAGATTCTAGATCGATATTTAGTGGGCAAGCCACCTGTCTTCAAGTCTTCAATGCCATCCTCGATCCCTTCAAACAATCTGATTGCCTTTTCTTCATGATTGTTCCTACAATAAATATACTTTACATCTCACCCACTTCAAAACTTATGAGTCACAATCCTTTGTTCGGCTCAAGAAGTAGATGGAGCAGTTAGCTTTTCAACATGAGGCATGTATTGGTATCTTCATTTATTAAACACTTCCTCACTTGAGAACACAAAATTCATTATTTCAACCTTTTTTCTAGACAGTTTCTCCCACTTGCTTTCCATCTTCCTAATTTCCTATTGGATAAAATCAAATTTTGATTTTGTAGTCATTAGTACCTTGATGGTGTGGATGAAGGGAAGAGTGTTTCCCAAAGTCAAAATACTTGTCATTTTCACTGAAAAATCTTCATCCATCTCCTCTCTCCATTTGAACAATCTCTTCAACTGACCATTTCCTTTGAAAACCCCTGGTATTAACTCATAGCTTGAAAATGTTAGTTCTTTCTTTAACACATTGGATTTTCTCTCAAAATCATCCAAGATTATTCTAAATTCAACCATACTCTTTAAAAATTTATGCACCAGTTTAATCAAAGGGTCTAGATCCAACTGGGCTTTTGAAAGCATATAAAAAAGCTTCGTGTTTGATGCCCTTCCTATCCATTTATCCAAAATAGGCCCTCACTCAACCTTGTGATTACCTAAAGATGTGAGCAATATTTGCAACCTTCTGGCATGGTCAAACAAAATTGTGGGGTTCAGATCATGAGAAAAATGTATCACTGCACCTGTGACTTTCTCTTCATATTCCTGATTCACAAGGCTCTTAGCCTTCATATGTTCATCCCTTTGTTTGTCAAGTTCTGCCCTACTTTCTCTTAGTTTATCCCTTTCTTCAAGCAACTACTACTTTTCCCACTTAACTCTTGCATCTATGTTTACTTCTGGGAAGGGGGATGGTAGGAACTCAATAATGTGGCTAGTTGAAGAAGCCACTACAGGTCTATCAACAATCATTAGCTGAGGTATTATGTGGTCTTGTGGTCCAGATAGTTGTGCCATCAATTTATTTTTCTCAATTATTTTTATCTTCAGCTCATTGTAGGATTTGAGAATAGTCTATAACTTAATCCTCAATTCTTCTTTCTCTTGAGCATCTTTTTCTGCGACCTTTACATTAAACTTGGTTGTCTCCAAGATCATGTTTGAGGCTTAAACATTTGAAGTCTCATCCACTCCTTGTATGAACAAATTACTTGAATACTCTGAGGAGTATGCCTCCTTTTTATCTTTATTTCCTTCCCTCTTAAGGGACCACATAACCAGGGCTGCATGATCATCAGAGAAAGCCACACCCCTAGCAGCTTGTTGTGCTTTCTCTGCAGTAGAGTTAACTATAATTTTACTTTTTCTAATTGTGTAAAAAATTATTGCATCAACAATATCCCATTCAGGGAGAATTAACACCCCTGTAGTGAAAATCATAGCTCTACCTTCTTCTGGGGTTATATCCTCAAAATTCTTCATCATTTCCCCCTTTGTCTCATTCTCAATTTTAGCAACATCTCTATTAGGGAACTCCTCTTTCTTTTTCTCACAAATCTTCATGTATTGATTGATGTACATTCTCCACAAAAATTGAAGAAATGCCCTAGTCTTAACAAAATTATTATCTGAAATGAAAGCATCACTAGCCTGCTTCAAAATTGGGTCTAATTGTTTACCTTCGAACTCTGCTACCATGAGGTCCATCTCTATTCCTCTAGGTGCCTCTGGCATCCCTTCTTGTATTTCATCACTTGAAACAAAAATGTTCCCCTCATTACTCATTTGTACTAATTGCTGAGAAACTCCATGTTCATCCAATTGTAATGGGGATTGAGAAGGGTAATACATCTCCTATTTTGGCTAAGGTTCCTCCTACCTTTGCCTCTTTAGAGAGGGATCTTCTATTATTGGATCACTCATAGGTCTCCTCCCCCTAGAAGTGGATGACACACTTTTATCCTTATGCTGAGCTGGAAGGACACTATATCCCTTTCTCTCCTAAACTATATATGTCCCCCTAGGGGTCAATTTTGTATATCCAGGATGACTTAAAATTCTCCTTACCCTATCCGGACCAGCTTTGATAACCACAACCTTCTTCTCATTTGTTGCCAGCATAATTCCCTCAAAATGCTCCATGAGGGTATCCACTTTGCTTTCCCATGGTTGAAAAGCCTTTAATGGATCATATTCTTTGTCAAAATATGGATAAAATCTATAGTCTTCTTATAGATTATCAATTTCTCCTTTTTTATTTCTTGAGTTTGAAGATCAAACTCATTTCTGACTATATCCTCTGGGAAATTGAATTGATGTTCCAAAACAACACACCTTGGTTTCTCTCTAAACATCCTAGATATAAAACCTTCATTATCTGCACACCTTACCACTGTGGTAGCCATTCTGTAAGGTTGCAAAACCTTATTCAAGTACACCCAGCCCTTATTGACAATAATGTATTGGTGGGCTATCATAATACTTGGGAACAAGGTTCCCCTTCTCCTGTTAGTCAAATCCATTTCCCAAAGGTCACCAATCTGCCTTAGAATCTCAACATACCCTATCTTCAAAGGGACTTGGTAAGGTAGTACATAAGGTGCCTTTTTGCAACCATATACCTTGAACATTGTGGAAACTAGATACAAAATTATATCACCAAAATTATGAACTATGGTGATATCTTTACAATATTATTTTGGCCTAATTAGCCTTAGCAACTCCATGGGAATTCTTGGATTCTCAAAAAATAATAAGGATCTAAGCCTTGAAGTAAATTTTCAATCAAAAATGATGTAATTGGCATCAGTCATATCCCATGAAAATTCTATAGTCCACAACTGGACTGGAAACACTTCTCCATTCTTCTCCCTTACAATATCCATTGTCTTGATGAAGAATTCAATACCATTGTGTAAGATCATATGCATCAATGTGGAATACCACCCAAAAGGCCTACCTACTTTCATATTTTTTATTCCCATTAATTCCTGATGGATTAGGTCTGCAAGGTAAGGGGAAAAATCAAAGATTAATACTAGGTGGGGATGTAAGGTTTGCACCATCATAAACATGTATGGGATAGGCATGTGTGTGGCCTCATCCTATCCTAGAATCAAAGCCAAAGACTTGTACATGTATTGCTCTCTTCAACTAAAAATATCTAACTTGAAAGGTTCAGGTGTGCTTGCACTTACCATACACATGGCACCAATTTTGCCAAAGAAATCTCTTAAAGGACCAGACTTCAAATAGTCTCTCCACACTTGATAAATCTTAGTGAACTCATCAAAATCAATCTTTTCCAATCCAACAAAAGGATCATTTAGTGGAAAAACCTATCTAATCTCATCCTCTATAATACTTATCAAATCCCTTCCATTTATGTCCTTAACACATCTAGTTATAGGGTCATAACATTTAGCTATTTCTATAAGAAGATCAACATCCATAAAAACTCCAGGCATAATGAGTTTCCCTACATCAAACTACCATATATTGTTGAGGGGGGAACAAGCATTTCTTTGAGAGTATGCGGCTTTAAACAAAATTAGACCATTGTATTTGTCCCCTACCTTGGCATCTCTCATCCATAATCCCCTATCAAACAGTCCATCGTCAACATAATCCCTAGGGTTTTTGGGGACTAACTCATTCATTCTAGATTTTCCAATATCTGACTATGGGAGTAGTTGAAGCAAATCCTCGAATACCCCCTTGTCCTTGTACTCTATTTTCCCTGAGAGCTCTCTTTTGGGCTCCATTTTCTAACTAGGTTTAGGAAAATGTATATAGACTAGATAAAAATTACCTAGATAATTTTAAGATAGCAACAAAAGACAATATTACAATTACTAAAATCTTCTCTTTAAAAATTCTATGAAATTTGAACCTCAAAATGCCTACCATATGCCTGAAAAAACTTGCAATTGACGCTTGCAGAGAGAACCAAATCACTTGCAGAGAGACTAAAAGAAAGGTGTCACTTCCAATGATCAAATCCGACTATATAACTATTGCCAACCCATCATGGTCGATTCACATGAAACTCATTAAGTTTTCCATTATTGAAACTGGTGGCTACAACATTCATAGGACGTGAAACAGTCTCAGAAAATCAAATTTGAATACACACCGTCGATCAAATTCCTTCTGGTGCATCAAACAACTAATAATAATCGACACAACAAACTTTAACGCATTCTCTAAGCTTAGTTCTTAACCAATGAGAACATTTCATTATACCCATGTGCAAAAACTATATACTTTACTTTAACTTTACTCAGCCTAGACAGGTGTCAACATGTCGCATTCCCACAAGCTTAAAACACTGAGCATCTTACAATCAAGGCATAATGACTATTGTCAATTCTTTCAAAATCTGACAGATCTTTACCCCTTCTAAAAGTTTGTGACCCCACTTCACAAGTGAACACATGGAAGTGCCTGAAGACCTTGGACCCACTAGCACTAATGTCACACAAGACACATGTCACTTAGTTGCAATCCCGCAAGTCAGAAATTATTAGTGATATCAGTTTAAGGGATATCAATGATCGTAGATCTTATTTCATAGGATGATCATTGTAAAAAGGCAAAAATGGTCCCACTTGAGTTGTCATTAGTCTTTCCTTCCATCAGAGGGTTGTTGCAGTCCCACAAGGCTTAACAGGTGGCCATCTTAGATTTAAGGCATTGCGACAACCATAGATCTTCTCTGCTTGTTAGTGACCATGTAACTTTGAAACCAAGCCCGCTATGATAGGTGTCACTTAGTCGCATCCCCACAAGTTAGAAACTTTAACTACCAAGGAGCTTAAGGGATAATGACAACCACAAGATTAAAAGTATCTGATGGCTAAGATATAACTAGGCAAAGACTATAGTTTTGATAGGAAAATTTAATGAAAGGGGACCCACTTAGAAACCTAACCGTGAAACACATGGGGTTGACAACATAAAGGGTTTTATTTGAACACATGTATTTTTGTACCTTTAGTGAATGAAAAAGGTAACATTCAAACATAACAAGGCTAGGATAATTAGGGCTTTTGGTATTTTTTCTTGCTAGGTCAATTTATTGAAGGTTTTGACAAAAAATTGAGGTATGAGGGCCAAAAAAAATTTCACAGTACTAACATAATGCTCCTAGAACCTTCATGAGATTAATGAATGAAGTGCTTCATGATTTCATAGGAAAATTCATGGTGGTATATTTAGATGACATCCTAATATTTAGTGGAACTATAGAAGAGGACATGAGACATTTGCAACAAGTTCTCCAAAGGTTACATGAGAACAAACTATCCATAAATCTGGAAAAGTGTACCTTCATACAACAAGAATTGATATTCCTTGGTTTTGTCATCTCAAAGGGCACTTTAAAAATGGATCCTAAAAAGGTAGAGGCTATCATTAATTGGCCCATACCAAAGAATCCGGGAGAAGTCAAGAGCTTTCATGGTGGCTACCTTTTATAGAAAGTTTATTAAAAATTTCAGTCACATTTGTGCACCTTTACTTGATACCATCAAGGGTGGTAGAAAAACAAAATTCCACTGGAAAACACAAGTAGATGAATCTTTTGAGTATTTGAAGGAGAGAGTAGCACAATATCCCATTTTGGCACTACCAACCTTCAACAAGTTGTTCATAGTAGAAACAGATGCTAGTAACCTAGCCATAGGTGTAGTCCTCAATTAGAATGGAAGGCCAGTGGCTTTCTTCTTTGAAAAATTGAATGAAGCAAAGAAGAAATATAGTACATATGACTTGGAACTTTATGATATGGTTCAAACCCTCAAGAAATGGAGGCACTACTTGCTTCCTAAGGAATTTATTGTCTTTACAGATAACTATGCCTTAAGTTTTTTGAACAGTAAGGATAAGTTAAGCTGCAGACACATGAAATGGGTTGAAAAACTCCAAGCATTCACATTTTCTATAAAGCATAGGAAAGGAACCTCAAACAAAGTTGCAGATGCTCCCAATAGAAGAGTAATTTTGGTTGAAGAAGTGCAGGTCCAAAGCATGGGAATTTGTGCCCTCCAGGAACTATACAAGGATGATTCAGACTTTGGTTATATCTACAAGGTTTTCTCTACTCTCTCAGATGCATATAACTCCACTTATTTAAAATATTTATTACAGAATGGTCTTTTGTTCAAAGGGGGTCAACTTTGTATTCCTAAATGCTCCATGAGAGAAAATATGATAAGAGAGAAGCATTGTGGTACATTAGGGGGTCATTTTTGCATTGATAAGACACTTGAACTTGTAAGGAGAAACTATCATTGGCCTTGGCTACACACTAATTTCAAACAATTTGTTGAGACATGCACTGTTTGTCAAAAAGCTAAAGGAGTTAGGACAAATCAAGGTCTCTATCAACCACTCCCAATTCCAAAAAATCCATGGGACAATGTGAGTATGGATTTTGTCTTAGGACTTCCGAGAACTAAACATGGATTTGATAGCATCTTTGTTATAGTTGACAGATTTAGCAAAATGGCACACTTTGTTCCTTGTAAAGTTTATAATGATGCTTTGCATATTGCTAACTTATTCTTTAAAGAATTGGTTAGGATTCATGGATTTCCAACATCCATTATCTTAGACAGAGATGTGAAATTCCAAGGGCACTTTTGGAGAACCCTTTGGAAAAAGTTGGGGACAAACTTGTCATTCAGTTATGCGTACCATCCACAAACAGATGGGTAGACTAAAGTTGTGAATAGATTATTAGGCAACCTTCTACAGTGTCTAAAAAAACAATATGGAAAGACCTGGGATGCTATCCTTCCTCAAGAAAAATTTTCTTTCAATGATTCAGTAAATAGGTCAACAGGGAAGACACCATTCCAATTGAACTATGAAATACATCCAAGAGAAGTCATGAAGTTAAGAGAGTTATCGATTGACTTCAAAGTCAGTGCAGAGGGAGAAGAATTGTCTGCATGGGTTAAACAGATTCATGATGTTAGAAATACATTGCAATAGACTACTGCAAAGTACAAAGAACATGCAAATAAGAAGAAAAGACATGTTACGTTCAAAGAAGGAGATCAAGTATGGGCATACCTGAATAAGGCAAGGCTACCTAGGGGACACACCAAATTGTAGATGAGAAAGATCGATCCCTATCAAATACTTGATAAATTTGGGGATAACACTTATGAAATTTCTTTACCCCCTACTATTTCTATTTCTCCTATCTTTAACATTTTTTATCTCACTCCTTTTAAGGGTGATACAGGATCTAATAACACTTTGCAGGATACTGAAGATACACAGGTAGAATGGATAAAGGACTTACCATCAAGCCAACCATTACAGTTGGAAAAGATTCTTGACTCTACAATTGGAAAGAAAAATAGGAAGAAGACCTACAAAGACTACTTGGTTAAATGGAAGGGGTTACCTGACATTGATTCTACATGGATGAGTGAAGAGTGTATTAACAAGCATGGAACCTTGGCTCAAAAACTGCTCTCAAGTGGGAATTGAGTTTTTAAAACAAGGGAGTATGGTGCAAGAGCACCCCATCAACTCTTCACAACACCTATAATTCTATGTTCTTAGAAGGATTCACCCAAGGGTCTTCATACCTAAGGGTCTTTAAATAATTTTTCAAACTTTGATTAGTAAGCCAACTTGTAAGACCTAGTCACCCTCGGTGTGGTTATAAACCATGGGTTTTTTACTATGGTCCTAAGGAATATTTAGGTGTTTAGATTTTCCTAGATGTCTTTTTTATTATTGTAATAATTTTTTGGATCCTTAGGATCCAAGGCTTAGTCCCTATACGCTCATTAGGAGCAAGAATGCAACATTTTGCAAAAAGTTGCAAAATGCAAGAAATGTTGCTCAACAACTTCTTTGAGAAGTTGCTACCGACTTGTAAAAGCTTTCCAATGGTCACAACCTTTAAAAAATGGTTGAATTAATTGGGAAAGGTCTTAAAATAGCTCTTTTAGGTAGGTGGAAGATAGATAGAGAAGACTGATATGAGACTTATGTAGTTTTGTATTCAATCAATAAAAATCCATTATTTTTCTCTACATTCTGGACTGCAACAAAATATGTATGGATTGGTGCAAAAGTATGAAGAAGAAGATTGATTAGTCCAACATATGACATGAATTAGGACTCTAATGCATTTGGACTGAGTTAGTTTGGAGATCAGAGTTGAGAGATAGAAGAATTGGTTTACCGAGTTTTTAGGAAACCCTCATGAATCAAGGTTTTAACAAATAATGCCCTAACTTGATTTTACTTCATGAGTCTCCCATGCAAAGTGGGGGAATGAAATTAGGGTCAATTTATTTTAGATCCTCAAAGGCAAAAAAGAAAGGGGATTGTTTTGAGAAGTCTTCTTGTAGGCTCTAAGCCAAGCATCTCTATGTGCTTGGTCCAGAATATGGAAGAGTGAAGTGACAGTAGCATTTTGAGGGTGGATAAAAGCAATATGTTGAAAAATTATTGTCTCATTTGGATTCCTAACATCATTCCAATCAAGTTTTTTCCTTGAAAAATTGATTGGTGAACTTTTCCTTAAATAACTGAGCCAATTAGCCCTATTAGGACTAGTGGATTAGGAAGAGTTAGGTATTATACATATTGGTTGGGATCTTGTGTTTCAGAGGTTTGATATAACTCAATAAAGGGTGTCTGAATATACAATGTTTTTTGTAGGTTCTTTGTAATAATCTGGAACTAAGTCCCTAGAACCTTGCTTAGAAGGCTACAAGCCTGGAAGGCCTAAAACCTAGAGATTGTTATCCAAAACATAAAAGGTGTGGAAATCACTCCCATAAGAGACATATAGTGAGCATGGAACCTTTCCATTCCCTTCCCAATATAAAGGTTCTTACTACTAAGTCAAAGACAATAGGGGACGCTACTCAATAGAAATTATCGAGTGTCAGAAAATAACTTGGTGAATCAACCGAGACCACTCAGTTAACAAAGGCATCGAGTATCAACCGAAATGAATCGGTTAAAGAGGGAACCAAGTGTCAGCTGAGCCTGGGGGAGAAAAAGCTGGTAAAAGACATAGAATCCTCCAGTGAGGATAGTGGATTTGTGTTTGTTGTAGGATCTTCTAAAGGTTTAGAGCACTCTTCTAAAACCACTTTGGGTTTAGGAAGGCACCAAAGGTCTCACCACTTACCGAGTTGCCTAAATAGGGGAGAGCTCTGCGTCAGTTACCTTATTGAGATTCTCTTTATTTCAAGAATAGTTTAATATTCTTCACTTAACAGGGCCAACCACATGAAGGTGGAAGCTCATTTGGCCACTCCCCCCCTAATATCACTCTAAATTCCCCATTAATATCTAACAATCTTTAATCTATTGACGGAACATAATATTAATTCGTTATCATGTAACATTCATTAACATGTAACATTCATCAACATTCATTAACACATATCATTCATTAAAATCTATTAACATATAACATTAATCAACATTCATTACCAGATATCATTCATTAACATACATTAACACATAATTAAATTCATTAACACATAAAATCCATTTGTTAACAAATAATAAGATTACAATTGTTTATTTTTTATTTTTTTATGTTTAAATCTTGGATGTAAATACTAAGTGGAGCATCAATTTATTCATCATTTGTCCCCTCTTCAGTCCTTTTGTGCTCTACTTATGATCTAGTTAATGTATGTCCAGTCCTATACTCACAATGAAGACACGTATGCAAAGGGGGGTCCACTACAATAATAAAGAAATGGGTTAAATTCATAAGTTTTATTATTATTGTTACAAGCATTTTATTAATTAAAAGAACATTACATGGGTTCTCTTTACCTAATGGGGCCACATCGTCTTCCTGATCATTTTGTCTAGGCTCATCTTCAACATCCTAAACACCTTCTAAATCCTTTGGAGTTGAAACATGAAAGGTTACATTAATCAATACACCAATTGCAATTAAATTCATTTAAAGGAATAAAAATGGTCCTCTTTTATTTGGTGAGGGCACATCATGTTCTTTATGTTTTCTACCCTGATCAAGCTCAACTTGGTCACCACGGTCTACATGCTCTAAAATATAAACAAACAAGGTTACATTAATTACTACACCAATTTCAATTTAAGATTTTAAATGTATTAATATTACATTAAAAATTTATATAGAGAATGAATACCTCCAATACTGGGATGCACACCAAGACCTTCATCACGTGTAGGTTGTGTTCCACGATTAGTAGGCTACATTCTAATGTCATGCTCATTGTTATTATTGCTTGCTTATTTAAAACAAATATATTCACTTTATGTTGGACATCAAATAGTTTTTTGCTCATATTTTTAATTTTAAATAATTTTCATTTATCTTATTTACTTGTGTGACAGATGCACCAGAATCTCATATTTTCCCACTCAATTCTCTTAGGCATTTAGCCACGGCTACATAGCCTTGCTGGAAGCTAATCTTCATGTCATCATTTGTGGGTTCTCTATTGAATTTAGAGCCTTGCATTTTTTTTTAATATCATGAATTTTTATAGTATTGTTTGATTGAAAAAAATTATTCACGATTTATTATTTTGATGCGATATTTCATTTACTAACACTTACAATTTGTGTGAAAAGTTTCATATAACCACCATACCTGATTTTGTGTTGCCCATGATTTTCTTGTCTTTCTTTAGTTGCCTTTGATGTGTCGAGAATTCTATGAAAAGATTGAAATATGTTAGATTATATAAATATGAAGAGTAATTAGTCCATAATTACATTCTTAATAGTATCACATACCTTCTTTTGTCTAGTGGTGTATTTCTTTTTTACCTTTCAACTCTCTCCTTTGCATCCAAAATCAGGCCCTTCCACTCCCTCTCTAGAATCATGGGGGGATGCTCGTACTTTTTGTTCTTCTCCAAATGTGTCCTATATTGGCCCCTCACATACTTTAGATATGTGATAGATTTGTCAAGGACCTTGTTTTTATTGAATGTATCATTTCTGAACAACCCAACCATACAATTTGTGAGTTCATTTTTTAGCCTTTTTTCTTGCTTATTCCACCATTTATGTATGGTGGGGTCAAAGATATCCAATGCAATTTCATTAATATTTTTATAAAAAATATTATTTCCTACAAAAAAATTATGGGATAATTAGTCCAAAATGAGTGATCAATAAGTAAATTACAATTAGACTATATATAATAATAATTTTAAAGTACCTAGAATCTTATCTATCTTTAAGGGAAGCATTCCTGCACTCACCACCAATGTGACCCACAATGTTCCCATACTAGATGTTGGAAACTACAATTGAAACAATTTTTATATTGTCATTGATGTCAAACCTTAATTGGTGAGATAGTTGCTATCTAATAAAGTGCCATATCATTTGATTGATGAAGAGGATTTGAAAAGAGGATATAACAAGAAGACCTAGTGAAAGGTTGAGTTATGAGAAACTACAATGGGTACTTGATTAGTTGGCACATTGGCAAGGTAATGTGTTGTTTATCTATAACACTAAGTGAATAAGATAGTTGATTTAAAACAAAGAAAAGAGATGAGGAAATAAATCATGTAAGCATAGGCTTGACTGAGAAAAAGAGTAGAAGATTAAGAAACTTAAATGTAAGCTGAGTGATGCTAGTGTTGACCGAGCACCAGTATAAGCCGAGCAAATTTAATGTTGAACGAGCATCAGTAATTATTGAGTATCATAAATTAACTGAGAAAAGATAGTAATTACAGAGAAGAGTATTTTTAATGATGACCGAGTTATCCAATGATGACTGAGCAGAAGAACACAGTGATGACCAAGTTATCCAGTGATGACCGAGCAGAAGAACACAGTGATGACTGAGTGTCAATATTTTACACTTTTTGAAAGAATTGAGATTCCCAGTCGACATAGTTGAATTCTTAGAATATGTAAAATGTGTTGAAGATAAGAATGAATGACCTAGAGTATTTAATACATGGTAAACCATTTTATTATGGATTCAAGGAGAATTTTTAAGAAGTATCTAGAAGGATAAGAAGGTGAACAAAATTTTGGAAGGATTTGATGAATCTGACCTAAACCTAAGATCTACAGAGATGATTAAGTGGAAAAAGATTTAACTACCTAATCAAGGAGGTATAAGGATGACCTAATTGTAGGTTATGTGAGAGGTTGATTCAGTTGATTGGTGAACCTAAGAAGAAGGCTGAGAAGAGCTGAGAAGTGGTGATTTCATGAAGGATTTCCAAGAAGATCAAAGATGGAGATGGAAATGAAGGCTAGTTAGTGGATCAATTTATGAGCTATAATTGGATCTATATTTTCAAAGTGAGTTGTATGTTCCAGATCAAAACATATTGTTACTTTCTAACCATTGTATTAGTCAAAATCCTTTAATCAAGGTTGACCTAACAGTCATTTTTAAATCCTTTAATCAAGGTGACATTGCAATGGATGTTCTTAATCCCTCTAACAAGACCACTCCTAATAGGGTGATTAAATATTTTAACATGGTCACACCTAAGAGTGTGTATTGTAACATTTGACAGGGTTAACTCCTCATAGAGCTCACTTCAGAAGAGTGAAAATTTGGTAGCATGTTACTAGTGGTTTTTACCAAATTGGGTTTCTACATTAAATCCTAGTGTCATACTTGTTTGAATGTTATTTGATGTGTTTTACAGTTAAGAATTTTTTATTCTACAAGTTGGTTACTTTTTGATAGAGGACTACAAGTTTATGTTCCTAGTTATATTCTATAGAGATCGAGTGGATTGCTGAATAAATCTAAGTTGGTTGAAGTATTGAAAAGTGGAATTGGTACATCTAGACTTGAGGATAAATGATTCACCCCCCCTATCAGTTAATCTAAAATCATTCTAAAAATTGGTATCAAAGCATGTGGTGCTTGTAAGAAAAAGTTTGAAGGTACTTGAAGCTAGAGATCAAGATGTACAAAAAGTAGGTACCAAAGATGAACAAGGAGAACTTTCTTGCATGGAAAAGTTTGATGAAGTTACATCAAGCTGGAATTGGTGATGCAACAAAATACTATGTGGAACATGAATAGATAACAATACCGACACCTTTGACAACCCAACAGATGAAGGAAAAGAAAGAACACAATCAGGCAATGTTGGAGATTATATCAGCCCTAAGTTATCCTGAATTTGAAGACATAAAGGATTGTACTACTGCAAAGAAAATGTGGGACACACTGATAGCTATCTATGGTGGAGACACAAATGTACTAAAAGCTAAATTTCAAAGCTTGAGAGGTAAGTTTGATGAAATGAGAATGCTAGAAGGTGAGGCTATTGTTCAATATTGTGCCTGAGTTAAAGAAGTTGTGAATACTATTAGAGGAGCTAATAGAAATATTGATGATGAAATTATTATTAACAAAGTATTGAGAACCCTACTTCCTATTTATGCTAATAGATCTTTTACAATACAAGAATTGAGATGTGATCCTAGTAACAACCTAACTTTGGAAGGTCTTGTTGGTAGACTTACTGATCATAATATTGAATCTGCATTCAAATCTCAAATGGTTCTTCATAAGTCCAAAAAGAAAAAGAAAAATGTGTGAATAGTGACAGTGTCACTGCTGATGATGATCTTGATGATCTTGAGGCACTGATGGCTAGAAGACTACCTAGAGAAAAAGGAGAATTCAATTGTAAACTTTATATAATCTATTTTTCATGTAAAAAGTTTGGTCATATTGCAGCAAGATGCACTGAAAGGAGTGACAAGGATGAAAGAAGATAAAGCAAGTAGAAAGGAAAAAGGGATGGAAAATATTACATAAGGTATAAGGACTACAAGAAAAAAGGTAAGAAATCTTGTTATATTGCTGAAGAAGAAACTGATAGTGAATTTGGTGAGTTTGATGATCATGATGTAGAAGTTGTTTATGTTTCTATAAAAGATGATTTTGATTCTGATGAGAAAACTGCACTTATTTCATATGTAAGTAAAGGTGATAGATGGATAATTGATAGTGGTTTCTCACATCATATGACTAGTGATAAAAGTAAGTTTGAAATCTTAAATCATTACAAAGGTAGCAGTGTTAAGTTTGGTAATGATGCACCATATCTTGTGAAAGGAAAAGGATCAATAAGATTGACTGATAAGATCAGATGTGATAATTCTTACTAGGTTGAAGGACTTAACTATAATTTGTTGAGTGTTTCACAAATGAACAATTCTGGTTACCGAGTTGAATTCCATCACAAAAATGCTAAGATCTTTGATGATATTGGTGAACTAATTGGAAGTGGAGAATAGACAAGAGGTAATTTGTTCTATCTAGACCTATCTAATGAGACATGTTTGTTTTCACAATTTGATAATGTATGGTCATGGCATAAGAGGTTGTGTCATGTGAACTTTGATAATTTGGTAAATAATAGTAAGATGAAAAGAGTAAGAGGGCTACCAAGATTAAAGAAACCTAATAATGTGATGTGTAAACAATGTCAATTGGGAAAAATGACAAAGTCTAGTTTCAAGAGAAAAACTTATACTTCTAATGATATTTTGGAATTGGTTCATACTGACCTATGTGGACCTATTGGAGTGAAAAGTTACTATGGTGATAAATATTTCATTTTTTTTGTTGATGATTACTCTAGAATGATGACTCTGATGTTTCTTAAAGAAAAATTTGATGCCTTTCAGTTGTTTAAGTGGTATTTAGCAAATGTTAAGAAATAAATAGCTAAGAGATTGAAATGTCTAAGCTATGACAAAGGAGGAGAGTTCATAACTAATGAGTTCAACATAATCTACAATGATAGAGGAATTAAGAGACAAATGTATGCACCAAGGACACCTCCACAAAATGGTATAGCAGAAAGAAGGAATAGATCAATCATAGATTGTGCTAGAACAATCATGATAGAGAAAAATGTTGCACAAAAATATTGGAGAGAAATTGTAAGTACAACTATCTAACTGTAAGTGCAAGTAGGAACCTAAAGATTACAGATCATTCATATACATGAATGAAGGAGAGCCTAGCAATTTATCTGAAATAGAGAACAAAGCTATCGAGCAACAACAAGAGTCTTTCGAGTTACAACAAGAAGATGACAAGCATCAGGAGGTAACTTCCAAGCAATCAGAAGAGGAAGAAGAGATACAAAATGAACCTAAAGTGAAGTTTCAAGATGAACCTAAAGATCAAATACAAGAAGAAAGGAGACCAAAGCCTACATTGGCACAATATGTGAGAAGACATCATAAGCCAGATCCTATCATTGGAACTAAAGAATTAGGAGTCACGAAAAGAAGTAAGTTGAAAAACCAAATGTGCTTATTATGTGAGTTTGAGCCTAAATCAGTGAAAGATGCCTTGGAGAATGAAGATTGGATTCAGTTTATGAATGAAGAAATTGAGCAAATAGAGAAGAATAAAACCTAGACACTAGTACCAAGACCAAAGGATAATAATGTTATTGGAACCAAGTGGGTGTTTAGAAATAAGTTGAATGAGCATGGAGAAGTCACATGAAATAAGGCTAGATTGGTATGCAAAGGGTATGCATAGGAAGAAGGCATTGACTATAGGGAGACATTTTCCCCAATTGCTAGATTGGAAGGAGTTAGAACTCTACTTGCATATGCATCTTAAAAATGATTCAAAGTGTATCAGATGGATTTCAAATCTACATTTTTGAATGGAATAATGGAATAAGAAGTATACATTGGACAACCATAAGGATTTGTAGATCCAAGCAAGAAGAACATGGTTTGTAAGCTACACAAAGCACTGTATGGATTAAAACAAGCCCCTAGAGCATGATATGAGAGATTGCATAATTACTTGGTCAAAATTGGTTTTGTAAGGACAAATGACAACACCAATATGTACTTGAAGACTAAAAAAGGCAAAGGGATATTATTAGCTAAAATATTTGTTAATGATATCATATTTGGAGGACAAGATGCACTATGTCAAACATTTGCAAATGAGATGCAAATTGAATTTGAGATGTCTATGTTTGGAGAGATCAAATTTTTTTTTGGTTTACAAGTTTATCAAATGAAGAAAGGTATCTACATAACTCAATCTAAATATATCAAGGAGATACTGAAAACCTTTGGCATGGAGGACTCTAGACCAGTAAGTACACCCATGGCTACTGTATAGAAACCATCAAAGAATGATGATACAACTAAAGTGAATCAAACCTTGTACAAGTCAATGATTGGAAAGCTACAATATGTTGTTCACAAAAGACCAGATATTGCACTAGTAGTTGGGATCGTTGTAATATTTTTGTAAATACTAAGGAGAATCACATGATGGTAGTGAAAAGGATACTAAGATATCTAAAAGGAACATAGGACTATGGATTATACTACAAGAAGAATGATAAGTTTGAACTGAAAGTTTATAATGATGCAGATTGGGCAAGAAATGTGGATGACATAAAGAGTACAAGTGGTGGCACATTCTTTCTAGGAAAGAGATTAGTCTCATGGACAAGCAAGATCAGAACTGCATTTCTCAATCTACAACAAAGGTTGAATATGTGGAAGTAGTAGTTAATTGTTCAAATATATTGTGGATCAAGTAATTGTTAAAAGGTATGAAGGAATAAATCACTGAGCCAGTTGTTATTTTATGTAATAAAATAAGTGCTATCAATATATCAAATAACCCTGTGATGCACACTAAAACCAAGAATATTGCTATCAAGTATCATTACTTGAGAGAGCTAGTTCAAGACAAAGAAGTAAGATTGGAGTATGTGAATACAAAGGAACACTTAGTAGATATATTCACTAAAGCTTTACCTAAGGATGCTCATGAGTATATAAGAGATAAATTAGGGGTGATTCTCCTAACTGAGGCTACCTAAATCAGGTAAGAGAATTGCATCAAATGTATTAATCAGAACATCTAAAAAATTGATGCAAGGAGGTCACACTTTAGGAGTTGCCTAAAGTTGTGAAAAGTTAAGTACAAGATGTTGATCAGTCATAAGCAATATGATAGTGGGAATATATAGAACATAAAGATGACATGATGATATCTACATGGTGAAGATGAATGAAAAAATTGAAATTTTCTTTGGCATTGTTGTCAAAGAGGGAGAGATTTAGAAGATGAGAGAAGGAGTTGTCATGAACAAATGAGTGAGAGATTCACAGATGGAGTTATCACGAATAGTTAAGGGAGAGATTAAAAAAATGAGAGATTCAGTAAAATTGATGCACAGACAAAGAGGGAGAAATCTATCCAAAAGAGAGTTGATATTTACATTTGAATGAGAATCAGAATGAAGCTAAGAATATTGATGAGGATTAGAACAAAGAGATAGTTGACAGAAGTTTCTTAAATATACATAATTTTTGGATTGTATGGTAACTAGGCAAATGGTTAAGCATATGGTATTATATGGTGTTTCCATCAATGCCAAAGAGGGAGATTGTTGGAAACTACAATTGAAACAATTGTTATATTGTCATTGATGTCAAACCTTAACTGGTGAGACAATTTCTATCTGATAAAGTTCCATATCATTTTATTGATGAAGAGGATTTGAAAAGAGGAGATAACAAGAAGACCTATTGAAAGGTTGAGTTACGAGAAACTACAATGGTTACTTGATTAGTTGGCACATTGGCAAGGAAATGTGTTGTTTATCTATAACACTAAGTGAATAAGACAATTTATTTGAAACATAGAAAAGAAATGAGGAAAGAAAGCTTGCAAGCATAGGCTTGACCGAGAAAAAGAGAAAAATATTAAGAAACTTAAGTGTAAGATGAGTGATGCTAGTTTGACTGAGTGCCAGTATAAGTCGAGAAAATTTAATGTTGACCAAGCATCAGTAATTACCAAGTATCAAGAATTAACCAAGAAAAAATAGTAATTTTCAAGAAGAATAGTTTTAGTGATGACCGAGTTATCCAGTGATGACCGAGCAGAAGAACACAGTGATGACTGAGTGTTAGTATATTACAGTTTGTAAAAGAATTGAGATTCCCAACTGACATAGTTGAATTCTTGGAATATGTAAAACATGTTGAAGATAAGGATGAATGACCTAGAGTATTTAATGCATGGTAAATCATTTTCTTATGGATTCAAGGAGAAGTTTTAAGAAGTATCCAGAAGGATAAGAAGGTGAACGAAATGTTGGAAGGATTTGATGAAGCTGACCTAAACCTAAGATCTATAGAGATGAATAAGAGGCAAAAGATTAAACTACCTAATCAAGGAGTTATAAGGATGACCTATTTATAGGTTATGTGAAAGGTTGATTCAGTTGATTGGTGAACCTAAGCAAAAGCATGAGAAGAGATGAGAAGTGGTGATTGCTTGAAGGATTTCCAAGCAGATCAGAGATGGAGATGGAAATGAAGGCTAGTGAGTGGATCAACATATGAGCTATAATTAGATCTATATTTGCAAATTGAGTTGTATATTCTAGATCAAAACCTATTATGACTTTCTAACCATTGTATTAGTTAAAATCATTTAATCAAGGTTGACCTAATAGCCATTTGTAAATCCTTTAATCAAGGTGACATTCTAATGGGATGTTCTTAAGCCCTCTAACATGGCCACTCCTAATAGGGTGATTAAATATTTTAACATGGTCACACCTAATAGTGTTTATTGTAACCTTTAACAAGGTTGGTTCCTCATAGAGCTCACTTCAGAAGAGTGAAAATTTGGTAGCATGTTACTGGTGGTTTTTCCCAAATTGGGTTTCCATGTTAAATCTTGGTGTCATAGTTCTTTGAATGTTATTTATTTTATTTTACAATTAAGATTTTTTTACTCTGCAAGTTGATTACTTTTGGATAGTGGATTGCAAGTTTATGTTACTAGTTATATTCTATAAAGACTAAGTGGATTGTTGAATAGATGTAAGTTGGTTGAAGTATTGAAAAGTGGAATTGGTACATCTAGACCTAAGGATAACTAATTCACCCCCCCTCTCAGTTATTATAAAATCATTCTAACACTAGCAATACAAGAAGATCTAAGAAATGATGCTATGGTATCATCACTAGTTGCCTTCGCATCCTCATGTACATGTAGTGGTGCAAAAAATGAATCCACTATGAAATTCTCCCAAGAAAGAACACTTAAAGGGAAATAAACACATAATAAGAGAGAGAGAGAGAGAGAGAGAGAGAGAGAGAGAGAGAGAGAGAGAGAGAGAGAGAGATCTACCAACTCTGGGGTCAGTATGATGTGCACTACTAGATGTATGCATGTTGCATGTTGCTGAAATTGTAGTTGGAAATATAGGTTAGGATGAGGAAACATTTTCACGAGAACATGGACATCACCTGAAGAATAACACATTAATTGATAAGAGGAGAAAACCATGTAATAGAGCCTATGGAAAGGAAAAAAATATTGTAATTAGTCATTTCTAGTCCATTGGGACATGATTTGAAGGTCTATGTCAAAATATGAGGATAAGAAGAGCAAAAATGCAATATTGCTCAAAAGTTGCACAAAGTGCAATGTTGCAAAAACACAAATTTGCAACATGTGCACCAAATGTTGTCCTTATCAGTTATAGATGAGATGAATGGTTTGTAACTTCCATGAACCTTATAAAAACAATGAACTGGTCAATTATAGTGAGGGGACTCTAGTCTTGAGGTTGCATTTCAAGGTTAAAGCAATTGCATCTTTGACTATCATGGAGACCCCGCAAGAGGACGATCATGGGTTTTAATGAACATGGTAAATGAAAGACCATGTATAAGGAGGGAGACATGAGAAATGGAGGGTAGTCTCCAACATAATGAAATTTTCTTGATGAGTTACATTGTTGTAAGTATTTATGAAACCTAATATTTGGTTCAAGTTGCCTCTTATATGCGACCTATGTTGAAGGGTTGAATAGATCTATGGGATCCTAATGGGAATATCATTGATGCTCTTCATTAGTGAACCATTCACAGATCAATAACTATCCAAATTGATACAATGACTTGTGTTTAGAGGTTTTCAAAGGTGTCCTCAAGAAGACAAACACATTGTCATAGAAAGTATTACTACCATGGAAGAAATGGTATTAATGATTATTTTTAATGTATAGAACATGGTCATCACCTTAAATACCTGGAGTACCCTGATCATAGCCACCAAATTGATGAGGATGCAAAACTTCCTATAAAAACAACACGTACATATTTTAGTTCATGACATAAAAGAGTATAAAATATAAACCATTATTGAAAATATGTTATAATTAAAGATTTCATTACTGGTTACTTATAATTTTTTTTCTCTCTACATCAGTTGTTTCACCCTCTCTTTTATCTCATTAGTTTGAGGGTTTATGTATGCCAAAGTAAGAATTTATCTATTAATTTTTTTTGCATCTTTTTCATCATTTCAATAGGGTTTGTGGAATATGTGATGTCATCATCGCATAATAGTAAGTCCAGCTTTGTATGTTTGAAAGTGGCCTAATAGGTATAACATATATATTTTCATTTATGGAAAACACTACTTATTTCTTGGTCACTTGGAGTACAATCTAGTTTTGGATATTCTATTTGGAAAAATGACTAAGTCCAGGAAACAGTTGATAGGGTATAGTTGCATAGTTTTTCCTGGAAAGAATAGTATGTGAAGAATGAAGTCATGCAAGCTTAGAGGAATGTATCATGGGATGTATTAGACCTTTATTTAAGGTCTCTTTTATTTTGGAGTTGACTAGAGAGAGTTACATCTTGATGTGGTTACGCGAAGACAATATAGTAGTGTAACATGGTAGACAAGTGGTCACGATGTTTAGGGGAGTAACATGTGAATTCCATAAGTGATAATTTGGATTTGGTTTGGTCCTACCCTATCTTTGTTGATATATGATTTTTGACTATTTATTTTCTATTTGATTATGTGTTGGACATGTTTTTGTCAGCCGACTAGACATATTATGTGATCGGGTATATATGAAAGTATTTTGAGATGCAAAGTGCATGGTTATGGTTTATGAAGTAGATATGAAGTGAAAGAAATGAATTTGATATCAAAGAAGGGAAGAATAGATGCAAGATTAAAATTGGGACTAATCAAGCATCTTGATGCTAAGTATAGTTCACAGTTTTGTATTATCCTATGTGTATCAAGGTGGATATAACCTTTGTATGAGTAGTATGATTTCATTTATTTATAGAATCCTAATAGGGTCTATCCTCAAACAAGGGCATGTACTATGTAATACTTTTCTCCTAATAGGGTTGTTGGAAATCTATTATGGGAAAGTGATATACTGAGAGGGGTGGGGGGGGGGGGTGAATTAGATATCTACTATTATCACCTTTTGACATAAATTCACTTGCATAACATAAACATCAAATTTAATACTGAAATGGATCTAACAATCTAATCTTCATCCATGAAAATAAAACATAACATAGAGATTTTGGTTACCTAGAAACCCTTGAAAGGTAAAAATAGGGTGGGGATGACACCCACAAATCTTCACTACTGCAGTATTAAAGTTTTCTTGTTAGGGATACAATGTTTGATCATAAACTAATGATCTACCTTGTTAGGGGTCTGCCCTGCTAAGCGCTTTAAGACTTATAAAATCTACCTTGTAAAAGGATTTGAACTTACAAAAAAGTAAGCACTCGGTTAAGAGATTTACTTGGGCCTATTAAAACCACTTTGTTAAGAGATTATCCTTGATTAACCTGTTAGAATGATTCAGTACTTGATCCTTTAGTTTTTAATGTAATCCTGATAACAGATCTTATCCTTCTAATGTAGATTTGGTCTCCTCTATCAAATATGTCTTAGTTCTTTCCTTCACTACTTAGCTCAGTCACTGATCTCTGTCTTTGATAATAAAAAAAACTTCTTTGTTCTACATGTATGAGATCCCCTTCATACTCTTCTCACATACTATGTTTTAGGGTTCAGATCTCATCTTATATAGAAAAAAAATTGACTCCATAGATCAAAATCAATGAACTATATTGTCTACTTATGTCGCTTAAGCATTCCCTAATTCTGATTGGTTACATAGATTTACTAAGGATCAATGATTTTAAATCTAAAGCATAATCATCTCCATGATTTCCTCAACAATCATAAAATGTAGTGTAGATGTCGGCCAAAATGGTTTACCTAAGTGTTTGTGCCATTACAAACACATATATCAAATCTGGCTTACTTGGCATTTGAAATCTCTGGCACTCAGCATTGATTGTTCTTCTTTTACTAGTGCTCAACACTGACATATCTACACAACTCGACATAAACTTTCTCGGCTGTTACTGAAGCACTCGGTGACCTCTAACTTGCTCAACAGTACCTAATATTTGGTAAATGTACAATATACAAGTCTACACATGAATCAACCTATACATGATGACTCAATCACAGTGATAACTGACCAACATTTCCTTGAAAATGACTAAGTGTAAGACACTAATAGATAAAAAAGCTTAGGGATCAACAATCTCCCCCTTGGACATTAGTGGCAAAAACACTTTGTCATGACATTTACTTTACATTTACATGAGTACTTAGTAATATGAAAAAATTCTATTTGTATGCTCCCCCTAAGACTTTGACTTGGTCTACAAAAGATTCTACACATATATGTATATAAGATTCTTTTGACATATAACTGAATATATACATTTACAAAAATATTATGTCATACCATTGGTTCTACTGTGTCAGTCCCCTATTTTTGTTTAAAAATCTGAACTCTAACATTTTTCCCTTATCATTTCCCCCTTGTTTTTGTCACTTAAAGTTCCTAGGGTGTAGGGGTTTTGAAAAATTTATCCAAAAAAGGTTTGTGGAGCTGCATTATCATAACTAATGCATTGTCCCATCTACACCTTATAAACTCCAAAACCTGTGTCTTAATTTCTAGCTGAGCAGCTAGTTCAACTAGGCTCTCAACAATAGAGAGATGAGGGTCTCTCTGCACTAATTACTTTGTCATGGCTAACTCCTTTTGCATAACCTCAAGATGAGGTTTCATCACTGTTTGGATGGAAATTATCCTTTCCCTTATTTTTCCATCATTATCCATTAGCTCAGCTAATCTACCTTGTGCATGTAATAGTCTTGTGAAGTGGATGGAGCTGGAACTTGCATCCATACTCAGTGAATGTCCTATAGATTTTAAGTCTAACTGTAATTTATCTATCAAGTCCTGATTGTCCTTGGTGAAATCTTCAACATTGCATAGCTTTTTCTATAGAGCATGAGCATTCTGCACAACTTCTTCTAAGTTTGTTACTAAGGAAGAAAGTTCTACCTACTTAACTACAATGTTAGTTGAAACCTTTTCTAGCATCTTGGTCTCAAACTTTCTCTTAGACCACTATAAAATCTTTATCATTTGCCTCACTTTCATCATTGTTCAACTTCTTAACTATATGTACAAGTTGTTCCAAGATAGGTACAAACTCATTCAAATCATCCATTTCAAAAGCATCAATAAAAATACCTTTTATCTCATGCAATACCTATTTCTGCTGATGTTCTCTTCTCAACTCTTCCTGTTTACTCTTCTTCTTCAAAAGATCTTGCAGCATCTGCATTTTATCATATGTTAAGTTATCAATTTCCCACTTAGGAATCACTATAACTTCATCGAGTGTCACCTATGTTGCAAGAGACTTCTCCTTCTTTTTCTATGATTTCTTCCTTGGTGTGTTTCCACTCGGCATCTGTTTAAGAGCTTTTATAGCCTCTTTCTCCTTAGGCTCTGGTTTTTCCTTTTCTTCTTTAGTCTTTCCTTTTTCCTCCACATGAGGACTTATTACAACTAATTTAGACTTTTCTGCTTTCTCTATAGTATTCTTCATGGCTTGATCTTTCTTACCTTCCTCAATAGGTGTAATATCGGTTGTGAGTGTCGACTTGTCCTATTTCTCAACACTGGTACTTTGTGAGGCCTGAATTTCAACAATGAATTTTTGTGTGCTTACTGGTGTAGTGTCAATAGTTGTTGTACTCTCAATCCATGGATAATATTTTACTTGGATTAGTACTAGATTGGTGCTCAATAGAACTTATCTAAGGCTACCTCGACAGGTATCTGCTTTTTTATGTCCTCAATCAATACATTTGTTTTCACTGGAGCATCCTCAGTGATATCAATAATTTTGATCACATCTCATGATTCAATTATTTCATCCTTCTGATTGGATTCCTTCTCTACATTCTATGGTTTGGAAATGTCCTCCTTATTGTCCAATTCCATTTTACTGGATGTACCTGCACTCAATTGTGAACTCTTGTCAACTATAAGTCCAAAAATAATTTTCCACAACCTTGTGCTCTGTTGCATAATCTCTTCAACCTTGTGTTGTAGAATGGAGTATTCTCAGAGCTTGGGAACAAATCTGTTTCTATAATACTCCATGTACTTCTTGATATAATCAAGGGATAAGTCTAGCATGATTTGAGCTAGAGTGATCTCCCTTATTTGTTTCTCGGTCATCAAGGCATACTCCCATTTCTAAGCTATCCTCTTATATAATTCTTTAGGAACAAGGTTCTCCATCTATAATGGTGTCATCTTGAATGTACAAAGCATCTCAAGCATAGCTTCCTCCACTCTCTTTTTATCCTCAATGCTCAATTTCTCAAATTTGATTTGTTTGAAGCCCGCTAATCTAGTAGTGCTCTTGATGTTGTGGCATATCTCATCCATAGTCAATTTCTTCCTTTGAGATGGTGCCTTCTTATTTAAGTTCTCATCACTATCAGTTTCCTCATCATCATCATCCTTTTCCAAGATTAGCTTCCTTCTTGGTTTCTTCATTAAGTTACTCGGCACAGCCTTAGCCTGGACTAGCTTTCTCTTCCCTAATGCAAGGGTCTTCTTCTGTGGCTCAATAGTTGTAATAGTAGAAGCTTCCCTAGTTCTTGGTCTGAGTACTGGGGAGGAAGTGGGCTTAGGTTTTTGCACTTGTTTCTTTCTCAGCTTGGCAACTAATGCCTTCTTGCCTTTCTTTGTGACTACTATCTCTTCCTCTTCACTCCCTTCAAAATCACTAGATGTGTCTTATCCTAATCCTTGTGTTAATGCAAGAGGTGTATTTTCCTCTTCTCCTTCTCCTAACATCTTCTCTAGGTTCTTTACTATCTTCTTCCTTTTTCTCTCCATGGTTTTACTTTTCAATCCCATGATTATCTTGGACTTTTCCTCCTCATAAGTCCCAAAGTATTTAGAATTTTTGTCAACTTCTTTAGCTAATAGGGTTGTTATTGATATTATTGTCTCATCTATGTTAACTTCATAAGGTAATGGCCTTAGCCATGATACCCTTGTCTCAACTACCTATGCATATGTGAAGTCAGTACCAACTAGGAAACATATGTCCTTATAATATTTCTCCACTAGTGATACAGGAATCCTACTCCTCTTCCTCATTTTCTTCTTAAACTCTACAAAATAGCTATCCAATACACTCAAATTTTTCTCCTAACTATTCAATGAACCCACTTATCTATAGGGTGATAGGTCAGTTCTTATCCCATACAACATCACCAACAGTAGGAAAACTGTTCTAAATATAAAATAATATACAAACGAGCAGAGAACCAAACTTACACATTGAATTCTTCACTTTCCTGATTGAAGTGAGGTTCTCGACAAGTTGTGTTAGTTGTAGCTCAGAAATATCATAGGTATGTTCTTTCTTTGACATTTTCCATGCTTGGTCTACAGCTACACACAGAACACTATCTAGCCTAATGGATTGGTAGAGCTTGTGTGCAAT
This sequence comes from Chamaecyparis obtusa, assembly GCA_027943335.1. Taxonomy (NCBI): domain Eukaryota; kingdom Viridiplantae; phylum Streptophyta; class Pinopsida; order Cupressales; family Cupressaceae; genus Chamaecyparis; species Chamaecyparis obtusa. Next base: position 1,661,424 of record BSBK01004543.1, on the reverse strand, counting down.
CACTCTTATTGCAAAATCAGTTTTTGGATCCATGATTGTAGAGATAATCATCCCTCTCTTGTTCTACACTACCTAAGTGTTAGCTTGAATGATTTCCTTGCTCTGGCATCTCATAATATTTTCCCCTGTAAGAGTAGGGTAACTAGTTACTCTGTGAATTATCTCTTTTGTAATCTTCACTGGTCCATCCTCCAGCAAAATCTTCATGTCATGTACATGACTCAACATGATTTTAATCCATTCAACCTTGAAATTATGTGGGAATTCAAGGGCATGTACTAACCCTCTCTCGGTAACCTTCTGGTGTTCAACCTTCAATACCCCATTGCTACAAAGTTTGTCATAAGCTTCCCTCTACTTGTAATCACCTATTTCTCCTATCTTGCACATGTAGCATGTGTGTACATCATTAATCATTAGAAATTTTAGAGGAATATATGACAGGACACCTGTAAGATCTCCCATTATTGCACTTTCAAGAACTACTTGAAATTTATGAGGTTTTCACGCGTCGTTCCTTATGAGTTGAATGTTAAACAGTTCCTTCCCTTGTTTCTAAGTTGTGGTAGATGATGAAGATGCTATGTCTTCAAATTCTAGGGTTCAATTTACAAATGTGAGTAGCTCAATAAATACTTGGTTCAAACAGTTCTATGATGATTGTCGATGACACGCTATAAAGATCTCTGTAAATCACACTTCACACAAATAGCTCTAGATAACCACTCTAGAATCACTCTGTAAGTTCTCAAATCACAGGTGAAATGAGAATAAATGGTAACATTCCATTTTATAGACTTCAAATGGTTGGATTAGGGCTTCATTAATGATCCGTACACTTTCTAGGTAAGATACAACAGTCGCAACAGTCTCGTGTCAACTCAATTATCATAAGCTCAGTCAATACTACCATTCAGTTTTGTTTCGGTACACATCACATCTCGGCTACTATAGGAGCTCGACATTCACTAGTGACTCAGTCATTATGGGCTAAAATACTAATGCTCAACATCAAATATACAATATAGCTTCTTTCTCAAATCTGTCATGATGCATCTTAATCTATGCAGATATGGACTCTAACTTATCAAATGTTAGGAACTGATGTAAAATAAAGCATTATAAAATTTAGTTCCTCACATACCTTCTTTTCTTAGTTTAAAGTAGTGTGATCACCTAATCCATTAGATTGGGTGACCTCAAGTTCATTGACTCCACTACTGCTTCCTTCTTCTTTCATTTTCCATGTCTTGTTCATCTGGTTTCTCATTTGATCAAAAGTTTCTCCATTCTTGACTTGTTCATTGGTCGGTATATGCGCTTTGTAGTCTCTCTTTAAGTGACCAATCTTATTACATTTGTAACATACTAGATTTCCACTCATCCAGCTCTTGGATTTTCCTTTGAAATGTGTCTTTAAACAGTTTGCTCCAATATGACCATATTTTCCACAATAATGACAACTATACCATGTATTGTAATCCCAATTGTATGTGCTACCTTTCCTAGGTTCTTTAGTCTATTGATTGGATATCCACTTAGCTTTGGATCTACACTCTTGTGCTCTATGACCATATTTTTGATAGTTAAAACAATGTCCTTGAAATCTAAGTGAGGTAGGTGGATTAATGACCTTTGTCCTAGATTCATGTGCCTGATGTCCATGTTTCTTGCAATTAAAATAATTTCCATTGAATTTTGGTTTAGTATTGGAATTACTATTTTTTATTCTGTAGATGTTAGCTATGTGTCCTAGCCTTCCACAATGATGGCATGTAGGTTTGTTGTTCTTTGGATTTTCATTCCTTTGTTCTCCACTTTTTGATGATTCTCCTTCTTCAGTGGATGACAGGTGCTCATCATGTCCAAGTCCAGCTGGATCTTCTAGGTGACCTCAACAGTTCTTCAAAGTATTTCATGATGAACTACAACTGATTGAATATCTGAATGAATTGAAGGAACAGTGATTAGAGATCACTGAGCTACTGAAATTATATGTAAGATGATTAAATTAGTCAATATGTTGTCATTTATGTCAACTAGTTTTGATAGTACTTATCATGTTAGTTACAAACATCTGAACATCTATTGAAGGAAGAAAAGATGAAGAACTGAGATATCTACATGAAGAAAAGATGGATACGACAAATAAGGATAAGGAAAACATTGGGTAACTTATTGATGAGTCTTTGGCTTTACATTGTTGACTTGAGCATGTTGCATTAATCTACTATGAAGAAGAGATTTGAAATTGAACATGTTAATGTGGTCAGTAATTGAAGATTTCTATATACACCGAGCCAGTGCAGTGTATACCGACTGACAGTATTAACCGAGCTAGTTTAACTAGTTATCACTAATGCATTTCTATATTAACTGAGTATGGATGAAAATTTTAAATTCTAAGAATAGTCATCTGAATTTGATGAGATGGAAATTGTTATGATTTTGAGATTAAGGATAAAGTTTGTTATGAGATCCACCTCTGATAAACTTCAGAGAAGATCTAAAGGATGAGATTGAAACATGTTAATGACACATCTATCGAGGAAGGTTTAAGAGGAAAAATTGACAAAGGATGATGAATTTGGAGAAGTAAATCAAACTCTGTACTAATCTATGATTGGTAAATTGATGTATGTTGTACATAGTAGGCATGATATTACACATGCAATGGGGATTGTGGCTAGATTTTCTGCCAATCCTAAAGATTCACATATGGTTGTAGTGAAAAGAATCTTGAGATACTTGAAGAAAACAAAAGACTATGGATTATGGTATACATTTGAAGGCAAATTTGAACTTAGAGTTTACACCGATGTAGATTGGGCTGGAACCATAGATGATCGGAAGACCACAATTGGTGGAGCATTCTTTTTAGGGGAAAGGCTTGAGACTTGGACTAGCAAGAAACAAGCATGCATTTCTCAATCTACTGTTGAAGCGGAGTATGTTGCTACTACTGCAAATTGTTCAAATATAGCTTGGATTAGACAAGTGTTGGAAGGGATAAATGAGGTGATCACTGACCTGGTGATTATATATTGTGACAACACTGGTGCTATAAATATTTCTAAGAATCGTGTGATGCATTCGAAGACAAATATATATCCATTAAGTATCACTACTTGAGGGAACAAGTTCAAGAGAAGTAGGTGAAATTGGAATTTGTAACATCTAAGGAACAACTTGTTGATATCTTTACTAAACCATTATCACATGACACTTTTAAATATTTGAGGACTAGACTTGGGGTTCATCCCATGTCTACTAGTCACTGAGATGATCTGGAGGTTGCATCAACCTATACTTATCAAAAGATCATTCATGTTGATGCACATAACTCACACTTTGGATTTTGTCTAAGGTTGTGAAAGATTGTAGAAGCTGGAATATGAATTTGTTTATTTGTACACTGAAGGTACCTGATACGAACCAAACAATAGAGAATTACTTGGCTACTACAGAGTTGTTTGTATATTTTCTTTGGCATTGTTGTTAAAGGGAGAGAAAATCAGAGAGAATGAATATGAAAATCAGTTAGTGAGAACATAGAGAAAGGGAGAGACTTGAATACTTGTTGCTGAGAAAAAAGGGAATCTGAGAACTAAAAAGATCAAATCCATAGGGAGAGTCTGCACTTGTAATGTTGTTATGTTTTGTAGTGATTAAACATATTAAATTTGACCTTATCGAGATACAAAATTTACTTACATAGTTGTAGAATACATGTTTGGTATGTGTATGGCATATTTTCATATTGCTTGTGTTGCCATCAATGTCAAAGGGAGAGATTGATGAAATACAATAGATTGAATATCTAAATGAACTGAAGGAACAGTGATTAGAGATCACCGAGCTACTGAAATGATATGTAAGATGATTAAATCAGTCAATATGTTGTCATTGATGTCAACTAGTTTTGACAATACTTATCATGTTAGTTAAAAACATCTAAACATCTACTGAAGGAAGAAAAGATGAACTGAGATATCTACACGAGGAAAAGATGGATATGACAAATAAGGATAAGGAAAACATTAGGTAACTTATTGATGATTCTATGGCTTTATATTGTTGACTTGAGCATGTTACATTAATCTACTATGAAGAAGAGATTTTAAATTGAACATGTTAATGTGGTCAGTAATTGAAGATTTTTGTATACACCAAGCTAGTGCAGTGTATGCCGACTGACAATATTGACTAAGCTAGTTTAACTAGTTATCACCGATGTATTTCTATATTAACTGAGTATGGATGAAAACATTAAATGCTAAGAATAGCTGACTGAATTTGATGAGCTGGAAATTGTTATGTTTTCAAGATTAAGGATAAAGTTTGTTATGAGATCCATGACTGACAAAATTCGGAGAAGATCTAAAGGATGACATTGAAACGTGTTAATGACACATCTTCCAAGGAAGGTTTAAGAGGCAAAATGGATGAAGGAGATTAAGTGAAAAAATATAATGGCTGATATGAAAATGGTTTACTTGTCTATATAAGATCTATGAGTTTCATTATTGAAACATGCTGAAAAGAAGAAGACTGCAGATATTTCACGCGAAGATTTTATTCATGCATGCCTGATCAAACTAGTTAGTGAAAGAATTGAGACTTCAGACATTACCGAGCATTAGAGAACCATTTACCGAGTGAAAGTAAGTTGAGAAATATTAGGGAAGTGAATAGATTAATGATTATAGGATATTTGTATGGGCTTAGCATAGATCTAAATATTTGCAATTAAGTTGTATTTGAATTAGATTAGTATTGTATCAGTTTAACCATTGATTCAAAAAATCTCTTAACCGAGTGGACTTAACAGTCTTATGTTCTACCCTATGAAATTCGTTGAATGTAAAGTGTTATCTTGTTGATCCATAGTGAATGTTGGTCAAAAGTTAATTGTTAGTGATAAATCCTCTAACCAAGTCACATTTAATAGTGTGTATTGTAACCTTTAATAGGGTTGGCTCTTCATCGAGCTCACTTTAGAAGAGTGAATTATTTTGGGTTACCGGTCCCAAGTGGTTTTTCCCTTAGCATGATTTCCATGTTAAGTCATTGTGTTATGTGTTATTTGTAGTGATTGTTTTTCTATCATACTTCACATACTACATAGTTGATTTAGTCGGTAATCACAGTTGGATAATTACTGGTAATCGGTAAACTGGATAGACAAATTGATATTTTATGTTATCGAGCTGCATAATTTTTTGGAATTTTTTTATAAGGTACATCTTTGTATTTGGGACTATAGGATAATTGGTCTAACTAATTCACCCCCCCTCTTAGTTATTCTAGCATTTCATGGCTTCATTAGTCTTGTTCATCCTCTCATGGAGTTCCTTTTCAAATCTTAGTTCATTGTTTAGTTGACTATTTTCTGATCTCAGATTTGTGATTTCCACATCTTTCATGTCCAACTCTTGATTAGCAAGTAATAGTTGATTCACCATGTCCAATTGATTAATTGCCAATCTTTGTATGTCACATGTCCTTTCATCAAGTCTCATAGATATTTTTATTTTTTCTTCTTCAACCATTATCTTGTCTTCTTCAACTTTATTTTTCAGTTCAACAACTTCACAATGTCTTACTGATTGTATTTCTTGTTCTCTCCTCAGATTTATGATGTCTTCATTCAGTATGTTGTTTTTCTCTAGTAGATCTATTATGGCTTTGTCATTTTCAGTAGAATTACCATTGTCAAAGACTTCTATTATCCTCTTCTTGATATTGAGTTTCATTCTGTTGAATTGCCAACTCTCTCCTTCTACTTAAGGATTACTTCAATTCACCTCTGGCTGCTTCAAGATGATGTAATGCAAGATGAATGCCAATCTTATGATTATCTATGATCTTCCCCAACTTATAAACCTCCATCTCCAATATCTTAACTCACAATTGAATAGACATCTTTAAGGAACTTAGCTCTGATACCAATTGTTGGAAATCCATTCAGGGAAAGTGATATATTGAGAGGGGGGGTGAATCATATATATACTATTATCACCTTTTGACATAAATCCACTTGTATAACATAAACACAATATTTAATAATGAAATGGACCTAACAATCTATTCTTCATCCATGAAAATAAAACATAACACAGAGATTTTGGTTACCCAGAAACCCTTGAAAGGTAAAACTAGGGTGGGGATGACACCGACAAATCTTCACTACTGTAGTATTAAAATTTGTATGTTAGGGATACAATGTTTGATCATAAACTAATAATCTATCATGTGAGGAGTTTGTATTGCTAAGAGCTTTAAGACTTATACAATCTACCTTGTAAAAGGATTTGAACTTACAACAAAGTAAGCACTCGGTTAAGAGATTTACTTGGGCCTATTAAAACCACTCTGGTAAGAGATTCTCCCTAATTCACCTGTTAGAATGATTTAGTACCTAATCCTTTGGTTTGCACTGTAATGCTAATAATAAATCTTCTCCTTCCAATGTAGATTTGATCTCCTCTATCAAATATTTCTCAGTTATGTCCTTCACTACTTAGCTCAGTCACTGATTTATGTCTCTGATAATAAAAAAAAAACTTCTTTGTTCTGCATGTATGAGATCCCCTTCATACTCTTCTCACATACTATGTTTTAGGGTTCAGATCTCATCTTATCTAGGAAATAAATTGACTCCATAGATCAAAATCAATGATCTATATTGTCTACTTATGCCTCTTAAGCATTCCCTAATTCTGATTGGTTACATAGATTTCCTAGGGATCAATGATTTCAAATCTAAAGCATAATCATCTCCATGATTTCCTCAACAATCATAAAATGTAGTGTAGATGTCAACCAAAATGGTTTACCCAAGTGTTTATGCCATTACAAACACATATATCAAATCTAGCTTACTTGGCATTTGAAATCTCTGACACTTGAAATTGACTATTCTTATTTTACTAGTGCTCGGCACTGACATATCTACACAACTTGACATAAAATTGCTCAGTTGTTACTGAAGTACTCGGTGACCTTTAACTTGCTTAGGAGTAACTACTGCTCAATAAATGTACAATATATAAGTATACACATGACTCAACCTATACATGATGACTTGGTCGCAGTGATGACTAACCAACATTTCCTAGAAAATGACTACGTGTAAGATACTAATAGACAACAAAGCTTAGGGATCTGTTGGTTCTTCAAACTGGACTTTATACTTTGGGTAGCAATCAATACATCTATAGTTTTTAAGGATGGGTTAGATCCAAATATAAGCTCTAAGATGACTTGACCAACTATAGGGACAAGACTTCCATCTATGCTTCTAGCTCTGCAAAACCAAGGAGGGTACTCCTAATCCAGTAGAACAAACCTTACTCCAACAATTATAGACTGGCTTTCAAAACAATGGATAAATGGTAAGAAAATACTAAATGATAACCACTCATTTATTGATTCTCCATCACCATTAGATAGGTTATAACTTGTAAGTCACAATACTTCAAAGATTTTGACAGATTTATATCAATTTTTAGGAGTACAATAAGACCTTATCAAGAAATGATTTCTATAAACTAGCTCCACTGTTGGCCAGTGCATTATCCATTGGGTGACATCTTCACATCAAAATGAGATACATAGACAATATATTGAACTTTGATGATCTATATCCTTAATTAGAAAATACTATCACCCTATGATGATTCTAATCTAAGGACTCTTGAATTCACACTACTTATTTATATCCTTATGCAAACTTCAAAGAATTAGTGCTATATCTAGAGATTATTTAATTTGATCTCTAGATCAAAGCTGAAGAATACCAACACATACATAGAAATAATCCATGCAATGAATCTGACAACTCATAACTCAAAGAAAAGTACACAAAGTAGAGATATGAACTCTGGACTTTATTCAATATGCTATATCATCTTCATGTATACACAAATTCTTTGAAATGAAAACCATCTGAATATTTAACTAAACCAGTAATACTTTCTCTTATAAAAAAACTTGGCCTAATACATTCTACTATATCCTAGACTCAGAACTTGTCAGTAAGAATGTTCAAGTTCTGGTCCTTACAAATTGATCCTAAGAATCCTTTTATAGAGATTAAGGATTGCATACAAGCTTCAGATCTTTTAGAAAAGACAAAATATTGTCAATCACATAAGACAATAATTGACAAATACAACACTTTCTTGTTATATTTTACAATGTTTCTTATTGACTTTGAGCGCCAAAATCTGCAACAACTCCCAAAGTCAATTTATTTTCTACCAGGTGTAGCATTTGTGTTTGATTTAACTAAATAAGATCCTTTGTATTGTCTGCCTTGTTTGAAGATGTTAGGGCTATGCCACTTGTTGCAGTTCTAGTGGGCAATTCTTCATTCTCTGCACCTTCTGAAGAATATGTATCTTCCCAAGAAGTATAAACATCTTCACTAGGCCAATAGAAACCTATTATTTCATCTTTTTTAGGCACCAAAATATCTCATCAAAATTAACCTAATGTACCTCTTTCCTTAGGGTTTTGAAATATACCCTGGCATCTTGCAACACCTCAATTGTTTGGACATAGGGAATATTGTTGTTTGTTTTTACAATGGCAATTATTCTGGCTGACAGTTCATCATCTATTTTTCATAACAACCCTTCTTTGTCTTTTATGGCTCCATCTATTCTAAAACAACTAGGAAACTTCTCTGCAAATTTGAATTGTATGTATTCAACGGTCGAATTCACTTTCGCACCACTTTTTTACCAGGTTTAAAACAAAACCATCAATCTTCACTTAAGAGAGATCCAATGGTTGTCACAACTTCACAATCAACAAACCTTCATGCATCTTTTCTTTGCGGTCATGTGACAACCATTAGATCAAGATAGATCTATGGTGGTTTGAAAACAACAACACCTTGGACCCACTCACCAATTGGACTTATACTCACCGCCAGATGAAAAGATCTATGGTTGATGTTTTAGTATCTTCTAACTGGACCCACCTGAGAGATCTCTTGCCCTGATACCAAATCAATGGTCATCACATAAGTGCAATCAATAAACCTTTGTGCTTCTCTTCTTTGCAGACATGCGACAACTATTGGATCTTTAGCAAGATGGTAACTGTGTACTAGAATTTGTACCTTCATAGGGTTAGTATTGACAATAATTGAATAAAATAACTAAATTAACCACAAAGAAAGAGCTATTTTAACAAATAAAGACAATTAAGCACTTTATGGATCTCTAACTAGGGATGTTAATGGTGGAGCTCTCAGCAAGCCTCCATTAATGATAGTCCTAGAATGAGAATATATGATAAAGCAAGCTAAAATAGTTCAGTTCCAAATTGAAATGCTTAATTAACTTCTAAATTTTCCTTCTTAGCTCAAAATCTCAAGAGGTTAGTGTTAATATGATTTAGAACAACAGAGAGGGGGGTGAATCAGTTGTTCTTAGGTCCAGATGTATAAAATAAACTTTCAAACTCTTCAAAAAATTAGATCTAACAACCAATAGCTACTCGGTCATTATTGAATACATAATAGAAACATATAATAGTGTAGTCCACTATCCAATAGTATTTAACTTGCAAAACACAGAAATGTTCAAACCAAAACATTCACACAAGCATTAACACTAGGATTTATAGTGGAAACCCAATTTGGGAAAAACCACTTTGTAACATGTTACTAATATTTTCACTCTTCTGAAGTGAGCTCTGTGAATAGCCAACCCTGTCAAAGGTTACAAACACACTGTCAGGTGTGGCCCGGTTAAAGGATTTTAACCACTCTGTTAGAAGTGCACCTTATTATAGGACTTACATACATTCCATTAGAATGCAACCTTGTTCAAAGGATTTATACATATGACTGTTAGGTCAACCTTGATTAAAGGATTTCAAACTGATACAATGGTTAGAAAGTAATAGTAGTGTTTGATCTGAAAACATACAACTCACTTTGCAAATATTAGATCCAATTCTGTACACATATGCTAGCTTACTGACTATGATCCATTTCCATCTCCATCACTGATCTACTCAGAAATCCCTTCAAGAAATCACAACTCCTTCTCCTTTAGCCTTTTCTGCTTATACAGTCAATAACAACAACAATAACTCTAGCATCCTCTTCTCTTTTCAACCTCATGCTTAGGTTTGCTTAATACTTCCTCAATTAGGTCGATCCAACTTTTGCTTCTTAATCTCCTCCGTAGATCTTAGGATTAGGTCAGATTCATCAAATCCTTCCAACTTTATGTTCTTCATCCATCCTTCTAGAAACATTTCAAATCTCTTTATGGAATCACAATAAAATGGTTTACAGTGCATTAAATACTTCCATACAATAAATAAATAAAGTCAACATGTTTTACATAATCCAAGAATTCAACTATGTCGGCTAGGAATCTGAATTCTTCCTCAAATGTAAATTACTGATGCTCAGTCAATACTATGTTCAACTCCTCGGTCTTTACTGGGTAGCCCGGTCACCACTAAAACTATTTCCTCGGCTAATACTGTCTTGCTTGGCAATTAACTGATGTTTGGTCAACACTGAATTTACTCAGAATATACTGGCTTGGTCGACACTAACATCACTTGGCTTAAACTAGATTTCTTCACTTTTTCTCAGTTAAGCCTACTTGTTTAGTCATCCTTCTTACTTAGATAAGCAATACATTATCTTATCATTGTGCCACATAATCAAGTACCCATTGAAGTATCAAGATAACTCAACCTTTCCTTAGGTGCTATTGTTATCAACCTTGCCCTAATCCTTCTCATCTATCAAATAGATATAGTACTTTCTTACATAGAAACATTCTTACCAGTTGAGGTTTGACATCAATGACAATACAACAATTGCTTCAATTGCAGTTTCCAAGAATCTCCATTTTTGGCATTGATGGCAACACCATATGAATAACACATGAATCACCAACCAATCCAAAACTTATATGTCCATTAGAAATATTTATAATATCCTTAGCTTCATTCTAATTTAGAATCAATTAGCCTTACTTACATGACCATCCACATAGTAACATCCACTTGATCTCTACTTAGTTCCTTTCCTCTGAATTTCTCCATCTTACTTGATCTTCCATGAAATCTCACCATGTGTTTTCATCTTATTCATATCCCTCTTTGACAATAATGCCAATGCAGCAACTAAAACATACATCCTTTAGATGTAGATGTCATCTTGTCAATTCAGTAACAATATCTCTCCCTCTGTCATCTTTACTTATGACTGATTATCAGCTTTGTTGTACTTTTCACAACTCTAGGTTGCTCCTAAAGTGGGACCTTTCTTTGCATTAATTTGTTAGATACTCTTTGTAGCACATTTGATGCAGTGCTCCTAGCTTGACTAGGCAGCCTCAGTTAGGGGAAGAACCCCTAATTGTCCTCTCAGCTATTCATGAGCTTCTTTAGGTAAAGCTTTAGTGAATATGTCTGCTAGTTGTTCCTTTGTATTCACATATTCCATTCTAACCTCTTTATCTTGTACCAATTCCCTCAAGTAATGATACTTGATGGTGATGTGTTTGGTCTTTGTGTGCACCATTGGATTCTTATATATGTTGATAGCACTTGCATTGTCATAGTAAATGACAATTGGTTCAGTGATTTCTTCTTTCATGCCTACCAACAATTGCTTTATCCATACCAAGTTTGAACAGTTCACTGTTGCAGCCACATACTCAACTTCAGTTGTAGATTGGGAAATGCAATTTTGTTTCTTTCTTGTCCAAGAAACTAATATTTGTCCAAGAAAGAAAGCTCCACCACTAGTACTCTTTATGTCATTCGCATTTCCTACCCAATCAACATCGGTATACACTCTCAATTCAAATCTTTCATGCTTCTTGTAGTACAATCCATAATCTACAGTCCCTTTCAAATATCTCATTATCCTTTTGAAAGCCATCATGTGAGTTTCCTTAGAATTGGTAGAGAATCTTGCCACAATCCCAACTGCTAAAGCAATATATGGTCGGCTGTGAACAACATACTGCGGTTTTCCAATCATGGACCTATACAAAGTCTAGTTTACTTTAGTAAAATCATCATTTTTAGACAATTTTTTGTCCAATAGCCATGGGATTACTTACTGGCCTTGAATCCTCCATACCAAAGGTTTTCAATATCTCATGAACATATTTAGACTGGGTAATGAAAATACCTTTCACCATCTGATATACTTGTAAACCAACAAAGAATTTGATCTCCCAAAACACACTCATTTCAAATTCAATTTGTATTTCATTTGAAAATTTCTTACACAGAACATCTTGTCCACCAAAGATAATATCATCTACAAAAATCTTAGCCAACAAGATTCCTTTACCTTCTTCATCTTTTATGTACAGATTGCTGGTGTCATTTGTCCTTGAGAATCCAATCTGTATCAGGTAGTTGTGAAGCCTCTCATACCATGCTCTGGGGGCTTGATTTAATCCATACAGTGCCTTATTCAATTTTCAAACCATGTGTCTCTTGTTTGGATCAACAAATCCTTTAGGTTGTTCAATGTACACTTCTTCTTCTAATATACCATTTAAAAATGCAGACTTGACATCCATTTGGTATACCTTGAAATCTTTGTAGGCAACATATGCAAGTAAAGTTCTTACTCCTTCCAATCTTGCTATAGGAGAAAATGTCTCCCTGTAATCTATTCCTTCTTCTTGTGCGTAGCCTTTGCATACCGGCCTTGCTTTGTTCCTTGTGATTTGTCCATGTTCATTCAGCTTATTTCTGAACACCCATTTTGTTCCAATGACATTTTTGTTTTCTAGTCTTAGCACCAAAGTCCAGGTATCATTCTTCTCTATTTGGTCTATCTCCTCATTCATGGCTGTGATCCAGTCTTCATTTTCTAATGCCTCCCTTGTTGTCTTAGGCTCGAATTCACACAGTAAACATGTAGGATCTCTTCACTTGCTTCTAGTCAGAACTCCAGTTTCTTTGTCTCCAATGATTTCTTCAGGCTTGTGATGTCTCCTTACATATTGTGCCAAAATAGGTTTTGCTCTCCTTTCTTCTTGCTCTTCAAGTTCACCAACAAGATTGTCAAATTCATCTTTTGAATGCTCGGCAACCTCTTCCTGATACTCAACAGCTTCCTCCTATCACTCGGCATTGTTTCCCTGATGCTCAACATTGCTCACCTGAGACTCTGCATCAGGTGCAAGTTTGTCACTTGCCTCTCCTTCTTCTATATATACAAAATATTTGTAATCTTGTGGTTCTCTCTTGCTTTCCTGTTCATTTTTCTCTACATACTCATCAACTTTAACATTTACACTTTCCACAATTTTTTTAGTGTTAGAGTTCAAACACTTGTAAGCTTTTATTTTTGTGGAATAACCTAGGAATATGCCCTCATCACTTTTAGCATCAAATTTTCCATTCCTATTTTCTTTTAGTATATAACATTTTCTCCCAAAAATTCTAAAGTAATTTACATTAGGTGCATACATGTTCCATAACTCATAAGGTGTAATGTTTGTACCTTTTTTTATTTGTACTCGGTTTAGGGTATAAACAACTGTACTTGTAGCTTCTCTCCATTACTTTTGTGCAACATTCTTCTCGATCATTAGTGTTCTTGCACAATCCATGATAGATTTGTTCCTTCTCTCTACTATACCATTCTGTGGAGGAGTTCTAGGTGTAGACATTTGTCTCTTGATTCCTCTATCATTGCAAAATAGATTGAACTCATTGGATATAAATTCTCCACCTCGGTTAGATCTCAGACACTTTAGGTTCCTACCTGACTCCTTTTCAACCTTAGCCAAATACCACTTAAAAAATTGAAAAGCATCAGATTTTTCTTTTAAGAACATTACAGTCATCATTTTGGTGTAATCATCAACAAACAGAATAAAATATCTAGCACCACAATAGCTTTGTACATCCATAGGTCCACAAAGGTCAGTATGAACCAAATCTAAAGCATTCTCACAAGTAAAAGGCTTTCTCTTGAAACTAGACTTTGTCATCTTACCCAACTGACATTGTTTGCACATTACATTCTCAGGTTTCTTCAATCTCAGCAGTCCTCTCACTTTCTTCTTTTTACTAATTTCTACCAGATTATCAAAGTTAACATGACATAGCTACTTATGCCATAACCATATATCATCAAGTTGTGCAATCATACATGTCTCTTCAGATAGGTCTAGATAGAACAAATTACCTCTTTTTTGTTCACCACTTCCAATCAGTTCACTAGTGGCATCAAATATTTTGTCCTTCATGTGATGAAATTCCACTCAATAGCCAGTGTTATTAAGTTGTGCAACACTTAACAGATTATAGTTAAGACCTTCAACCCAATAAGAATTTTCACAAATGATCTTATCAGTCAGCTTAATCAATCATTTACCTCTAACAAGACATGGTGCATCATTACCAAATTTAACACTTCTACCTTTGTAATGATCTAAGGTATCAAACTTAATTTTGTCACTAGTCATGTGGTGTGAGAAACCACAATCAATAATCCACTTATCATTTTTGTTCACATAGGATACCAGTGCAGTTTTCTCATCCTCATCAGACTCATCTTTCATAGCAACATAGACTACTTCAATTTCAAAATCATCACTATCGGTGTCAGTTTCTTCTCCAGCAATATAGCAGGATTTCTTACCTTTTCCTTTGTAGTCTGTGTACCTTTGATAACCTATGTCTTCTCTTTTATCTTTGTGCTTGGTATCTCTTTCCTCATCCTTGTCATCCCTGTCAGGACATCTTGCAGCTATATGACCAAATTTATTACATGAGAAACATATGATAGGGAGTTTACCTTTATACTTTCCTTTTCCCCTTTTTAATCTTCTAGCCATAAGAGCTTCAAGATCCTCTAGTTCTTCATCAAATGTGTCACTTTCACTTTCACTCTCATTGATGCATCTTTCTTTTTCTTTCTTTGACTTACTCAAAACCATTTGTGACTTAAATGCAAATTCAACATTAGCAACCGTGAATTTATCATAGTTAGAAAGCTCAAAAGTAGTAAGCTTACCAACAAGACTTTCCAAAGTAAGAGTAGTATTAGGGTTACATCTAGATTCTTGAATTGATGAAATTTTGATGGCATAAATAGGATGCAAAGTTCTCAAAACTTTTCTAATAACAGTCTCATCATCAATAGTTCCATTGGCTCCTCTAATAGTAGTTACAACTTCTTTTATTCTACCACAATACTGAGCAATATTCTCAGCTTCTTGCATTTTCATTTCATTAAATTTACCTTTTAGGCTTTCATCTTTTTCCCTTAATACATTTATGTCACCACCATAGATGTTTGCAAGAGTGTCCCACATTTTCTTTACATTTGTGCAATCTTTGATGTCTTCAAATTTCAGATAGCTTAAGGCAGATGCAATCTCCAACATTTCTTGATTGTGTTCTTGTTTAGTTCTCATCTCCTTGGTAGTCAGAGGTGCAACAGGTGTAACATATTCATGCTCAATGTAATACTTTGCTGAATCACCAATACTAGCTAGATGTAGTTTCATCAGACTCTGCCATGCAGGGAAGTTCTCCTTATTTAGCTTCGGTACCTCCTTCTTATACATCCTAATCATTTACTTCAAGTACCTTTAAACTTGTTTTTTGTAAGCACTAATAGCTCTAATACCAATTTTTAGTATGATTTAGAACAATAGAGAGGGGGGTGAAGTAGTTGTTCTGATTACTAGAAAAATAAGTTTTGAAGGGACCCAAAACCCTTTACAACATAAGGAATAAAAGATCAAAAAAATTAAGCATAAACATCAAAAGAGGAGACATACAACAATGAGCTGCCCATACTAGCGGCTACAAAGCTAGTGAAGAAAGGGTAGAAACCTAGCCAAAAAGATAGCAAGAGACACAAAAAAACTAGCAGGAGCACCAGGCTACAAAACCCTAACTTTTTCATCCAGTGTTTTCTCCATCTTGGCCTAGGGGTGAATCAGTTGTTCTGAGGTCCAGATGTATAAAATAAACTTTTAAACTCTTCAAAAAATCAGATCTAACAACCAACAACTACTTGGTCATTATTGAATACATAACAGAAACATATAACAGTGCATTCCACTATCCAATAGTATTTAACTTGCAAAACACATAAATTTTCAAACCAAAACATTCACACAAGCATTAACACCAAGATTTATAGTGGAAACCCAATTTGGGAAAAACCACTTTGTAACATGTTACTGATATTTTAACTCTTCTAAAGTGAGCTCTGTGAAAAGCCAACCCTGTCAAAGGTTACAAACACATTGTCAGGTGTGACCCGGTTAAAGGATTTCAACCACTATGTTAGAAGTGCACCTTGTTATAGGACTTACATACATTCCATTAGAATGCAACCTTGTTCAAAGGATTTATACATATGACTATTAGGTCAACCTTGATTAAAGGATTTCAAACTAATACAATGGTTAGAAAGTAACAGTAGTGTTTGATCTAAAGACATACAACTCACTTTGCAAATATCAAGTCCAATTCTGTACACATATGTTGGCTTACCGACTGTGATCCATTTCCATCTCCATCATTGATCTACTCAGAAATCCCTTCAAGAAATCACAACTCCTTCTCCTTTAGCCTTTTCTACTTATACAGTCAATAATAACAACAATAACTCCAACATCCTCTTCTCTTTTCAACCTCATGCTTAGGTTTGCTTAATACTTCCTCAATTAGGTCAATCCAAATTTTACCGCTTAATCTCCTCAGTAGATCTTAGGATTAGGTCAGATTCATCGAATCCTTCCAACTTTATGTTCTTCATCTATCCTTCTAGAAACGTCTCAACTCTCTTTATAGAATCAGAATAAAATGGTTTATAGTGCATTAAATACTTCCATACAATCAATAAATAAAGTCAACACGTTTTACATAATCCAAGAATTTAACTATGTCAGCTAGGAATCTGAATTATTCCTCAAATGTAAATTACTGACACTCAGTCACTACTGTGTTCAACTCCTTAGTCTTCACTAGGTAGCTCGGTCACCACTAAAGTTTCCTTGGCTAATATTGTCTTCCTCAACAATTAACTGATGTTCAGTTAACACTGAATTTACTCGGCATATATAGGCTCAGTTGACACTAACATCACTCGGCTTAAACTAGATTTCTTCACTTTTTCTTAGTTAAGCCTACTTGTTTAGTCTTCCTTCTTACTTAGATAAGAAATACATTATCTTATCATTGTGCCACATAATCAACTACCCATTGAAGCATCAAGATAACTCAACCTTTCCTTAGGTGCTATTGTTATCAACCTTGCCCTAATCCTTCTCATCAATCAAATAGATATAGTACTTTCTTAGATAGCAAAAATCTTACCAGTTAAGGTTTGACATCAATGACAATTCAACAATTGCTTCAATTATAGTTTCCAACTGTTAGATGCAATTCTCAGATTTGTGGATGAATTATGAGTGAATTAGGCCTCCCTTTTATAGATTTTGGCAAGGGTAGGGGGTGTAGTTGGATTTAATCAAGGCTGAGTTGAGGTTAAGTCCTTGGTTCCACCCTTTGGAGATAATTTAAATAGATTATCCTCAAAGCTTGGGACAAGAAGACAAGATGAGTGGACAAGATGCTCTTTCAAATTGAGTGATTGAGATTCATTTTGGCTTGATCCATGTGAGCTCTTTCCTTAAATCCTATTGGTTGAGGCTTTTTCCTCCCATGTGGTGTTGAGAGAAAATAGGACTTAATTAATTTTTTTAGCCATGTGTACCCCTCGAGTGGGTTGATTTGATTTTAAATTGAACTATACAATTAATTTGATTAATTGCACATTAATTTAATTTATCATGATTTGATAGGTTTTAATTAATCTTTTGGCTTTTGATTTTTAATTAAATTGAATCAGAGCTTGATTTTAATTTTGATTGGCTAAATGCTTGTTTTGATTCAATTTATTTGATTTATCCTTAGTTTTGCCTTGATTAATCACATGAATGATCTTGTCCACTTTTCGGTGATTACAAATGCCCCTTTTTGAGTCGACATGCGAAGCGTGTCGATTCAAAGAATGTTTTGATCCAACTGATGAAAGGTCCTAGTTTTGTCGATGGTCGATCTTGATATTCAATATAAGATGCAGATATAGATGATGTTTGATGTAGTTCTGATTGATTTTGGTGCTCCTAATGGTCGATCTGATGTTAGATTGCTGATGTGATACCTGATTTGATGTGGTTTGATGTGTGATGCCCCTTTCGATTGATTAGCAAAAAATTTTCTGATAAAAGATTAAGCTCTGATTTGATGGTCATTCCCCTGATTCGATGATGTTGCTACTGTTACTGATTATCTAAGTATATGTCCCCTCGGAAATGAAATGAAATTTGATAGATGTTTTGAAAAAGTTGACAATTTAGGTCAGTTTGCGTTTATTAGGTCAAGTTATAATGAATTTTGATTTCATTTTCGATAATGTTTTTGCATCTGTGTGATGACAAATGCCCCTAATTTGGCTGATTTAGTAAAAAATTTGGGTCCCCAGGCCCCTTTTGGTCAAAGATTCCCTTTGTAGGTCAAAGATGCCCTTTTTAGGTCAAAAAGGTTTATAGAAAGGAGTAAAAAGTCATTTTTTACTATTCATTTTCACTTTTACTTATTGACTTTTACTCTGACTTCCTTTGACTTTTTCATGATGTCTATCCCAATACGTGAGCATAGATTCGAGCACGCCCACTAATATCATCGACCACTCACCTATGGTCCTCTAGTAAGTGCCTGATCCTCTTGGTTTTTTGATTTATGCATTTAATTTTTTTAAAAATGAATTTTTCTAGAAAAAACCCTTTTTTTGTTTTTTGAAATTGAAATAGCGCTTTTACCACTTTTAATAGTGTGTTTGCATTTTTTTCAATGCTTTTGCGCTTTTAATTTGCA